>JARHVA010000046.1:3317500-3355000 GCA_037957365.1 Torreya grandis
CCAAAGAAGCATTACTCTCAGATGAAGAATCACTATCTCCAAACAACTATCAGATGAAGGTCCACATAATGAAAGGGCATTTAGTGTACTCAATCTTATATAGGATATCCTTAAAAATAGTTAGACCTATTAGTATGTAGACCATGTTATTATTATTAAACCACACATGTTTTTGTTCATAATCATTTGTCTGAAGAATGGGTCTAGGGAGATAGGGTATTAATTCATGCTCTAGTAAATGATTCATTATCCCATTCTTCTAGGACAAGTAGTTCTCTAAATTCAACTGCACAACATTAATAAGATACATAAATACAAAGACACCCCCTATAATTAATTTCCTATCAAACCCCTAAAATTTGACATTTTATAATTTAGTATGATTTACAATAAAAATGGGACCAATGGATTGGACATGAAAAATCATGCACTTTTAAATAAAACAACACTCAATTCCAAGTTGCAGTTGAAAAGTTATTACAATTTTTGTTTTCCCATCATTAATGGCCAATTTTAATGAGTTTGCAAACAATATTATAAAATGCCAAGGGTTATACAAAAGACATGGCCTTGCATCTAGTCATTGGAACTAGAATTGACTCAATGACCTACAAACCATAACACTAAACCTTAACCAATCATTTTATTTTTCCATTTGTGCAAATCAAATGAAAAAAATCACTTAATAGAAAGAAAAAAACTATATTTAATACATTAAAACATGTTGATTTTTAACTTAGGGTGGAATATTTATGTTTATTAAAAAAAACTCAGTTGTTGGAGATGGATGGTGCCTCCATAAACAAACTTACAGATATAAATTTTTTTTCACAAACTCAACCAATAACCTACCAAAAAGTAGTGTTCAATTGGTAGGGAGGATGCCAAGGTTAGTGTAAGTATATATTTTTTTAAATGATGTCCCAATATGAGTGATTTACCTATAAAAAAAGGCATCCAGGTCTGTATTTTTGTTGAAGGAAGAAAAATGGCACCTCAATCAAAATTTATGAGTTTTTAGGTTGGTAAAAATGGTGCCCATATCAAAAAACATGATTGTGTTATTCTAAAACCCTCCAAAGCAAAGAAATATGGCATCCCAATTGTGTTGGGGATACAATAATGGCACCACAAGAGAAGAAAAAAACAAGTATTTCATCTATAACTAGCAAGAAGAAATTCCATATATAAAAAATCCCTTTTTTACAAATGATAAACTCAAGATTTTTGAATGAAAAGAAAAATATAAAACCAGATAATCATTAATTTTTTTTTTTGGTGTTTTGATACCATAAAATATTCATCCAATGATGAGGATGTCTAAGATCAAAGACTGTAAAGTGAACACATACAACTATTAAAGTAAGCAATCAAAAAATGAGTAGGTAATAAATGTATTCATATCATGGAGATGGATTGCTTATACAAAATCTCAAAGCTCATAGCTCTCACAGTTATCATAGTTCACAACTAAGTAGCTCACCATAATCCATAAGAATCAAAATGTTCCATGTGAGTAACAATAGAAGAGGTACATAAATAGGAAAAATGTAGATAAGACACCACATCCTCATGCATGTGGGATAACTTCTCCAAAATAGGTGGAAGATAGGCACGAATCAACATCATTAGGCATATAGGACTAACTTCTTCAATGACCAAATAAAACACTTAAGAAAGCTAACTAGACTACGTAGGTACAACCGTAAGTGAGAAAAAGCCTACACTAACACCCCCCCTTAAGTGTAGCTTAGGTGGGTAGAAGAAATGGCTCCCAATAACAAGGCTTGAAGAGGTGCCCAAGTACATAGAAATATATCATAAATTAGATAAAAGGAGAAAACACATAGTAAAAACTCTTTCCCCCTAAATAAAAAGAGAGGAAATAAGAAGAGAGAGATAGAAGACCCCCTAATGTTAAAGTGATCTACACTCTAAGTACATCTTGCAAGATGACTAATGTCAAAAATGATATCCTTTGCCTAACTTCTAAATAAGTTCCATCTGTATTGAATAATGTTTCTTTCCTTTGCCAAAGTAAGAACCCGATGTGTGTACTGAAAGTCTGTTCATTCCATAATAGAAGATGAAGGCAAGAGTACAAATAACTCTGAATATTGTCTAAATTTGAAATGTGGTATAAGTATGGCATGATCATGCACAAGAAAAAAATATAAGGCCACTGAAGTAGACGTGTTAGAAAAATGAAATTGAACATTCATTGAAATAATGTCTATGTGAAGTATAGAGCATGTCTCAACAACTCTTGCAATATAAGAAGAGGTTGCATATGAAGCATGTGGATTTGCATAGTGAATATCCACAATAAGAGGCATGTTTTCAAATATCTCACTAAAAAGAGTAGAGTCCTCTAAATTATAAATATGTGATGACTCTAGAAGAGTAATACACTGAATAGGAACAAATGTACAATCTATAAAGAGATAGCTAAGGTATGGTAAAATATCATCCTGGAGTAGTGTTTCAATAGAAAGAAGATCATTATACATAAAGAAAGTCTCATAATAAGAAATATAATTAGGAAGATAGAGTGCAATAGTCTCCAAATATAAAATAGGAGGAGGAGGAGTGACATAAAACTTAGCAGGATCTCTAAAAGGAGACTGACTTGAGTGCTCTAAATTATTAAGGGATACTCTATGTGATCCACATGGTGGTGTAGATCCCATGAAATGTACATCAATAAGTGACCATATACATAATAAAAAGATTTGGCCCAGTCATTATATTGAAAAGGGTCAATGGAAAGAAGAATGTATCCATATAAAAATGGAATAAGGTCATGTTCTGTGAGCAATCATTTCATGTGCATCTACCATGAAGCATAATTATTCTTTCCAAAAATAATCACTGGTGTAGAATCAACTCTCCTCATATATTGGTATCTCTCAAGTGGAATCAACATGACTGAGAGAAGACATCAAATAAGTGTAATGAGGAAAACACTACAAAAGCAATAATTTTTGGCCCCCAAATTTTGGATAAGTATTTTGACATTTTGGTGCAAAAATGACATGACATAGAAGAAACATGGTGTGGAGGACTATGTTTTAGAAATAAAATGGCACATAATCACCATGATGTGGAACATGTAGATTAAAAAAGCACTAAGGCATATAAAAACCAATGTGAGAGGACCTAGTCAAAGGAAAATCAGTCATGAGGAACTTGAGAGCATAAGACTTAGAATAATAGCAGAAGACTTGGGGAGCACATGAGAAGCAAGAGTGGTTAAAGAGAAATTCATAAGGGTCACCTAGACCTTATCTGTCATAAGTTTTACACTGGCCCACAAGGAGATAAACACATGGTAGCAAGGATATAGCATAGAGTGAGTATATAGGGGGTGCAAAGGCCTAGTTACTTAGGATAAGTTAGTTGATAGAGTGCCATGACTCTCAATTTGTAGAGACTTCATTGGTCAATTACTCCTATCTTATTGTTGTAAAATAATTGGTCAAAAAAAACAATTATAAATACCCCTATTGTAAAGTACTGTGATGATGGGTTTTTATTAATAATACCTTGAAAAAGCTTAATGTATGAGTTGTGGATATTATAATCATTCTTGTGTTCATGTTCAGTTGAGTGAATAGTTGTGTATCTAAAATAGGTTGAGTTGAGAACTTAATGATTAGAACTTAGTATGAAATCTTTACAAATCTTTTCTTCTTCTAAATATCAATTTTGGAACTTCATGGCACTCTATTGCATGATTATAGTGATTGAATGCAATGATACTAGGATTAAGGGAGTTTATCTTTTTCTCTATATAATATCTAATTAAATATATGTTAACATAAGGAATATAACTAAGTTAATGTTACTACACAACAAAACCTACCAGAATCAGTCTCTAGCTATGCACTTTAGGTGAGCATGCAAGACTACAGTCTTGCATGAAAGGGCCAACATGATAACTCATTAGGCCACACTCCAGTTCCAAATATCTTTTAAGAATAAAAACCCCAACATTTTGGTTCCATTGTCGGGACCTATAACACTTGTTGCATAGTCATGGAATATGTTTGAGCGTATCACTCTTAAGAGTATTGAAAAATGGATTATATGAGTTTAAGCTAATTTTGTAGTTCCCTACCTTAAGATTGGAGTTTCCACATGATAGTGGGTAGAAAAAAATCTCTATAGTGCATTGTATGAAACTTTCTTTGCTGAGATTCTAGTTTTTTTTACACACTTGGCTATCTGTGTATGCTCAATAATGGTCATGAAACCTTGGGAGAAGATAGTCTTGGACATTAGAATGGTAAAGGACTTTAGCATGACTTAGAACCCCATGGACATGAGTTGTCAACATTTTATGGAGAGGATTTTTGAACACCTACATTTTGGAGTACAATGTAACTACATATTCATGTCCTAAAGAAGCCAAGTTCTATTTCCTCAGAGAACCATGTGGTCATTACATTAGACATTTATCTTAAGAAATAAAGAAGTTATTTATTGACTATGGATTAGAGACTATGCCAATGAAGAGCTAAATCCCTTTTAGCATGAGCTGCACATTTAGAAGGGGAGTAGAGAATAGTTGGTAAAATCATATAGGTTTATAATGGTATCTAGTCATAGGGAATTATAGAAGAAGAAATATGATGAAGTTTGACAGAATATTATAGGAGTAATTGGTGTGGGAAGAGACTAGGAGTACTTAGGAAGCACTGTTAGGATCCAAAATGAAGTGGAAACACATAAAGAGGACCCCATCACTTTTGAATTATGCCCCATGCCACTTTTATCATATGAAGGAGAAATTAGTCAAATGATAGAAGCTGAAGAACCAAGTTTGAACTAACCAAGCTCCCCAACCATAGTGCATGCTCATGATTTTGCATTAGATGACATACATATACATAATTGGGATACAAATAATGTGTAACTAGAGATTGAAATTGTAAGGGGTATTGACATTGAACCGATTTACAATCATACAGACTTAACACTTTCCTTCCCTCTTCAAGGGAATTTCATGGCATAATTTGGGATGCTTGAAGGACTTGGCCTTCAAGGTGGATAGAGTACGAGCACAAATTTGATCATTCAATTGGATACCATGCCCCATGTCATGAGAGTTGTTTTTGGAGGTGATGGAGGTAGACTAGGTGGTTAAATAAGAGGAAGTGGTGGACTTCCCCCTTAAGGGATAGGATCTAGAGGTTCTAAATAACCACCAATTCAATCACCTCAACTGACAATGGTATATTAGAAAATGACACTCCACTTACATAAATATTGAGGTATGGAGGATGCAACAAAACATGTCCATAAGTGTGAAATCATCTGGAGGGTGTGAGGCATCACTTCTTATGAAAGAAAAGCCACCCAATTCATAACTATACTATTGGAATGAGCAAAAAAATGGTATTGAAAGTTAAACCCTCAACAAGTAGTGGCTGACTATGATCAACTTAAAATAAAATTCCTTCAAGAATTTAATATTAATGAATTTAAACAATAAAGCATAGCCATGCTGAAGGACATAAAGAAAGAAATTAATAAAAGTGTATGAGAGTATGATGTAAGGTTTAAAACACTATTATCAAAAATATCATTTGAAATCAATGTTTCTCAACATACACAGTGGTTTATGGGAGGGCTGTTACTTCCATTTTGATGAACATTATCTTAGAAGACCTTCACTAGCCCACATGAGGATTTGGAAACTGCCCTCCGTACTGAAGCGGTTGGTAGTATTGATACTAGGATTAGTCCTTTCATAGAAGCCCAAATAGATTCAATGGCATCATAGATCAAGAAATTAACTACAAATAATACACATGATACTTATAGTGGTCTTTGGTACATTGATTGCGAGTCTGAAGGACACACCTAAAGTAATTCCCTATATAAGAACATCTACAATATACTAAATCAGTCATGTGAAATCTATCATGAAGAGCATGGTGTACACTCTTGTCCTATTTTTCATCAATAAACACACTCAAAGATGTATGACTATTGTAAAATATGTTATGCCTAGACTCATGACACTAATTATTGTCAACTCCATGAATCACATGTGTGCACCACATGGTAAACCTCTGTAGCCAACAATTAGGATAATGGTGGCTATTGTGGTTGAAGTAGAGGATGAGGATGAGGAGTTGTTGATTTCCCACCTAGGATATGTTACAAATGTGGATCCCTAGACTACTATCAAAGAGATTATTTGATCTACCCTACATGTGTTTTCTATAAAAAGGATGATCAACTGGAAGAGTGTCTTGACTTATATATGGCTATCACTAAGGAGAGAAATGAAAAGGATGATAGTATGATTAAAATTGAAAAACCACATTGACACGTACATCTATGTACCCCAAAAATTTAACAAGTGAACATTACCACATGTAATAGAGGATAATCCCAATCTACCTTCAATCCTATTGAAAAGGTGCAGTGTGAAGAGCCATGAGCAAGAAAGTATATTGATGCCCAATAACAAAAGGATGTGATCTCTGACACTATGATGTTGTTACGATAGCTCCAAGGAGAAATTCAATTTCTCAAAGACTAGGAAGCAACATAGTGTGTGGATATGAAGAAGGCAGTTGAGCCTCAAAATGTGGTGCAAGATGACTTTTGAGAGTTATACAAGCATATACTAGATGAGGGCATTGTCCCATAGCTAAGTTTTTGGCTTAAGAATTAGGTACAAGCACCAAATGATGCTCAACCTCAAGTTACTTGGTAGACTAAGGATCATTGTCTAAATCATGATTGATGATAAGATACCCCTATTCTTTCTACTCCTCTAGAAGATAAAGAGATACTAGTCCATGCTTCCATTGATGGGTGGGTAATCCAGGACATCTTAGTTGACACTAGCACCAAATTTAAAATTCTCACTAAGGATGCATGACACAAAATGGCCAGTTCAGTGCTATAACCTTCACCACATGTATTATTTATGGTGAATAAAACTCATGATTTACCAATTGATGTCCTTAAGAATGTAATAATTGATATACTTTGAGTACCCTTTAAGGTTGACTTTGAGGTTCTTAAATTATCAAAAGCTAATGAATTCATATCTCTATTAGGATGAACTTGGTGCTATGAAAATAATGCAAACTTTAGTTTCAAGAAACATTACATCAATTTTGAGAATGTTGACCAACATGTTGTGATTCTTTTAGATCAAACATAGGGGGCCCTTACATAGAACCTGTTAATGTGGAAGAGGATATAAACCACATATATAATTTAATTTCAATAAGTAATGAGTAACATGATCCAACTCTTGATTGAATTTTATAATGGATGGACACTCAGTCTCTTTTTGACACTACAAGCAATGCTTGAAATTATGGGCCCATGGTGACTATGACCTCATTGGAAGAGTGTGTAATACCATTAACAGTCAAGAGAATGTTTCATGCTAGTACTATAAAAGCCACAGGTTTGTTCACCTTGTCATTAGCCAAGTCATGAGGGGACCAATGATAGATGAACCTCTTGAAAGACTCAATGAAGCTCCATATTTCCACAAATAAATATAAGTCTATGACTTATCTAGCACCTTGAAGAGATTTATCACACTGACATGGACAATATCTAATCCTTGGTTCACCTTTTTGATGGTATAGTTATAAGATGGTGGAAAACCTAATGTGAGTGACTTCTCTAGTGGGATCAAGTATGCTCACCCTTACATCAATAGTTCTATCATGACAACAAAGTTAGGGGAAAAATCAACTATAATAGAGTACACGCACCTGAACCCCATATAGAGGTTTGTGAGTCAATGTGGAAAGATGAAGCATATTACTTATCAGATTACTTATGGGTTCATGCATTATATGGGACTTGATTCACCTAGGCATGGGCATGATATGTTTATTAAGAGGGACACATGGGTACCTAATTTTGGCATCTCTTAAAGGAGAACATGAACTTGGCACTATCTTATTCTTCTCCAAGGATGGATTTGTGCCTCACTCTCCAAGCCATATGCAAAGCTATTTTTAAGGACCCTAGTCCCATTGAGAATCACCTTAGATATATCCATAATTTACTTGAAGAAGGTCTAATTATCTTCAATAAAACATTGTACATTCTAGAACTAGTCCTTGATTAGGAGCGACATGAAGAGATCCATCTAGGGAAATAAAAGCTAGTGTTCCAAGTAGAATAAAGTGAAAGACCCAACCCAGTCG
Organism: Torreya grandis; assembly: GCA_037957365.1. NCBI lineage: Eukaryota > Viridiplantae > Streptophyta > Pinopsida > Cupressales > Taxaceae > Torreya > Torreya grandis. The sequence continues at coordinate 3,325,699 of JARHVA010000046.1, forward strand.
ACCCTTTGTCCAATCATTTGGATGTTAATACAAACTATGAAACATGAATAGTTCATGATACTAGTACCAATACATACAACCCCTACTCTGAGCCCATTCATACTGTCCAATACAACATCGGCATAGAACAAGAATCAAAGATGGATACTATAAAAAATTATTGGATTGATACTAAAATTTTAAAGATATTTGAGTTATTAAAGGAATATCAAGATGTATTACCAAGAAGTATAGTGAGATGAAAAGAGTTCATCCATCCTTAGGAAATATGCATATCAAACTAGTTGATGATGCTCGATCAGTCAGGAAAAGGCCATATAAAATGAATCCTAATATTTGGGTGCACATCAAGAAGAGATTGATAGTTTCTTGCACACTAGAGTAATCACCCTGATTGATGAATATAAGTGGGTCAATCTCATGGTGATTAATATAGATAAATATGGATGTATTCAAATTTATGTTGATTACCAGGTACTTAATGCAACTTGTGTCACTGATCCTTTCCCAACACCATTCATAGATAACATCCTTGAAGGTGTTGCTATATGTGAGATATATACTTTCATATATGGATTATTAGGATCCCATCAAGTATAGATTATTGAGGAGGACCAACCAAAGATGATGTTTGCTATCGAATGGGGTTCATTTGCATATATTGTCATGTTTTTTGGGGTTCATTTCACTAGCTATGTTCTCATGTATAGATTTTTAAGCCTTTAAATATTTCATCCATAATTTTATTCAAGTCTATTTGGATGATGGGATGGTCTATGGTTTGGTCAAGGACCATTGATCTAACTTAAGGCTCATGCTTGAGCACTGCCAAGTCTTACAAATATCACTGAACTTAAAAAAGTGCCTATTTACTACACCTTTCAATGTTATCCTAGTACACATTATTTGTAAATATGTACTTGTGGTAGACCCAAAAAAGGTATCAGTTGTTATTTGACTCCCAGTACCCAAGTCTTAGCATGAGGTCCATGCCTTTTTAGGATATATAGGTTACTATCAAAAATTCATCTGTGGATATACAAATATTGTTGCACCTCTGGAGGAAATTCTAAAGCATAATGAGCACTTTATATGGACTTACTTATGTCAAGAATCATTTGAGAATTTAAAGGACAAGATGGAAATCGTTCCAATCCTCTAGTTCCCTGATTACATGAGACTATTTCATGTCCATGTTGATGCATCTGGCATGGCATTTGGTGTAATTCTTACACAACCAGGGGAAGGCCACCTTGATCATTCAATATATTTTGCGAGTAGAAAATTCACTCTAGCTGAGAGGAATTACACCACTATAGAGTGTGAAGCATTATCGATGGTTTATGCTCTATATAAGTTCTAGAAATACTTATTAGAAACACCCTTTATATTCTATGCAAATCATGAAGCCTTAAAGTACCTGGTAAATAAACTTGTGCTACATGGATGAATTTTCCATTAGATAGTATTGCTCCAAGAGTTTCAATTCTCTATCATGGTCAAACATAGAAAAGATAATTATGACCCTAACCATCTATCCCTTATTGAGTCTAGAGAACCATCACGTGCTAATGAATATGACCTATCTGATGTTTTGATTTTCCATGTTACTCATGTACCTAAAGAGTTAGAAGACATTACAACCTTTTTAACTACTAGAACTGCACCTGACTATCTAACTTCATAGGCCAAGAAACAACTCATGATCTGTGTTGCACCCTTTCATCTCATAGGATGGAATCTTTACAAGCTTAGCTATGATGAATTTATTTGGCATTGTGTTATGAAACATGAGCATTCCAAGGTACTTCAAGAAGTCCATGAAGGTATTGTTAGAGGACACTATGCTGGAGAGGCTACTTCACACAAGGTTCTATTAGCCAAATTATGGTGGCCACACTCTTTTAAAATGCTAAGCTATATGTCAGGAAGTGTGACATTTGTCATCACATAGGGAAACTAAACTGATGAGATGCCATGCCTTTATATCCAATTACATCTCAAGATCCCTTTGATAAATGGGCCATTGATTTTGTTGGTCCCATCACTCCAACTGGATGACAAATAGGTTCCCAATATATCATCATAATAACTGACTACCTGACATGCTAGGCTGAAGCTACGCTAACAAGAGATTATATGGCTTCCATTGATATGTGTTTCATTTGGGAGCATATCATAAATCATTATGGATTTCCATAAAGTTTCACTAGTGATCACAACACCCATTTCCTAAATGAAACTATTTGTATCTTAATAGATGAGTTCATGATTGCATACCAAAAAATAATGCCATATCACCCTCAAGCTAATGGCATTGTTGAGGCTTTCAATAAGATCCTCGGTACCACGCTGATGAAAATTTGTAATGATAGGGTATTTTTGGTATTATGGGCTTATTGAATAACTTACAAGTGTCTAAATAAGAGCACCCCATCAAATTTAGTATATGGAAAAGAGGCAATCCTTCCAATTAAAATCTTGGTACCATCTCTTCACATTGTGTGCATAGGATAATTGGATGATAATTCATACTTGAAAGCATGCCAAGATGCTTTGTTACAACTTGATGAATCTTGTTTCCTCACTCATTGGAGTCAAGATGTGGAAAAGTAAAAATAAAAATCATGGCATGACCACCACATAAAGCACAAAACATTTTCTTTGGGAATGAATGTCTTATTATATGACTCCAAGTTCACGTGTCATTCTAGAAAACTTTCGATTCATTTTAGGATGGTCCTTTTATCATTCATAGCATTTGACCTATCAAATCTTGTTGGTTACAAAAGTTGAATGGCTAGTTCCTTCTTAGGCATTACAATGGTAGCTGACTCCGACCATATTTCACTTCTGAGTAGTTAAAATTTTGTAAAACAATAAGTCTTATGCCATAAGTTTAGATTTTATTATTTTTCAATAAATCATTGCCTTTGTTGCACACAAAATTTATTTAAAGTAATTATATTTAAGTTTGAATTTGTATTTCTGTGGAGGACCATGACTTAGTTTTAGTGTGGAATGAGAGATTTAAATTCATGATTAAAGTTAGGCATGCTATAAGGTGCACAAGTTCCTTAGGTGCGCAAGGTACTCAGGGTGAAAGTTACGTAAGGCGTAAAAGTCATTTAAGTCATGTAAACTACATAGTCTAAGTATAGGGTGTTTCTACCAATAGTTTGAATATTCAAAATACACAGTTGTCTTCCAATCCAAGAAAAGCATGGGATACAACTATCTTCCACTTCAAAAAAGTCACAAGACAAGATGTGTCATTAATGTGGAAAAGAATAGTAATTGTAAGAAGTATGCCAATGAAATGACAAGACAACCATTAAAATCATTTATGACAAGAAGTGATAGTCAAAAAATGGTGATCATTCAATTTGTATTAATGATGAGAAGTGATGGATGAGCTAAAAGAGGATAGTAAATGGGGACCACCCCCTCGAGCCTATGAATAGACAACTTAACTCATTTTTATGTTTTACCTTTGCATTCATTTAAGATTAACAAAGCTAAGAGAAAATAATACTAGAGCCAAGAGCAAATCAAGTTTGTTCTCAAAATATATAAAGCATTTTGAATTTATATACATGGATTATGAGTTTGTCTATGCAAGAAAAACACAGGGTAACTTTAGGACATGATCAAAACAAGGAAAAATTACATGTTATAGAGAAAGTCTATCATTAGATAAAAGTTAAGCTCAAAAATTTGAAGTCAACAATAGTAATAATGTACTCCTTTGGGAATGTTGAATGGTTTCACATCAACCTTCAAGATCCTTAGAGGGTGATACAACCTAAGAAAAAGGCCCTAAGGACTGATCTATTACCTACAATACCAGAGTTAAAAGAGGTACTTAGAGGAGATATGGTATTCATTAGAGAAGAGACACTAGAGGCTAAAACATAATGCATAGAAAAAGGAGAATCAAGTATGGTGCATCAAGCCAAGAAGACTCAGTCATCTCTATCCCTGCCACTAATGATTAAGGAAATACAGTATCTTAGGTCAGTGTTGCACATGGAGAATTGGGTTTCCAAGGTGCCCACCTTCATGATTTTTGACTACAATCATCATCAACCTAGGAATGAGGTTGAATTAAATAATAATTATCGATTTGAGTACCAGAACACCAAGAACTAGTTGGTGTATGATCTTAAGATTTTTAATGCATTGGATGTTTGGGATTATTCCAACTTTTCAATTTTCCATACTTTGGAAAACCCATGGAGGCCATTAAGTTCTTACTCTTATGAATCCATAAGTATTATCTCTATTTCATCGAGCGTTGTATGATCACACCCAAGAGGATAAGCAAGCTATCATGACTACAGTGTTCAAGGTTGGATGTGGATGATGACTTGGTAGACACCGATAAGATCCAAAAGATAGTTATAGTGTTGATGTATCAGAACCAAGGCTATGCCATGTATATAAAAAACTTGCAAGATCCTACCCTCTGGGTTATCATGCAGATCATCATGACCAAGATCGATGGGATTTATTATTGGAAGGAGGTTGACATGGTGCACCTCTATATCACCCACGAAGTCATTTAGGGATTAAAATATAATTAGGCTATGTATTTTAGTTAAAAATTTATTAAGGACATAGAGAAGACCCATTAGATACCTATCCATAGGTTTTCATGGGGTGTATTTTTATTTTTGATGGTTTTTTATGAGATCGATGTAACAGATTACACCATAGGATCACTAAAGTGGGCATATCCACCTGAGAATAAGTCCCCTAATGAGTAATTCAAGGTGTTTACATGCCTAGGGTAAATCACCCCATTATAGAAAATAAAAATTAAGTATTGGTTTGATGGGATGAAGGAGGCATTCAAGAATGCATGGTGCATCTTGAAGAATTTCCCCCCTGGCCACTAAGCAAGTGTAATTCGATATGAAGAAACAATTCTCTCTCACATACATAAGTATGGTCCCTTTTGGAGAATTCTCCATATGGATAAAGTTAACATATACCTTCTTGGCATGATACTTTATCGACTCTGTGAACTAGATCTATGATGCATAACCCATTAGCTTAGAGATAAAAAATATCGATTTAGAGATTCATACTCTTCGAAAGATATATGTCTATCCAAGAAAGAATACATATAGGGAGAAGATGGAGATGAACTTAATAGATATAAAGGTCAAGCCCATACTGTTGGGAGAATAGGTACTTAATTTATTTTATATGTTGTGACCCAAGAAGGACTCAAAGGGTGCAGAACATGAGAAAGAAAAGCTCCCACTAGTACCTCCCTTGAAGAAGAAGAAACGAGTTGAGCATGATACCAGTGTAATTATTCAACAAGCTTTCCAAAAATGGTAGAAGACTACCCAAACACCATGACCAAACACCTCACTACTAAGACCCTCACCTCCCCAGCTTTCTCCCCCTTGGCCTTATCCAACTCACACTTCTCCACCATGCCCTTTTCCTCAAACTTATCCACCCAAATATCCACCACCACAAGTCCCTCCACCCCCACCTTCTCCTCCACACATTCCTCAAACTCTATCTTCACCCCCTAAAACAACTACTCCACAACCATCTCCCCCAAAACTTTCATCATTAGGAGTTGCACATCAATAAGCTATAGAGCAAGCACTTAAGTAAGAAGTCCCTGTAGTTTAGATGTAAACATCAAAATATAATTCTGAGAAGACACCCTCCCTAGTGTGAGATGAGGAGGCCACCTCTGAAAACTCACCACTTGATGTTGAACACCTTTATGGAGAAGTGGGGGATGGTGAAGAATAAGAGATGAGCAAAATGGCCATCAATATCACTTATTTAGCTACCAATGCAAAGGTTGAGCTATTAGAGCATGACTTAAATAAAGGGAAGGAGTTGGTTGGGTTTGTAGAAGAGCCTACCATTGATACATCTACCATCTACATTACCATTATCAAGTGGGTGTCCCTGATAGGATGTATCTATGGTTGTACTTTATTCCTTATGATGCAAATCTAGAGACAAGGAAACATGTTTCTTCTTTATTAGACATATACAATGAGAAGCATGCCTTTTAGATCCATCAAGATAGCCTTCTTCTAGGTCTTGATGCTCTTATGCTGTCCAAACCACTATGGGTGGATTCCTAAAAGATCACCCCTTTGTAAGCCAACACAACATTTTTGAAGATGGCCTTGGAGGTTAGGAACCAGAATATTTTATTGGATTCTAATACACATAGTGTAGAGAAGAAACATACTTAGGTAGTGGGTATGTATAATAAGGAAGTTGACACTAAGAAAGCACATGTAGAGGAAGTGGCTATTTTGAAGTAGCAAGTAAAGGAGGCCATTGAGGTGAAAGTTAAAACCTTGAATTTATGTAAGATAATTTTGGGCGAGGATCCAACACTGGTAGAAGACATACCTCTCGATGGGGATGCCATAGAAAAATTGAAAACCTTGGTGAACCTCCTATTGAAGTGCTACAAGGAGTAGCCCATGTTGAGAAATGAGGGACTGGAGATAATGAAATAATTCACTAAGGTAGTTCAAGTCTATAAATGTGCCCTAAAGAGATTTGGGGAAGTCATCCCCATTTTGGATGGGATTTTTGAATGGTCGGCACACCCAAATAAGATCTTAGAGGCTCAACTCCAATTAGAAGAATCTGAGAGGTAGTAAATAGCTGATGTTGTACTCTTAATAAGGGATCACACCAAGCACACCAAAGCATTCAAAGATGTGGAGATGATGGAATAAAATATTAATACACATCACCAATAATTGAATGTGAGTTTTGTATCCCTTTGAAGATAGGTTTTTGAATAAGTTTTCACACTCAAATATGTTCAGAAGGATGCCAACACATACTTGGATGTTTTGGTCAAGAAGGCCAATGAGACATCTAACCAACCCGAGGAGATGAAGAATTAAAAATAGGCCATTCAGGTAATAACTACCAAGCTTCTTGACACATTGTCACTTTAAGACTTTTAAGAAGCAGATCAAGTAGACAGGGCCTAAATTTTTGGTAGAATCCACCAGTAAAACTTAGTTTGGGATAGACTAGGAGCATAGTGTGTGGTTATGTTTTCCCCAAATTTTGGCTAAGTATTTTGATATTTTGGTGTAGAACCAACATGGTGTGGAAGAAGCATAGCATGGAATACTATGGCATGAAAATTTAATGGTGCAGAAGCATTGTGACATGAAACCTATAGGGTGCAAAAGCACTAAGGTGTGAAATCACCAGTACAAGATGACCCAATCAAAAGAGAATTAGTCATGAGGAACCTTAGAGCATAGGACTTAGAACAACAGTAAAAAAAATGGGGAACACATGATAAGAGAGAGCATTTAAGGAGTGATTCATAAGGGTCACCAAGACCTTATCCATCATAAGTTTTACATTGGCCTTCAAGGAGTTAAACACATGGTAGCAAGATCTAGCATATAACAAGTATATAGGGGGAGAAAAGGCCTAGGTCCTTAGGAGAATTTAGTTGATAGAATGCCAAGACTCTTAATTTTTAGAGAGTTCATTGGTTAATTACTCCTATAATTATTATTGTAAAATACTTGGTCAAGAATAAACAAGTATAAATACCCTTGTTGTAAAGCACTGTGACAATTGATTTTTCTTGATAATACCTTGAAAAAGATTAATATATGAGTTGTGGATATTATAAATATTCTTGTGTTCATGTTCAATTGATTGGATAGTTGTGTATCTACAATAGGTTGGGTTGAAAAATTAATGATTGAAACTTAGTATGAAATATTTACAAATCTTTTCTTCTTCTACATATCAATCTCGTAATTTCATGGCACTCTTTTTCATGATTATGGTGGTTTAACGCAATGATACTAAGATTAAGGTAGTTTATCTTTTTATCTAGGTAATATCTAATTAAATATATATTACCATAAAGAATATAGCTAAGTTAATTTTACTGTGCAACAAAACCTACGAGAATCGATCTCTAGTTGTGCGCTATGGATGATTGCACAAGACCAAAGTCTTACATGAAAGAGCTAGTGTGCTAGCTCATTGGGATGCACTTCAGCACTAAATATCTTTTAAGAATAAAACCCCTAAGAATAATGCATGCTCATTTAATGGACATTAGGTTCAATTGACAATGCATCCAAGAATGCGAGATCAATCAATGTAGTGGTCACCAAAGTAGTACATATAAGTATAGGAAACTATATACACACAAAAAATAATGTAAGGCCCACAACAAACCCTAAGAAAATCAGAAATGAAACCCCCTAAAATTTTCAAGTACACTTCATGCTCAATGTTAGACATTGGACTCAGTCAAAAATGCATCCAAGAGTATTCAGTGTTTGTGATGTCAAAAATTAGCAACACACATGATACAAACACAATAAAACAAGAGGGACATTGGGATCTACCTATAAAAGTAATATGTGGAACAAGAAAGAAGAAGAATTAAGTTATTTTTCTTGTGAGGGGTTTTGACCACTTGCCAAATTGAGCCTAACCATCCATCTTCGTCAAGTGAAAATATGAGGTATGTAACCAAGCAACAAAATAGTATCCTTAATATCTTCTTAATAATATCTCTCTATTACTCCAATTAAGGGGACAATAGTAGATAAGAAAAATAATAAAAAAAAGAAAAGATGCAGTTTGAACTCCACCTAAACCTGGGTGGTTCAAGCTTAATTTTGATGGGGCTTGTAGAGGCAATCCACGAGCCTTAGGGGCAGGTTGTGTAATAAAAGATTGTAACACTCTTTGATTAGATATTTATCTCTTAAACTCTCTGATGGCACAAATAATGAAGCTAAAGCCCAAGCCTTAGTAGTAGGGGTTAATTTGGCTAAGGAATGCATAATCACTTTCTTAGAAATTGAAGGGGATTCACAGGTAGTGATACATGCTTTAACCAATTTGAGGGCATAATCCTAGAAGATCAAAAATATTTTAGATATCATTTGGCCTAAAGATTTTGAAGGTTGGAACTGCTCTCACTATTTTTGAGAAAGTAATAAAACTGTGGATGTTTAGGCAAATGTGGCAATTGATTAAAGAGAAGAAGAAATGAAGGATACTATCAATAACAGATGGGCAGATGGTATGAATTTTGAGAAGAATGAATTTTAAAAAGTCTCTTGTATTTTAGGGGTGTGTTTCTAAGTTAGATGGGTTTTCTTAGCAGAGGAAAATGTCTTATACTGATGCTTCAAATAAAATCATTTAAATTATCATGGGTTGGTATTTAAAATATTTTGAAGAAGTATTTTAAAATTAATTTTGTTGGATTTTCTCATAAATAAGAAAATCTCAATTTTAGATTTACAAAGGACATTGCTTGTTGGGCCATCTTATCATTCAGGTGGAGTGGCTGATGTAGAGAAGAACGTGCAAAGAGGTTTTTTATAGTGCAAGTCTTTTGGGTTTCAAGAAATAGGATAGGCCTTTCCATTTCATGATGGTTTTTCTCAAATTTTTAGCAAGGGGTTTTATTGTTTTGGATTTCTCAATGAGAGTTATGCCTTCTAGGGGTTTGTATGGCTTCATTGGTTTGTAGAGTTTTTTGTTTGGATTAGGTTAAGTATGGACCATTTTAGTGTTGAATTAGCTAGTTAGCTGTTGGTTTTTGGCCATACAAAGAATAGGGAGATGGGTTTCATTAGGTTAGTTTCCAGAACACGCTTGTTTAACATTTTTTGGATTTCAATTTTAGATGTGGCAGAAGCCATTAAAAAGTTGTTGGGTTTGGAAAATTTGGTTGATAGTAGGCAAGTTAGGGTGAACTTTGACTTGGATTCTTTCTTTGCATCAAATATATGCTTGATAATGTCTGATAGGGATTAAATTCAAGCAATGGTTGATTTTTTCATTTGGCTAAAATATAGGTTGTAATTGATGTTGGAAATGGATTCCCTACCTCTCGAGCCTTATCCAACTCTTTTGTTCTCTGCAAGAGATTTTCTAGGTTATGTTCCTTTGTCTATGTTTTGAGAGTTAGAGTCCCATTTGTTGGCCTTAGTTGACTTTGATAGAGATGTGGAGGCCACTTGCTTAGTGCAAATGGATTTTTTTGAGAAATAGATGGTCAACATGCCAGTTATAGAAGATTTGTTAAATCCAATTCTAAGGCTTGAAGAGTGGAGGGCACTAAGGCATTCTCTGGAAAGGGTGAAAGCTATTATATGGTTGGGAAAATGTGTAGCTCATGGCTTGTTTAAAGCTCCACCTTGGTAGAAGGGGAAGTAGTTGTAGCTATGGCAGGATCTTGGGAGGGTTTAGAAGTGTTTGATCTTCTCTTCCATGAAGCAACCAGTAGGCACATCGATTGGTAGGAAAAAAACTAAGACTAGTTTTGCATAGATAGTGAAGGGGAAGGAAATCTTGGTGATTAGCGAGCGTAGGTCTAGGCAGGCAAAATCTTTGGGCAACTTAGTGCCTTTCAATGGCAGAATGATCGAATTAGTAATCTTGGAGTAAGATGTTGTTGTCTTTTTGGTCTATGTATATTTTGTTTTTCAATATTTGTTAATAATTGATAAATTATTTGATATCATATGGTTTTTAAAAAAACCCTTTTTTTGTAAGTCTTAGTGGTGTTATGCCTTAACATGGATATATGTTAAGCTAAACCGTTGAAGTTTTTTTTGATCTTTTTTGTTGATAGGGTCGGGGACCCAGTATTTCCTCAGTATCGATCCAAAAAAATCTCTCTATTATAATATTTTTTTTGTTGTTCCCAAAATTTGTCACTTGTTTTTGTAGACAACATGTCAACCATTTCGGTCCTACAGGCCAAAACGGTTTCTTTCTTTCTCAAAATGTTCTGAGCAGTCAAGTTATTCAATCACACAAGCCTTTTCAACTAAAGAAATCATAGGTTCAAAAGGCTGGCTTTTGCAAGAAAAATCTCAAAACACTTAAGGCATTTCCTAAAAAATTGTAAGGATGGTTCAATGCCAAGGTTCAATCAAAGGTTTAATGATGGGGTTAAATAATATGGAATGAATCATTGAACCATTGAACTCCACCTCTGAAAGGTTAAAAGAGTTCAAAGTTCAATGAGTTCAAAGCTTCAACACATTCAAAGGGTTTAAAGATTCAAAGTTCAAAGTTCAAGCAAATGGTTCAAATGAAAGATTCCAAGTAAAGGTTCAACCAATTGGTTCAAATAATTGGTTCAACGATACATTGAACTCCTAAAGAAGACTAAGTGAACATGGCTTTTTACAAAACACTGAACTACTGAACTGTCAAACCGTTGAACCATTGAACTGGTGAACTCTGAAATGTTTAAAGGTTCAAGGTTCAAAATGGTTCAGGTGACCAATGATGTCCCCATGGATGTCAAATTTAGGGTAATGAAATAACCATTGATTTTTAAATAATGCAGACCCAAGGACAAACTCAGTGACCAGCCAAGGAAGGCACTGAAGGAGCAAGTAGAAAGTGAGAAGATAGCCCCGAGAGCTCGAATCAGTAGGAAGAGACAAAATATAGCAAGGAAAGAGGGAATCAAATAGAGAATCCAAAAATATTTGTAGGAGAGTTATTCTAGTAGGTGGAGCAGCCTGTTAGGTGGACCTCAAAGAGCGTAAGCATTCAATGGCATGGCCTATTTTCTTCATTGAGTAAAGGCAAATGGACAACCGTGTAAACATCATAAAGAAGACCAAGCAACCCATGCTTCAAAGGAGACATTTGAGATGATTTAGAATGCCAAAAGTTAAGGCTGATAACCTGTTCTAGCATGGCCCCTTCACAAAATTCCCAATGCATTCAATGCAGCATGGGCCATTTCGTGAAAACAAATGCCATAGTCTTTCTTTGGATGCTATATATTGTAATCTCTCAATTTGTAGAAAGGAGGGATCTCTCTGTTATTGGAAGAGAAATTCTGCCCAAATTGAAAGGCATTCTTGAGACTTTGAGCTCAAATTGTTAATCATATTTAATCAAGTGAATGAGAAAGCAAGTGACCTTTTAGAATTTGTGTTGAAATAGCTTGTGTTATCTAGGAAATCATTCTTATGTCTTTTTCCTAAATACAGTCTTGTCCATTTAATCAAATAAGTAGAACAAGTAGAAATAATCTGAAAGATGTCCTGAAGTTGACTGTAGGAGACTTTGTGCTACCATAATTGTCTTTAGTCTATGTGTTTTATGTTTTAGGAAATTGGAGAGATTTTGAGCTCCCCTTATCATTCATAATCTTTTACTCTATTGTAGTTTTCAGTGGAGACTTTGTGCTGCACTTCATTCTACTATGTTACTTTGTCCTAAATCAGTAGGAGAAACAATGAAAGACTTTGTGCTTTCATAGGTTTCTTGTGGATCCAGTTACTACCCAGGAAGAATCCCTATTGTTTGCTAAACATCATTTCTAAAAGAAGAGAAATGCCTTCAGTAATTACATAAGAATTCTCCTTTATTTTGTGAACATCATCTTTGAAAAAAGAGAGATGGATGGTATGATTTCACCCTTGAGTCTATTTTCATTTTATATTAATATATTATAGTTTATAGGGAACCTCCCCTTGCTGAGAGGAGAGATTTATCTCATTATGTTGTGGTAACCACACCCATTTTATCGTATAAACCTCATTGTGTTGTGGTTGATATACCCATTTTACCGTCAGTTAGTTGAGGACAAAATATTCACCCAACAGTTTTTACATTAAAATAATAATAATAAAAAATTATATAAAAATAAGTAAAAAATATCCTACCAAATATTGTCCCCTTTTAAAATATATTATTTTTATATTAAAAACAATAAAAAAAATCTCTACCATTTTTGTGAATAGTATCATAGTCAATAAAAATGTGATAACTTTTTTGATTCTTAACGAAATTTAAAATTTTAAAATGATTTTGAAAGATTAAAATGATGTGGACAAAATACATAAATGGTTTCAAGCGATTATTTATAGATTAATAGAAGTTTAAAAAACTACATGTATTTTTATCAAAAAAATGAATTTACAAAAAAGTGACAAGAAACCTTGATTAGAGGCTAGAGGAGAGAAAACCCGCTAAGTGTTGGATAGATCAGCTATTTAGAAATTTTCTTTGCCCAAGACAAAGGTTAAAAAATCAAAATTCAAACGTAAAAAATTAAACTTGATTATCTCAATATCAACACATGCCAATGATAATGTTAAATGACAATTATAGGGGAAAAATCTACAGATGAACATATAGATAAGCAATTTTTTCTCATAATTTATAAGAATTAAAAACATTAATTAACTCAAGATTTCAATTATTAACAAAAATATTAAAATTGATGTTCGTTACCATCACATGGAGCTTTGATTTTATAAGTTTTAAATGGATATGAAGAGTTCCATAGGTTTAGTGGAAAAGAAGTAAAACATTCTATAAGGGAATTCAATGTTGGAAAAGGATTTGAAAGATGATATAATGGAGGAAAATGATTTAGGGAAAGAAGAGATGAGATTGGTAATGGTTGTATAAGATGAGAATGGGTAGGGGAAGATGGTTATGGTAGATGAGAAATGGTTGTGAAAGAAGGTTGATGGATAGGTTACATGTGTAAGGGTTGACGCATTGGATGGTAAGAAGGTATTCTAAAAGGTGAAGAAGGAAAGATGAAGGAAGAGTTGGAAGGAATGGGATAGGAGGATAAAACATGCAAAAGAGGGAGAAGGTAAGTAAGATTATGTTATGGGAGGTTGAGGAGGGTGATAAGGAGATGAAAAAGAGGGAGGTGGAAGAAGAGGAATAAATTATTAAGAAGGTTGTGAGGGATGAAAATGGGAAGGGAAAGGAGATTTATGAGATAGGATTGAATGAGGAGAATGTGGAACTAGTGGAAAAAAATGAATATTTAAGGCAAAAGAGGTTGAGCTCTAAAAAAATGAGTGTTATACAGAAAGAGAAAAATATTTTTGTGTAGGATCTTGCAACTAGATAGTGTCACTTCAAATTCCCTAAGTTTAAATATAAAAATAAGTATGAAAACATAGTTAGAAAAACTTCAAGAATATTCAATGTAAGCTATTACTTCAAATCTAAAAGGATTGGTGTAGATATGTTTACGTGATAGACAGGGAAGGTCCCTCCACTAGTGTTATGATAATTTTGTTATGAAATGTTAGAGGGTTGAATTACCCTAACTAGAGGCACCTAATAAGGCATTAATTTGTCTCAATGAGACCAAATATTGTTCTATTATAGAATAAATAATTTTCTTGTGAAAGAATTATAAGATATTCTAGTTGTTTAGTGGCATAGGTGGCATGGATGTGAAAGTGGGTTATTGGAAAATTTGGGAGTTTATGTAATATTTAGAATCCTTTGATTGTGTTAGGATTAGTAATAAGTAAGGTTGAAAATAGATTTCTAGTTATTTTGTAAGTTATAAATAAAATATCTTAAGTATGGTGATTACTGTGCATGATTTAAAAGGTCTTATTAAAAAAATAAAACTTGGAAGGAGATATATTCTATTTAGAATTATAATTTTCATGAAAACTTGTTAGTGGGTGGAGAATTTAATATACATTTGGATTATTCATATTAAAGATGGATAAATTTTTTAAAAAATCAATCAGATAAGGATTTCCAATAATTCTTTGGTGGATTTGTAGCCAAAGATGGGAAAATGTATATAGAATAATAGGAGAGAGGGTTTGAGTATAATTGAATGGTCATGATACTCCACTCAAAATTGCATGTTTCATTCACTTCATTCCCTAAGCTAGTCAAGCTTAGAGCTCTACACATTAAAGACTTTCAATGCTCGAAACACAACAAACCTAGGTAGTATTTTATCCTTCTTAGCATAGTGGAAAAATCAAAGGATAATAAAGTTTATAATTGGGTTTCAAAACCACAAAACACTTCAAACACCACACACCATGCTCCATGACCTAATTGACACTTCAAATTTTGATGATAATTGCTTGCTTACTCAAAATTTGCATAGATCTAATTAGTGATTAGAGTTTGATTAGCACATATATACTACACTAAAACCATAATTGCATCCCAAAAAAATGGACGTAGACCTATTTGGAAATCAAATTCCCAATTAGTGCTAAAATAAAAAAGTGCATTCACCATAGTTCTATTCAACGTTCAAACACCCAATTAACACTACCAAATTTGAATGACAACTACTAAGAACAAACTAGGGACTTAAATCTTGATTATAATTGTTGAGTCTCATGTGAATATATCATGACCTAATTGGGGTTGAGAGTCTTGATTAACACTGCTAGAATATTTAGACCAATCAGATGCTCTAACAATATTTTGAAGCGATAAGATAATTTTTTTGTTCCAAGTGCTTCTAGTCAAATTTGACCACAACAACTTGGTCTATCAATCTATGCAAAAATCATAAGGAAAATAAGACTTTAAAATCCTAGCTCCCACACAACTCCATGATGAAGAGACAAGCAGACAAATAAATAAAACTCACTACTTTGCTTTTAATTGATGCAATATTTCCTAAAAACCTTGGATGCTCTTGCATCAGACACTCGAGGATTAAAAGTTTGAACTCCCACTCACATGGATGGAATAAGTGGAAAACCCACTATTTTAGCCATGAAGCATAATGACCAAGACATCCCTTTCCAAAAAACCAAGTACTTTAGCTGATTGTCTTTCTTTTTTCTCCGTTTCTAGCTCCCTCTTATTGGTTTTAGTTTTATCTTCCTCTTCTCTTTACCTCTATTCACTCCTATTTTGGGATTTGACCCACCATCATCTCCTTCCTTTATGGGATTAAACCTACCATAGTTTCTCCCCTTTATGGGATTACACCCACCATACTTTATCCGTCTCCACCAAAGGCTTATAATCCATCTTTATTTCCATACAATAGTGGACTAAAACCCTCCTTTGTCTGACCACATTCACTAAGATGTTAATTCTTGCATATTACTCTCCTTCATGGGCTAACATCCACTACTGACTAACCAATACCTCTTAAAGCCATCTTGGTTTTTTCTACTCATTATCCAACCTATTGTTGAATCCTTCCTCATATCAGTCTTCATTACCATCAGCTCTTCTCTCATTCCTACCATCTCCACTTTCATCCCCAATATCATCTCAATGGACTCAATAATCATTTGGGCATCCAAATGATAACCCATAGCCTCTAACACCACTTCAAGGATAGTTTTATCCTCCTCATATATTGTTGTCTACATTGCTATGTCAAGAAAATTCTCCATCTCTATTGCAACATCATCTCATTTTACACACGCTATGGCTGCCATAATAATCATTAGCTCCTCTTCACATTTGGTGAGCTCAATAAACTCACTCTTTTCTCCTTGAAAGGCCCCTTTGAATGCCTCCTTTCTCTTCATCTCTACACCTATAACATCATACACTTTAATATATGCTTTGCCTAATAACAAACTTAGCTACCCCATCTCATCTTTCATCTCCAAAATATAAGATTAATTATCCTGAAGCTTAGGATTCTCAAAGCCTTTATCATTCTATGTGAACCACATAACAATACTTAGATGTTTTTGTGATTGATCTTGTTCCTCTTGACAATCTCTTTTGATAATATTCTCTCCCACTGCTCAATATTGTAAATTAACTTCCTAGTGTATATCTTCTTGAGAACAATCTTGTTCCCACTCTCTCTTGTCTTAATAATTACATGAATAAAATCCTCTATTATTGGTATATCATTACCCACCAATTCTTCAACCACTACTTCTGTACTATCCTCTTGTTCAAATTATTCACTCTCCTTCTCATATAAATGAGCATGTTGGATTGCACCACACTTAATATTTTCTTTTCTATCTTCTCCATTGCTGGACGTAAACATTGAACAAACACTTTAAGAGAATCTATATTTCCCACATACACCTCATCAACTACTTCATCATTCCCTAAGAACATATTGGTCAACTCTCCTTCACTACTTACATGCTTCTTATGCCTTTCTCTCTCATGTTGGAATCTAAAAGGTCCATTCTCAACAACCTCCATGTTTTTTCTCTTCTCATCCTTATCTTTGTTTTCATCTCATTCACATGGTTGATCTTCAACCATACTCTTCTTATGTGTATTAGATTTCTCATTAACTACCTCTATTATATCCTTCATGGAAATTTGTAACTCCTCATGGGTGTTCTCTTCTTCATCCACCTTTATTATTTATTTCATGGAAACCTGTAGCTTTCCTTGGTTAGCCTCAACCATCCTTCCATTCAAATGACTAATGAAAAACTCATTGATTTCCTTAACCAAGGATGGTTCTAAATTTTCCCACTCATGGGATACTGCAAACTTATTCCCATCATCAAACAATGGGTCTTTTTTTGGTTCAATAAATATCACATCTATATCCACTTGCATAAGGATTTATTCCCCTAAATTCTACTCATAGCTATCATTCACCTTGTTGTTCTAAAAATAAGACTTAGGATTCTCACATAGAAGCTTCACCTTGTTGTCTTCTAAAACAACCTTATTTTCTACATACACATCCTGCACCTTGCTACTTCTCAAAGTAAACTTTGGTTGCTCATATGGCAACTTCCCATCCTTATTGCCTTTTTTGGAAAACTTCTTCTTCTTATCTTTTCTCAAGATTTTTCATATGAAGCTTATTCAACAATTCTTACTACAATTTCAATTGTACAAAATGACCCAAAATTTTGGAAACCATTTGTTCCCAACCACTTACCTTTTTCTTACATTTTCCTTGTCTCCTTACTTGGAAATGTTTCCAATACACAGTTGTAATTACGCATAATCCTTTGCATGAAGTATTTACAGACATGGGGTCTACAATATTCTCATCTTCAAGATATATTTCTACCTCAACTATCCATTTCATGAGATTTTTTTGGCTCTCATTTACATAAAACACAATCATACCACCAAGATATTTACCTCTTTCCTTCACCATGGCCTTAGCTAGTTTTATGATGGAATATTTTCTTCCACTTGCTTGGCCCCTTTCCAAAATATATAATCTTGCTTGTAGGGATAAAAACCCTTTCATTACCTCCTCTTCATCATCTTCACTTATAGTTGTAACTTTTTCACTTTTTATAGTCATCTCCATCATATTTGGTCTTGCCTAGAATCCTTTAAACATTTCATTAAAGTCGTACACCTCTCATGCTCTTATCTTGTGTGTTATATCTCACCACAATCAGCATAATTCTCTTTCAAAACTTGTGATTGAATCAAAATAGAGCATCTCTAATAGTCTCAACCCTTATAGGACTTTCCTCACACCTACAACAATCTTATGCAAGCTTCTCTTTTGCAACTTGCAACTCACTTAGTAGACTTCTCCTTCATAGCCTCCAACTAACTCATATTGAGTCCTCACTGGCCCCTCACCCCATGTCACATATATGAGGATGGGAATGGGGATGGTATCTCCCTCAACTCCATATCCATATCCATATAGTTAGAGGGGGAGGCCCAAAAAATAGAGAGATAGATAGGGTTTGGCCAAAGTCTCTCTCTATATGGGGTAATATATAGAGAGTGGGGCAAAAAAAATAGATAGATAGGGATTGTGGCAAAACATATAGAGTTTAATTAGATCCTCCATAGTATATAATTATATTATATATGAATATGGTGGCACCCTCACCACATAAATAGAATTAGATTAGAGAGAGGTCACATATAGGGTTTAATTGGGTCAATATAGAGTTTTTTGACACCCCATATATAAATGAGAGAGGGGGGCCAAGTGCCTATATCTCTTTATATGGCCATTGACCTATATAGAGGGCCCTCCTCCCAATATAACCCACAAGTAAGAAAACCTTGCTCTAATACTAATTGGTGCAAGTACAATGTAAGGTATCTCACTAAGAACAACCTTTTACGTTCGTATAATAAGGGTTTCACAATTACATGGACACACATTTGCATGTATTCAGACTTGAATCAATCAATACAAAATATTTATTGTATTCAATAACTTTTTACAATAAACATAAGACACACACATGTATGCATGCATGCCTCAATTGAACTTATTCAACATGAAAACATGGAGGATTTTTGCCTTTGAAACAGCAGCATAACACTTCCCAAAATCACAATGAATGAATAATAATCCTCCTCCACCAACCTCAAAACAAACACATTTTTCCAATACATGGAGGGAATGGTCTGACACATAATATTCCACAGGTGGCTCTTGGAGTTTCATCTTCCATCACAAACTAAATGGGCTGGAAAATCATTTCAAAAGACCAAAAACTCGTTATCCACCTACAGGCAGACCTAATCGGTTCTTTTATGTATAGACAAAACTTATAAAAATGAAAATTTTAATATATAGACATGGGTGGTCTTTTTTCAAAGAAGTTATGTTTTAAAAATCAGGCTCTAATCCCCCAATTAGCGTTGTATGCATCTATAAAAACCTTTCTTGGCCTAATCGAGTTTCTAATGCCACTCAGCACTGCATGTTTTATTCACTTCATTTCCCAAGCTAGTCAAGATTCGAGCTCCACACACCCAAGAGTAATCGATACTTGAAACACACACAACACTGCAAACTCTGCACGCCATGCTCCACGACCTAATCGACACTTTGAAAGCTGATTACAATTGTTATCTTGATTAAAATCCGAATAGATCTAATTGGTGATTAAATTATGATTAACACAAAGACACTACGCCAAGAACACGAAAGACGTAATCAGAGTTTTTGATCCGAGTACAACTGCGTCCCAAGAACAAGACTACCATATACCTATTCGATAATCAAATTCTCAATTAGTACTATAATCAAAAAGTGCATTCATCATAGTTATAATATGCATTCAAAGACTAGAGTAACACTACCAACTTTGAACAGCATCTGCCAAGACCAAATAGGGGTCTTAAAGCCAGATTACAACCACTGAGTCTCATGTAAATGCATCATGACCTAATCGAGGTTGAGAAGCCTGATTAGCACTGCTAGAAGATTTATACCAAATCAAAGTTTGATCTAACAATATTTCAAAGTGACAAGATAAAATTTTCTCACCAAATGCTTATAGTAAAATTTGATCGCAATAACTCGGTCTATTCATCTATGTGGAAATCATAAGTAAATGAAGACTTTGGAAATCCAATTCCCACACACTTCCATGATGAAGAGACAAGCAAATGAACAAAGAAAACTCACCACTCTATTTTTAGTTGTTGTAAGAGTGCTTGAAACATTGGATCCTCTTGTATTATAACTAAAAAGTTTCAAATAATTATAAAACCATCATGATTGATCGCACCTTGAGTACATTATTTACTACAGTGTTGGATAATTTGATTTCAAGATTCACATAGTCCAATAAACTTTGGGCAAAAGGAAAAGTAGGTTTTAGATGAAATCACCCAATAATAAAGCATATATTGATGCTTAGATCTGTAATTAAAGAAGCAATATCACAAAAGCATAATGTTTACTATTATTTTGTTGATTTTCAAAAAGAATTTGATCATCTTCCCAAACACTTATAATCTAGTAGCTTTGAGATCTATAAATTCTGAAACATTTGGTTGTTCTTGTCATGACACTTTATTAGAAGGTGGCTTCTTAGGTTCAAACTCCTAATGGTTTTACTAAAGGTATCAATAACACCATTGGTGTTAAACATGGCTTTTTGCTTTCTCTTACTTTATTTGGTTTCTACATAAATGAATTAGAAGATATCATTAAAAGTTCAATAAAAATAGGTAATGTTTGTAATCTTTATGATATAATCATTACTATTTTATTATTTTTTGTTGATATTATTCTCAAGTCACATACTAACATAGGGGTACAAAGACTTCTTGACATTTTAAGATTATTTTGTGATACTTTTGGCTTACAAGTAAACTTGAGTTAAACAAATGTCATGAACACATGGGACTAATTTCATTTACAAAGGAAGCTTGGTTGAAATGGTTTTCTCCTATACTTTTTTTGTTGTGCCTTTCAAAGGACCTCCCTTCAATACTAACTTTACTATAGAAGAGAAATTATGCAAAGGATATGCTTCACTAAATATATTTGAGAGACAATGTTTCCAGTTTCAATTACAGTTTGCCAAATAAAAATTGTATATTTTCTAAAATATAGTGTCACCAACATTATTGCATATACATTCTGAGTTTAGGGCCTTAAACTTTGTAGTACTAGTTGGGATTGACTTGATAGAATTCTTATTTCAATATTATCCAAAATATTATAAGTAAAACAATTAATTCCATTTGTAATTTTTTACTAAACTTGACACCCATCTCCTTTATATTTCAATTATTTTACATATAATGATATTGCTTCACATATTAATTTTTTTAAAAATATATATATAAAATTAAAACTCTACATTCAAAATCTGTTTCTTCAATAAACAAAAAATAACTCTAAGAAATTATTATGAATTTTTTTTTGTCATGATGAATTTTCAGATTGACGAAGAGCAATCAATATCTTTTGCTCTGAAGACACACGTTATTATGAAAAAAATTGGAAGTCCTTCCTAATATAGTATAATGTTTCAAAGCTCTCGCTCTATTTAAATTTCATTGCTAACAGGTTCAAAATTGACCAAGTGTCTAACCTCCAGGAAATAATTTCAGCCGGGTAGAAGCTCCTTTTCTTTTAGTGAGAGTCTCCAACCATTTGATTTTCTTGAATTTGATGGCATGAGTGTTATTGAATAAAAACGATGGCATCATCATAGAATTTTGCCTCACATTATTAGATGAACGAATTTTAGGCAGGGATGCTAGGCTATCAAGTTAAGGACCTTTGAAAATTCGAAACACATGGTTGCCAGAACGGTTTAGATCTCTCCATATTAATATCCAACCGTCTGATCATTTAGATTATCTCCTTCCATCTGATCCTCTTGATGGATAAAGATAATATTGTTGGTCAAAGACATACCCATGGGTCCCTCCAGCTCATTACATTAATTTTTAAGGCATTAGATTTGTTATTATCCAATGGATCGAGCACTTTTCGTTATTATGTACAGATTACTTATCAAGCTTTTCAATTGTATTCAATATTAATCATGACATATCAAATAAAATGTAAATAAACATAAAAGATTTTAGATGAGTGATAAATTTATCAGAAAGTTAAAAAAAATGAACTTATAAGAAATAAAAATACAAATTCCAAGAACATGAAGCACTATGATATATAAATTAAATGTTAATAGTACGTAAGCATTAAAAAAATAGCCAACTTAAAATAAAATAACATTTGACCTTGAAAATAAAACTATAAAAACTAAAGGTCGTGAAAGTAAAAAAATAATCATGTAAACATTAAGAAAGTCTAAGATTGAGCCAACTAAATAAGAAGTGCTACTGCCATTAAGCTTTAAATTTTTTGTAACGATACATTGAAAATGGGTATAAAATTGTAAGTGATTATATTAATAGCAAAATAAAAATATGAAAAAAATAGTATAAAGTATGGATTAGGGATTTAAATTTATGATTTTACACTCTTATAAAATGAACATGTTAATTTTAATCGCTTAGAGTGAAGAATGGAAATTAAAATTCATAATAATCATCTCGGCAAAATTAATATTTAAGAACCTTCATTTGGATGAAGCGCATTGTAATAGTTTCACCACTGCATAACATTAACTTATTAGTTTCAAGGGGAGTGCCTAAAGTGGCTCAAATAACAAGTGTAGTGTACAAACTCATGAGTTATAGGTGCATTCCAAACTTCGATGACTCTCACTGTACATTGGAAATAGGAATCATGTTCTTACAAGACTTTTTCTATGGCACACATCTTTTAAAATTCAGGTGAAACAAAATAAAAACAAAGGCCACATAGCGTTAGTTCTTGTTTCTGTTGAGTAATTATTTGTAAGCATAAGATTTAAAAATTGTTTATGGTTAAGTAAGTATTTATAAATATAAGAATTACAACATGATTAGTCTTGTCAATAAATATGTTTAAATCAGGATCAAGTCATATATGTATCAAGTGTCATATTAAATTTGCTATAGACTTAAAATGTTTATATCTTATCTTTAAATAAAATAAGCAACATTTTAATTCCAAATATTTTTTTGTTGGCTACAATATGAATATGTCTTTTGAATAAAATGGACACAATGAGTGCAAGTTGTAATCAAGCATGAGTTTAAAGTAGTGACATTCTCCTAAACTTATAATTATAAATATAAAACTAATAATTAGAGATGTGATAGCATTAGGCAATACTTTTATGTGATTGTAATTGATATCTAACTCGTACAGACCAATGAGACCACCTATCAATTTAGGAAGACTAACAACATAATTGAGATTCTTGTTAAGATTTAGGGCTTCAAGATTTGTGAGCCTGTTAAGATTTTTAGGAAAACTTCCTAGTTGATTGAGAAGCATGTCAAGCACATACAGGCACATCATGTTCAAGGTCGAGTACGGGAGGCAGGTAAGCATGTTGGAATTCATAGACAACCTCGATAGGGTCACCAGTTCGAATCCCATCCCATCTAGTAGTCGGCTCAACTAGTTGAAATTGGCAATTTACTCCATATCACTAAATTTCATGCCAATAAGACAAAGTCACTGATGAGACTTTTGTCATGAAGGAAATAAATAAATGAAACAAAAAGCTTTGAAATGCTTTAAATAACCCACCAGTTGTGTATAATGTTGTCAAGAAGCGCAACGATCTCTTTACCAGTCATCTTACTGAATTCAACAATAAAGTTATCTGATTTGAATCAACATTCACAATTATAAAGTTTACAAGAATCATTAAGGTCTTATATAATCAACCAAAAAACATATCACTTCAATATTAGCCAAAATATTCCTTGATCAGCTAAATAACACAAAAATTATAAATGATGGTACGATAACTTATCAAAATGTGTATAAAGAGCGACAATTTAAATATTCTAACCTTGAGGTTATTAAATTATAAATATCAAGCTTGACAGGTGTGGAGGATAATTTTTGGATTGAATATGGCACACCTTCTAATAATATGTTGTTGAGATCAAGCACATTAGAGGCCATTCTAAGGGAATTAACATGATGTGTAGTGGTTGCAATTTTCTTCACCATGTCTTGTGACATCGATTTCTTTTCCTTGATAGCATTATTATGCTCTTCGGAGTTTTTTGTATGGTTTTACACCATTGAGAGACTGACATTAATTTAGTGCAATTTATAGAGCCTACATCACTGAATTATGAGAAATCTTTTCATTTTTTGCATCAAATTTCCCCCAAAAACTCCAACGCTTCATGTCCATAGACAAAGTTTACATAGTATCCATTAATTTTAAGAAATACAACCGTTCTATTAGGATTAATGACTAATTATTTGTAATAGCCACTAATTGCTGAAAATTTAATCATTCTTATGAACAATTGCGTACAAGACAATTTAAACCTTACCTTTAAGGCTTACCATTTAGCATTCATTATCCATGTCCACCTAAGTAGAAGGCGCATAAACCCCTTTATAGGTGTTAAGTTGTTTCCTTAAAACTCGAGACCACTCACTCATTAACTACCAAAAATGTTAAGAAATTTGCAAAATCCTAAATTTATTATGTGACATAGCATTTCAAACCCTAAGATACGGAATAAACTATTTAATTTCCTCCAAATTATCAAGTTTAAACAATAGTTAAAAAAGAAAATCCCTCACACTTAATTGATTTCATTTAATTTTTTGTTGTGTTGTCAGTATTAATTAATGTTGATGATGTCAGTGAAGGCATATATTCCTAAATGACATCTTGAGAACATTTCATTATTTATATGCTAAACTTTATGTTAAACTTTGTAATAGTGAAAATAATATATTTTTTAAATTTTTTCATTGGTTGGATAAGAAATGACTAATTGAGAAGTGAATCCTATAGTTCCCTATGTTGACAAGGACTAATAATAAATAAACAACATAAATAACATCTTAAGATTCGAATCTTGTACCTCTCTTTTTCTACTATTTCATGTGGGTATAAGATATATAATGCGATTTGCAAAATTTATTTATTAAATAAAAAATAACTACTCAAAATTTTTTATCTTGTCCATTCGAGTAGCATTGCGGTTGTTGGGTAAGCTCTCATTGGCTGATGCTACTGGCACAACGCCAGGTGACATTTCTACATCATCGCCTCTTGGGTCATACCATGAATCACATCTGATGGTATATTATAAGCCCAGAGGGTTATCATTAGTTAATTAATTGTAGAAAGTAACAAGACGACATACCATCGACATAAAATATAGATCTTACATGCTGGTGGATTCTCCATCTAAGAATCCACCAGCGTGTAAGATCCATATTTTGTGTTATCATTAACTTCCTACCTATGCATGATGTTGTTGTGCATAGGTTGATGGTTAATGTCATCGGATAGTATCATCACCTGCCATTTCAAAATTTTGCTTGGATATAGAACTGAGTCACTTTAAGGAGAAACTTCCTAAGTATTTAAAATGAGATAATCCTTAATACATGATGATTGACATCCAAATAGTACCTCCTACATATATCATAATTAGGTTATGATAAATCTATAAACTAAATAGGTTGACTATTCTTACCAATCTACAACCTAAATATGATTAATTATGAAAAATAGGGAAATCACACATCTAAGTTTAGATTAAAATATCCATTCTATACGTAAAATTTGTCATCATAACCACACCTTCCCTTAGCTTCAATTGAATCACACTTCTATGGGGAAACACAAACTCTAGTGTTTTAGGGAGAGGAAATAACCCTATAAAAATAAAAATAAAAATATAATCATATTTAAGAAGTGAAACCCTGTGTCTAGATTTAAATATGATTTAAGCATATCATCACATATTATATGGTGTTGTAAATTATCTTCAAACTCGAGAGAAATAAATAAATTGACATAAAGCATTTAAGAGTATAATTTGTTCATAATAGTTCAAATCTAGTTGCAACATATGTTTCTGATCTTTATTTAATATAGTGGCTTCTTATGGATTCCCACCTACATGGGAATCCTATATCATATGCCCCATAATTAAATAATTATTGAACCATCACGGTTGGTCACACCTTGAGTAAGTTATTTGCTACAATGTTGGATAATTTGATTTCTGGATTCATAGAGTCCAATAAACTTTGGAAACAAAGGAAACTAGGTTTTAGATGGAATAACTAAACAATAGATCATATGTTTATGCTTAGATCTATAATTTAAGAAATAAGAGCATACAAGCATAATGTTTACTATTATTTTGTTTATTTTCAAAAGGCATTTGACTGTGTTCCCAAAAAACTTATAATCCAATAGTTTTGAGATCTACAGATTCCAAAACATTTGGTTGTTCTTATCATGACACTTTATGAGAAGGTGGTTTTCTAGATGTGAACTTCTATTGATTTTACTAAAGATATCAATAGCACCATTGGTGTTAAACATGGTTTTCTACTTTCTCCTACTTTATTTGGTATCTACATAGATGAATTAGAGGATAACATTGGAAGTTCAAGAAAAACAAGTAATGGTTGTATTATTTATGATATAATCATCACTATTTTATTATTTTATGATGACATTATTCTCATGTCACATACTATTGTAGGGATACAAAGACTTCTTAACATTCTAATATCATTATTTGATACTCATGGTTTACAAGTGAACTTGAGTAAAACAAATACAATGGTTTTCACCAAAACTTAAAAAAAATCATAGGGGACTAATCTCATTTACAAAGGATGCTTGGTTGAATGGGTTTTCTCCTACACTTATATTGGTGTGCCTTTAAAAGTACCTCCCTTCAATATGAACTCTGTTGTAGAAGAGATATTATGCAAATGGTATGTTGCACTTAGTAGAATTGAAAGACAATGTTTCCATCTTCAATTTTAGTGTGCCAAATAAAACATTGTGTATCTTCTAAAATTTAGTGTCACTCATAGTATTTTATAAGTGTTGTGATATTTGGGGGCCTAGATTTTGTAATACTAGTTGGGATTGGGTTGATAGAGTTCTTATTTCAATGTTATCCAAAATTTTGTAGTCAAAACAGTCAGTTCAATTTGTAATTATTTTAAATTAATTTGGCACCCATCCCCATATTTCAATTATTTTGAATGTAGTGATGTTGCTTCACATATTAATTTTTCTCATAGATACAACATGTAGAATTAAAACTCTACATTAGAGATGTGTTTCTTTAGTAAATAAAAAATGTCTCTAAGAAATTATGAAAGGTGAGAAGAGAATATTTATTTCTCATTTTTGTCATGATGATTATTGAGATTTTTCAATATCAACATATTTTTCTCTGAAGGTTTGTGTTATTGTTAAAAAAATCAAAGTCCTTCCTTATATGGTTTAATGTCTTAAAGCTCTTGCTCTATTTATATATCATTACTAACAAGTTCAAAATTATCTAAGTATCCAATATACAAGTAATAATTTGATCTAGGTAATCATTTTTAAGTTTAAAGCTCCTTTTCTTTTAGTACAAGTCTCAAATCATTGTATCTTCTATAATTTGATGGCATGAGTGAGATTGAGTAAATATGATGACATCATCATAGAAGTTTTCCTCACACCATTAGATGATTAAAATTTAGGTGAGGATGCTAAGTTTTCAAGTGAATAACCTTTGAAAATTCAAAACACATGGTTACAATAAAGGCTCAAATCTCTCCATATTAGTCTCCAATCATTTGATCATTTAGATTATCTCCTCCCATCTAATCCTCTTGATTAATAAAGATGATATTTTTGGTAAAAAACATATGCCTAGATCCCACTAGCTCATTGCATTAATCTCAAGAAATAATATTTGTTGTTATCCAATGGTTCGAGCATCTTTTGTTATAAATAATTACGTAAGGTTGGTAAAATTCCTTGCACCATTAGATAGACAATAATTGGATTAATTCATAGCCATTCATCTACCTAAGTTCAAGAAGATGATAGTTTGGTTTAATTGTAGATAAAAGTAGATGAATTCTTCTACATAGATTCTTATTCCATTAAGCCTAAGTTCAAACTCATTATTTTGTAGAGTTGTTGGGTGGAGTTATTGCAAAGTGACAATTCAAAGGAAGTGTATGGTGATGCAATCTTGGCTTTAAATTAAAAAAGTGTAGGACAATATGGCATGTATACTCATCTCAATAGAGTATGTAGGCATTCTTGATTTCAAAGAGATAGCCCATGTTAGGTGCTGAAAAAGGACACCCCCAAAACATTCTCAAAGGGAAGGGACTTTAGTTTGTAGGAAATGTATCAAATAATAATAAATAGACAAGCCTTGGTTAAAAATACTTCTCAGCGATACATTTAATTTAATAATAAAATACATTGCATTTTCCATATTTTATCGATGTTATATCTTGTAATTTGCTCATTTTTTGAAGGAGATGATTTTTTGAGAATTCTATGCTTACTGATTTTTAAAGACTCAAATATTCAACCTGTTTATTTTGTTGTGTATGTATATTATGAGCCCTCATTACAATAGAGTGTGATTGTGCATAATTCCTAAGTAATAAAGTTATTATGGTTCTTTTTTGTCTACCCCTTGGATCTGGTCTTACTTCTACAATTTTGTATGTGGTAGATTTTACTACATATTTAGAGTAAAATAAGGCTCTCCATGAGATCTTATTCATTATGAAGATCAAAGATGTTTAGTTCTATTCATTAGAAAGATGAATAAACACAAAGATGATTTCTTAAGAGTTTTTAGCATAACTCTTTGCTTTATGGTTCAACTTCAAACTCTTTTATTCCACCTCAAATTCAGATGCACAAATGAATAGACCCACTATTTTTCTTAACAATCACAAGTTGTTAAAAAAAATATCTCGACAAATTAGATCTTCTATTTTATATTTCATCTCATTTTTATCATGAATTTTTTTTTAATGTAATCAAATTACCCTATTATAGTTACTAGTAAACATTAATAATATATTCTAATTAATTCAATATCTAAAAAAAAGTTGATGGAATGAGGGAAGACAGAAGCAACAAGGAAATAAGGCAAAAAAATATATGTTAAAATTCCAACCACAAGGCAAGTTAATAAGTGTTACTAACCAAATTTGAATGTCACTAACTTCCATGGAATATATATTTACATGTGGAAAATATTTATTTTGAATAGTTGGAATGAATATGTTGTTTTGCATGCTTTGGCCTACCAAAATCTTCAAAGTTTACTTGATGCTTCCAAGTTTGAATCTATTTGTATAATAAATTGATATCAATATAAATTAAAGTTTTTGAATCATAAGTCACTCTCTACAAGAGACTTCTTTAATCATTCCATACTT
>JARHVA010000046.1:3360000-3680000 GCA_037957365.1 Torreya grandis
AATTATATAATCTATATGAATAGTATATTATATAATGTATATTCTTGTATAACTAATTATAAAAAGAGGAATATTAGAATTTATTAGGCATGGGAGGCCATGACTCTAAAAAAGGAAGGTGACCTATACATATTTATACTAAGAATCATAATGGCCTCAGAAAAATAGGTTAATGTCCAAATGTCACTTCATAAACATCTGTTGAGCTGCCTACACAATCCTTGTTGAGTTTTCTAGCTAGATGTGTATTTATGAGGTTTAGATTTTGTGAAAGTCAAGGAACCAAAAAGTATGAGGAGGTTATCCTTTGCAGACACAAGACAAGCCAAAAATTACATAACATAGCTCCAACTTGTTGTTCCATGATACTAATATCTTTGTCTTGTTAATTTATTTTAGTTTTAAAATTTGAAGTTCTATAAATTGAATCTAAAATTGTCCATGGTCAAGATCATCAGTGGTTCTAGAGGATTGAGTAAAGTAATATATGATTCCTTGTAAAAGGAATGGTCAAACTTGATTGAAAATGCTGCCCACCAAGCAAACCTTTTATATTTCTTTGATCCTATTTTAGAGGTAAATGGAAGTCTTAGATTATTAAACTCCTTTGCTTCAGAGATAAGGCATTTGAGAAACCAGTCTCGATTTCCAAACATACAAGGAGAAATTAAAACTGAGGAGAAATACACATACCTATACATACAATAATTGAACTCTTTCCTGTGTCTGTAGTATAATTCCCCTTCTTCTAACTAGACACAAGAAAATATTTGCATAGCCAAAAAAAAAAGGCATCAACACAAATATCTAAGAAATAGACCATATTAATCAAATTAGTAAGAGTACGATCCCTAAAATGATAAAAAAATAAAACATAAATGGCTCATTTTCTATCATAGTGGTGAAGAATACAAAGAAACTGATTTCACCAATTCAGTAATGCATTTGCAGAGAAAAACACAACATTTGAAAATTTGATTTAAAAAAAATTAGGACAACACAATTGAATCTTTTAGAAATAAATAAATTACAAAACTTACAGGGTCATCCACGTAGATGTGTTCATAGAAAACTAAGGAAAGACATCTAAGGGCACAATTCTCTTTGGCTATTGAGGATGATTTACATTCTTATTCCCACAAACCACTACAACACCAAATCACAACCCATTTTTTTTTTCAAATCTACTACACCTAAATTTATAGTCCTCTCACACCACAATAATTTTGTCTAAGCCCCTGAAACCACAGTAATTTTGTTTAAACCCTTCACACCAGAATAATTTTGTATGACCCTACACCTTTAAAAATACATTTTCACTTTTCTTGTTATATCAAAATTTTAAAAATAAATAAAGATGGAAACAGACTCTATTGGAAAATGCTAATAGTACTAATGGTTATATACGTAGAAAATAACCAAATTTAAAAGGCCCAGGTGGTCATCAAATAGATAACAATATATTGAAATAGGGGAAATGAAGAGAATGAAGGAATAAACACACAAATATATATTAAAAAACCTCCAAATGGATTGCATACACAACTGCTGTTGTTTATAAAAAATAGCATACAAAAAACATATAAAAAGGACTTTCCTTATTTTCTTCCTTGCACTTTTTCCTATAGGCTACTATGTTTTCTTCTTCCAAGCCACTGATTTGTTCTCCTATGTAGCTAGTTGCATATTCTTCCAAGCTATTGACTTTTTCTCTTTCCCTTTGCTACAGACAACTCGACTCTTCTCTATAGCTTTGTTTCCCTTGCTCTCTCTCCCTCTTTGATCTATTGCTCTGATGCTCTGCTGTTATGTTGAAAATTATCATTTATAATACATTCTCATTTTTTCCTTATGTCTTTTACGAACATTCTTACCTACCTCTTATTTTTCCATCCAACCAAACCAGAAGGCTCCAAATTTTAATTTTGAAAGGATTGCATTAAATGCCTACAACTATCATATTCTAGAGTGGTTGTGTAGAGTGTAGAAAGTCAAAATAAATAATATTTTAACACTCCTTATTTTTGACTTTTCTACCATGGTCAGTTGGACTTTTCTCAGTCTCCAAAACCTCTTTATAACATATTTTTAGCTTCCCAAAAGTTTCTGTATCCTTTTTATGCATGTCTAGAGCTTCGTTACTAAAGTCTATAGCTCTATTGATAGATTTTGTAGATGCACTATTGAAATCTATAGCTCTTTTGTAATCCATAGCTACCCTACTAAAATTTATAGCTGGATTGACAAAATTCGTAGTTGGATTGTAATTTGTAGTTGAACTGATGAAATCTATAGTTGGATTGTCAAAATTTGTAGCTAGACTATAATCTATAGTTGGACTAACAAAATATGTAGTTGGACTATCAAAATTTATAGCTGGACTGTAATCTATAACTAGATTGATGAAATCTATAGCCGGACTATCAAAATTTATAGCTACCCTGATGTAAACCATATCTTTGCTGTAAGAGTCTAAAGCTATGTTGTTTGAGTTTGTAGCTCTATTGTAAGACTCTAGAACTACCATAACACTTTGTAGGTATAATGATGTTACATTTGTGAGCCCTAATATTCTTCTTAGATGCATGAAAGTGTCTTTAGACAATGACTTAGTGAATATCAACTAGCTACTGATCAAATCTATAAAAGCTAAGCTTTATGACACAATTTTCAACTAACTCATGAATAAAGTGATACTTGATTTCAATATTTTTGATCCTACCATAAAACACGAGGTTATTTGATAATGTTATGGATGATACATTATCACAATAGACCACAAAAACTCCCTGTTTCTCCTCATGCAAGTCAAAAAATATTTTTTCAACCATATAGCCTAACATGTTGTTGTATTAGCTATTATATACTTTGTTTCAGGTATATAAAGTGACACTATGGGTTGTTTCTTTGAATCCTAAGATATGGATCTTGACCTAAGATAAAATCCATACCCCAAAGTACTCTTTCAATCATTAATGCTACCTGCCCAATCACTGTCTATGTAACCAATAAGCTGAAACTCATCTACTATTACATACAAAAGACCTTAATCCCTTATTCCATTCACATACCTCAATATTCTCTTACCCACTTGCCAATGTGTCTCCTTTGAAATCTCTATAAATCTAGATATGAGGCTGAATGAAAACATGATGTTTGACTTTGTTTCAGTCAAATACATTAAACTTTCCACTAGGATCTTGTAGCATGTGGGGTTTACATTGTTGCTACAATCATCTTTGCACAACTTCAATCTTCTCTCAACTAGAGTGAATATAGGCTTGTTGTTCAACATCTTAAACCTCTCTAAGATCTCCTTTTCATACTTAAATTGGCATATGAATATGCCTTCATCTATTTGTTTGACTTTTATCTCAAGAAAATAGTTTAAGAAGCAAAAATCAGTCATTTCAAACTAGTTTTTCATGGCTATTTTGAATTATTCAATGGACTAATTTGCATTACTGGTGAATACTAGATCATCCACATATAATACAACAATGAACATACCTTTTTTTCATGCTTTGATTTATAGAGTTGGCTCACTTGCACTCTTGTTAAAGTCATTGCTCAATAAATATGAGTTTATATGGTTGTACCATGCTCTTGGGGCATTTTTGAGACCATACAATGCCTTTTTCAGCCTATACACTTTGTTCTCATGCTTGAGAATTTCATATCTAGGTGGTTGTCCCACATACACTTCTTCTAAGACTCCATTAAAAAATACTAACTTCACATCTATTTGATGCACCTTCCATTTGTGTTGGGTAAAAATAGCTATGATTCTCCTTACGATTTCTAAGCTTGCTATGAGTGCAAACATTTCATTGTAATCACATCCAAGCCTTTGCTTGTATCCCTTCACCACTAGCCTTATCTTATGCCTCTCTATCTTGCCTTCGAGAGTAGTTTTTATCTTATACACCCACTTAACTCTTATGACCTCTTTTTCTTTTGTTAGGTCAACTAACTCTTATATGACATTTCTCTCTATGGTGTGCATCTCTTCATCCATATCTTCACACCACTTGTTATCCTTGATTGCTTCTTCAAAGTAGATTAGATCACCTGATAAAAAGAGTGCATAATTCATTGTTTCATCTTTATTTTTCTCATACCTTGACTGCTCATAAACTTATTTTAAGATCTTTGTCCTTACTTCATGTTGACTTGAGTTGGAGGAGGATGATGTTGACTCTTGGACAACTCCTTGGCCTCCTTGATGGCTGATGCCACTAGATGATTCAACCCTTTGAGAAATAGGGGTCCATGTTGGTGCATTGGTGGTTGTACCACCTATTATTTCAGATTCAACAAAGGGTCTAGTAGCCCTTATTTCTACCTACTCTTCTCCTTGTCTCTCTTCTCAAGCTTCATGCTCAATGAATTGAACATCTCAATCGATTATGAGCTCTTTGGTGATGAGATTGTATAACAAATATGCCTTTGATTTGTCACTATACCCTATGAAAATATATTTCTCACCTTTGTCATCCTATTTTATCTTTCTTTGCTTAGGCACGTATGCATATGCTACACAACCAAACACTCTAAGGTGTTCTACACTTGACTTCTGACTACTCCACGCTTCTTGAGGGATCACATCTCTTACACTCTTTATTGGAAATTTTTTCAACAAGTACATGACTATTTCTATAAGCTCAACCCAAAAATCATTAGGAAAACCCTTTACCTTTATCATGCTCTTTGCCATCTCCTTGATGGTCCTATTCTTCCTCTCGACCACACCATTTTTCTATGGTGTATACCTCACTATAAATTATTTCTTTATGCCACGATCCTAGCAAAAATTTATAAACTCATTAGAGATATACTCTCCCCCTCTATCCATCCTCAAAATCTTGATGTATTGGCCACTTCTCCACCATGGCCTTAAATTGTTTGAAGGTCTCAAACGCTTTCGATTTGTTCTTCAAGAAGTACACCCATATCTTTTGGCTATAATCATCTATGAATGTCATGAAATAGACATTATTAGATAGGGGGAGTCTTCATTAGACCACACAAGTCTGAATGTATCAACTCTAAAGGAGCTCTAGCTCTCCATGCTTTACCCATGGGAAATGCACTCCTATATTGCTTCTCCAATATGCATCCTTCACACACCTTGTTTGGTTGTTCTATAAGGGGAAACCTCTTCACCATGTGCCTCTTATGAAGAATTTTCAACCCTCCAAATCTTAAATAATCGTACCTACGATGCCAAAGAGTAGACTCATCTACTATCACTATTTTGAATGCTCCTATGAGCTCACTTTGAATTCTCAATGAAAACATTCAATTGGTTGTCATCTTGATTGCTTCAATCTACCTATTACAGCCACTCCTATCAAAGATGATACACTCACCATTCTCAAATCTGACCTTATACCTTTTTTGCACAAGCTACTCAATGCTGATAAGGTTGTGTTTCAACTCAGGTATATAATAAATATCATGAATTTGTCTTTTCTCACCTTGCTTGGTGTGAATAGAAATGTTGCCTTTGCCCATGACAGGAACCTTCTCATTGTTTCTCATATGCACCTTTGATTTGATTGAGTCATCAATGTGGTTGAACATCTCTTTGTTCCCATTCATGTGGTTGTTACAACCACTATCAAAGTACCATGTTTCTGTACCACTTTGCTGCATGTTACATGTTATAAATAATCTTACACCTTTCTCATTCCTATGGGGTTCATCCTCTTGTGTATGTAAGAAATTATAATTTTGCTTATTTATGTTATACTCTTTCTTTCTACACTCACTAGCATAGTGTCCATACTTCTTGCCATAATAGCATTGGATGCTAGATTTATCATACCTTTGTGTAGATCCTCATCTAGAAGTGTTGTTGTTCCATCCTCTTCCTCTTCCATGTGACTCTTGATGGCTATGCCTTCCATCTTCTTGACTGTTGCAAGTTTTTCCTCTTTTTCTATTGTTTGATCCTCTTCCCCTTCATTTCACATTCACATTGGTCTTGAATGCTTGCTTATGGGAGGAGGTGGTTGTCTTATTCAATTTTTGTTCATGGGTTTGCAAGGAACCCATTAGCTCATTCACCATCATTTGCCTCAAATCTTTTGATTCTTTAATAGCAACCACCATAGAGTCAAATCTAATTGGAAGGCTCCTCAACACCTTCTCAACGATCCTATGATTTTCAAGGTTGTCACTACATGACTTCATTTGATTAACAATGTTCATTGTCCTTGTGAAGAAGTTATTGATATACTCATTCTCTTTCATTTGTAGGGTCTCAAAGTCCCTCCTTAAGAGTTGTACCCTGACAAGCTTCACCTTGTCACTCCCTTGATATGCATTTTGTGAAATATCCATGCTTGCTTGGAATGGACAATTTCTAGTATCTTAAGAAAAAATACATCAGACAATCCCAATTGTATATAGCTAAGTGCTTTGGCATCTTTCCTCCTATTCTCCTTAAGCACATTCTTTTGTGCTTGATTCAAAGCATTGAAGGTTGCCATGTCTGCAACCTCATTGTACCCAACTTCAACTAACTCCCATAGCTCTTAAGAGTTGAATATTGTTTTCATCTTGATGCTCCACACATCATAATTTTTTCCATCAAACATAGGGGGTTGTTGCCATGACCTTGAGCTACCTGCTGCCATGTTTGAATGAACTCACAACCTCGCTATGCTTCACCAACAACGCTAATACTAGTTATTGGAAAATGCTAATAATACTAATGGTTATATAGGCGGAAAACAACCAATTTTGAAAGGCCTATGTGGGCAGCAAATAGATAACAATAGATTGAAACAAGGGAAATAAAGAGAATGAAGGAATAAACGCACAAATATATATCTAAAAAACTTCCAAATTGATTACATACACAGCTGCTGCTATTTATAAAAAATAACACACAAAAAATATAACATATAGAAAGGACTTTCCTTATTCTCTTCCCTGCTCTCTTTCCTACAGGTTGCTCTATTTTTTTAATTCCAAGCTGATGCTCTGTTCTCCTATGCAGCTAGCTGTATATCATTCAAATGGAAAGAGATTGCCATTCAAATTTTTATTTGCTTTCCAGTCTGGCAATTGACGGTGAAAAAGTGTGGAGCAGAAATTTTAATTCTGTAATAAAAGTAAAAATTGTGGAAACGTCTTTGTAAAAGAAAAAGTTGTTCATGACTTCGGGTCACCGACGGCAGCATAAACAGTCAGGTTTGATGGAATATTGCCGCATTTACCTTTCATTTATCAATCAAAAACAAAGTATATTCAACTTCTCAATCAAAAACAATTTTTAACTGTGCGAAATGATAAAAATTAAAATCGTTTTAAAACTCTGAGATGTGGGAAAGCGTCGGTGGCTTAGAAAATATGATAATCCGCTGCACACGCCTGCTTAGAATATTCTCCACTGAAGGCGGCTCCGCTAGCCTAACGAGCAAACTTGTTGACGGCATGTTTGATGTGAAATTCTACCAACTGTAAGTATTAAACATTC
The DNA here is from genome assembly GCA_037957365.1 of Torreya grandis. Taxonomy (NCBI): domain Eukaryota; kingdom Viridiplantae; phylum Streptophyta; class Pinopsida; order Cupressales; family Taxaceae; genus Torreya; species Torreya grandis. The sequence continues at coordinate 3,367,490 of JARHVA010000046.1, forward strand.
ACAATCTTATTAAACGTTCAGACTCTAAGATTCGACCTCTCAGTTTTTAGTGCCTCTGCCACATAATCATGTTTTAAGGGGTTCTCTGCCATGGTGACACGTGTTGTGAAAGCAATCGTTGGCAACATAACTACACAACGTCGGGGAAAATTTCTTGCTCAGTGCTTTATGAGCACATTGAGAATTGACACCTGTCTCGAACATTTTAAAAAGTTTTGAATGAATTTTACAGTTTTATTTTATTATAAACCGTCACTAAAAGCTCAATTTTTGAACCCCCGTAAAAAGGATGTGTGCACATACAATGTGCATGTCATTTTTTTTATAACTTTAATAGAACATACACAGTTGTACTCATACACGCCTCAATCTAGTTTATTCAACACGAAAACATGGATGATACACTTACAATACAATAGTTGGTTATTTCAAAGGTTTCCAAGTTCAAAACAAAAACATAACATTACCAAAATTCTCAATGAATGAATAATAATCCTTCTATCAGAATCCTCAATGAATGAATAATAATCCTTCTCCACCAACCCTTAAAGAGACAAATGACATTTTTGCAATATATAGGGAATGGTTTCATCCATAACCTTCCATAGGTGGCTCTTGAAGTTTCATCTTCCACCACAGACTAAATGGGCTTGAAAAGATCCCTGTAAGCATACTTCATCAAATCTTTTATGCATAATAAAAATTTATAAAAATGCATTTTTTAATATATAAATGTGGGTAGGTTTTTTTTTCAAAAGAGTTGAGTGTTTTAAATAGCTCACGGACCTAATTGGGCTCTCAGTCCCCCATTAACATTGTGTGCATCTACTAATGCCTTTTCTAACTTAGTCGTGTTTCTAACTCTGCTCAGCTCCACACACTAAAGACTAGTCGACACAAAACACAACTAGCCTAGTTGAGATTTTATCCCTACTTAGCACAAAGACAATGTTGAAGGCTAAGTAAAGTTATGACAAGGTTTTGGAACCTATAAAACACTACAAACTCCACAAAATACACTCCACGACCTAATCAACGCTTCCAAAGATGATTACAACTACTTGCTTGCTCGAAATCCACATAGACCTAATCAGTGATTAAAGTTTGATTAAGATAGATACTATGCCAAGCACACCATACACAAAATCGAAGTTTGTGATCCAATTACAACTGCATCCAAGAAAAAGATTGCCATAGACCTATTCGATAATCAAAACCCTGATTGGTACTAAAAGCAGAAATTACATTTGCCACAGGTCTAATCTACATTCAAACACCTAATTAACACTACCAACTTTAAACAACATCCTCCAATACCAAATTGGGGTCTTAAATCTTGATTACAATTGTTGAGTCTCATGTGAATGACTCACGATCTAATTGGGGTTGAGAAGCTTGATTAGCATTGCTAGAAGATTTAGACCATTAAAGTTTGGTCTAACAAGATTTCAAAGTAAAAAGATAAAATTTTACCACCAAGTGCTTATAGTCAAATTTGATTGTAAAAAATTGGTCTATTTATCTATTCATAAATTAGAAAGAAATGAAGACTTTGAAAATCTAGTTGCCACGCAACTTCATGACGAAGAGACAAGAAAAAAAGCAAAGAAAACTCACCACTTTATTTTTTATTGACACTTGATTGCCTAAAACCTTGGATCTCCTGCATCATAACCAAAAAATTCCCAATAATTATAGAACCCTCAGAGTTGGTCACACCTTGAATAAGCTATTTGCTATAGTGTTGGATAGTTTGATTTTCAGATTCACAGAGTCCAATAAACTTTGGGCAAAAGGAAAAGAAGGTTTTAGATGGAATCACCAAATTATAAAGCATATATTGATTCTTAGAGTCATAATTTAAGAAATAAGATCACACAAGCATAATGTTTACTATTATTTTGTTGATTTTTAGAAGGAATTTGACCATGTTCCCAAATAAATTATAATCCAATAGCTTCCAGATCTACAATTTCCAAAATATTTGGTTGTTCTTGTCATGACACTTTATGAGAAGGTGGTTTCCTAGGTTCGAACTCCTATTGGTTTCATTGAAGGTATCAATAGCACCATTGGTGTTATACATAATTTTAAGCTTTCTCTGACTTTATTTTATCTCTATATAGATGAATTAGAGGATATTATTAGAAGTTCAAGAAAAACATGTAACAATTGTATTCTTTATGATATAATCATCACTATTTTATTATTTTTTGATGACATTATTCTTATGTCACATACTACTTTAGGGATACAAATACTTCTTGACATTCTAAAATCATTTTGTGATATTCAAGGTTTACAGGTGAGCTCGAGTAAAACAAATGTCATGGTTTTCAACAAAACCAAACAAAAAGTACATGGGACTAATCTCATTTACAAAGGAAGCTTGGTTGAAGTGGTTTTCTCCTATACTAATCTTGGCATGCCTTTCAAAGGACCTATGTTAAATACAAATTGTGTTGTAGAAGAGAGATTATGAAAAAGGTATGTTGCATTTAGTAGACTTGAGATACATTGTTTCTAGCTTCTAGTTTAGTGTACCAAAGAAAAAATATGTATCTTCTAAAATTTAGTGTCACCAACATTATTGTATAAACATTGTGATATTTTAGGTCTTAGACTTTGTAGCACTAGTTGGGATTGGGTTGATAGAGATCTTATTTAAATGGTATAAAAAATCTTATAGGAAAAATAGTCAATTCCACTTCCAATTATTTTTACTAAATTTGGCACCCATCCCCTTCATATTTCAATTATTTGGCTTGTAGTTATGTTGCTTCACATATTATTATTTTTCATAGATATAGCATGTAGATTTAAAACTCTACACTGAATGTGTTTCTTCAGTAAACAAAAAATATGTCTAAGAAATTATAGAAGGTGAAAAGAGAATATTTCTCTTTCTCATTTTTTTCATGATGGATTTTGAGATTGAGGAAGGTCAACACCTTTCGCTTTGAAGGTCTTTGGTTATTATTAAAAACATAAAAGTCCTTCATAATGTGGTGTAATGATTTAAAGCTCTCGATCTATTTAAATTTCATTGCTAATAAGTTCAAAATTGGTTATCTAATCTCCAAGTAATAATTCAAGCCAAGCAATCATTTTTTAGGTTGAAGCTCCTTTTATTTCAGTGAGAGTCTCCAACCATTAGATTTTCTATAATTTGATGACATGAGAGTGATTGAATAAAAATGATGACACCATCATAGAAGTTTGCCTCACATTGTTGAATGAACAACTTTTAGTTGGGGATGCTAGGCTATCAATTTAAAGACATTTAAAATTTGAAACACGTAGTTTTAATAAAGGGTTAGATCTATCCACATTAGTCTCTAACCATTTGATCATTTAGATTATATCCTTCTATCCAATCCTCTTGATTAATAAAGATAACATTGTTGGCCAAAGATGTACCCCTGGGTCCCACCAACTCATTGCATTAATATCAAGCCATTTGATTTAATGTTATCCAACACATCGAGTATATTTTGTTATAAAGAATGATGCAAGGTTGGTAAAATACACCGCACCATTAGATCAACAATACTTAGACTAATTCACATTTGTTTATCTACCTAAGCTCGAGAAGATGATAGTTTGGTTAAAAATCTAACATAAAATTAACTTGGACAAAACCATAAAATCCATTGCAAACAAAAATATGCATCACTACATGAAACACTATCATCAAATAGAATATTGATGTATTATTACTCATAAGTACACTAGGGTCTCTTTTGGTTTGATATTTTTTTTAAGTCAATTTTGGTTATGCTCTCATGAATGTTTCATGGAGTTATCGTACTTTCCTCTGTAACACTAGTGGATATGTAAACTTTGCAATAATGTACCAAAATCATAAGATTATTTTATAATTAGGTGTCCATTATATTATGAGATTTGTGGTAGGTTTTACTACCTCTTTAAAGGAAATTAAGGTTGTCTATGACATTTTATTCATTATAAAGATCAAATATGTTTAGTTCTATTCATCAGAGAGATGATTAAACACAGAGATGGCTTCTTAAAAGCTGTTAGCACAACTCTTTCCTTTATGATTCAACTTCAAACTTCTTTCTTCAATCTCAAATTCAAAGGCACAAACAAATGACTCCACTATTTTACTCAACAATCAAAAGTTGTCAAGAGAAAAGCCTCAATAACTTAGATCTTATATTTTATGTTTCATCTCCTTTTTATCATGTTTGATCTTATTTAAATTGTACTTTTCCTGTAATCCTATTACCTTGTTATAGTTACTATTAGACATTACTAATATATTCTATTTAGTTCTAGATGTAAAAAAGTAGTTGATGGAGGAAAGGAAGACAGATCTACAAAGAAATTAAGTAAAAAATATATGTGAAATTTTAACCACAAGACAAGTTAATAGGTGCTACTAACCACAGAGATGAATGCCACCAACTTTGAGGTCTTTATCCCCAAAAAATATCTTTTCACATAAAAACTATTTATTTTGAGTAATTGGAATGAATATATTATTTTGCTTGCTTTGGCCTACCACAATATTTAAAATTTATTTGATGTTTCCAAGTTCCAAACTATTTGTATGATAAATTTATATCAATATAATTTAAAGTTTGTGAATCACAAGTCACTCTCTACAAGAGACTTCTTTAATCATTCCATGCTTTACACCCAATATATAAATATATGTATACATTGTCAAGCTTCCCCTTCTATCAAGTGGGGTTTTACCCATTCATTTTTATAAAGAATTGGAAAAATATATTTATTTAATTTTATGGAAAAGAATAATAAATTGTATACCAATTTTTTATTATTTTTAAATATATATTAATATTTAATAATAAATTAATATGATGGTAAAAAAAAATATATCTAAAATAAAAATTTATAAAAAGAAAAAAAAACAAAAACAAAAATTAAGTTATAAATTTTATATTTTACGATAAATCACAACTTATGATTTAATACTTCTTCTACAATTAAATAAAAAATATCAAATAAAAACAATACACAATTTTAACAAAATAATTATATATTAAACAATTAAAATATTTTTCCCACCTTATAATTACTAAATAAAACAATAAAAATAAAAATTATTTCAGGTTGCTCTATTTTTTTTATTCCAAGCTGATGCTCTGTTCTCCTATGCAGCTAGCTGTATATCATTCAAATGGAAAGAGATTGCCATTAAAATTTTTATTTGCTTTCCAGTCTGGCAATTGACGGTGAAAAAGTGTGGAGCAGAAATTTCAATTCTGTAATAAGAGTAAAAATTGTGGAAACGTCTTTGTAAAAGAAAAAGTTGTTCATGACTTCGGGTCACCGACGGCAGCATAAACAGTCAGGTTTGATGGAATATTGCCGCATTTACCAATCAAAAAGAAAGTATATTCAACTTCTCAATCAAAAACAATTTTCAACTGTGCGAAAAGATAAAAATTAAAATCGTTTTAAAACTCTGAGATGTAAGAAGTTGTGTGTCAATATGGACGATGAATAGTTAGTTGCAGGAGTATACTCTCTTTCTGTGCAGGAGAAAGAATAGAAGTCATTCCAATCGTCGGTGGCTTAGAAAATATGATAATCCGCTGCACACGCCTGCTCAGAATATTCTCCACTGAAGGCGGCTCCGCTAGCCTAACGAGTAAACTTGTTGACGGCATGTTTGATGTGAAATTTTACCAACTAAAAGTATTAAACGTTCAGAATCTTATCAAACTTTCAGACTCTAAGATTCGACCTCTCAGTTTTTAGTGCCTCTGCCACCTAATCATGTTTTAAGGGGTTCTGTGCCATAATGCCACGTGTTGTGAAAGCAATCGTTGGCAACATGCCTACACAACGTCAGGGAAAATTTCTTCCTCAGTGCTTTATGAGCACCTTGAGATTTGATACCTGTCTCGAACATTTTAAAAAGTTTTGAATGAATTTTACAGTTTTATTTTATTATAAACCGTCACTAAAAGCTCAATTTTTGAACCCCCGTCAAAAGGATGTGTGCACATACAATGTGCATGTCATTTTTAATAGAACATACACAGTTGTACTCATACACGCCTCAATCTAGTTTACTCAACGCGAAAGCATGGATGATACACTTACAATACAATAGTTGGTTATTTCAAAGGTTTCCAAGTTCAAAACAAAAACATAACATTACCAAAATTCTCAATGAATGAATAATAATCTTTCTACTAAAATCCTCAATGAAGGAATAATAATCCTTCTCCATCAACTTCTAGAGAGACAAATGACATTTTTGCAATATATGGAGGGAATGGTTTCATCCATAACCTTCCATAGGTGGCTCTTGAAGTTTCATCTTCCACAACAGACGAAATGGGCTTGAAAAGATACCTGCAAGCATATCTCATCAAATCTTTTATGGATAATAAGAATTTATAAAAATACACTTTTTAATATATAAATGTGGGTTGGTTTTTTTTCAAAAGAGTTGAGTGTTTTAAATAGCTCACGGACCTAATTGCGCTCTCAGTCCCCCATTAGCATTGTGTGCATCTACTACTGGCTTTTCTAACTTAGTCGTGTTTCTAACTCCACTCACCATTGCATGTTTCTAACTCCGCTTAGATCCACACACTAAAGACTAGTCGACACAAAACACAACTAGCCTAGTTGAGATTTTATCCCTACTTAGCACAAAGACAATGTTGAAGGCTAAGTAAAGTTATGATAAGGTTTTGGAACCTGTAAAACACTACAAACTCCACAAAATAAACTCCACGACCTAATCAACACTTCCAAAGATGATTACAACTGCTTGCTTGCTCGAAATCCACATAGACCTAATCAGTGATTAAAGTCTGATTAAGACAGATACTATGCCAAGCACACCATACACATAATCGAAGTTTGTGATCCAATTACAACTGCATCCAAGAACAAGATTGCCATAGACCTATTCGATAATCAAAGCCCTGATTGGTACTAAAAGCAAAAATTACATTTGCCACAGTTCTAATCTACATTCAAACACCCAATTAACACTACCAACTTTAAACAACATCCGCCAATGCCAAATTGGGGTCTTAAATCTTGATTACAATTGTTGAGTCTCATGTGAATGCCTCATGATCTAATCGAGGTTGAGAAGCTTGATTAGCATTGCTAGAAGATTTAGACCATTAAAGTTTGGTCTAACAAGATTTCAAAGTAACAAGATCAAATTTTACCACCAAGTGCTTATAGTCAAATTTGATTGCAAAAACTTGGTCTATTTATCTATGCATAAATTAGAAAGAAATGAAGACTTTGAAAATCTAGTTCCCACGCAACTTCATGACGAAGAGACAAGAAAACAAGAAAAGAAAACTCACCACTTTGTTTTTTATTGAGACTTGATTGCCTAAAACCTTGGATCCCCTACATCATAACCAAAAAATTTCCAATAATTATAGAACCCTCAGAGTTGGTCACACCTTGAATAAGCTATTTGCTATAGTGTTGGATAGTTTGATTTTTAGATTCACAGAGTCCAATAAACTTTGGGCAAAAGGGAAAGAAGGTTTTAGATGGAATCACCAAATAATAAAGCATATATTGATGCTTAGAGTCATAATTTAAGAAACAAGAGCACACAAGCATAATGTTTACTATTGTTTTGTTGATTTTTAGAAGGAATTTGACCACGTTCCCAAATAAATTATAATCCAATAGCTTCGAGATATACAAATTCCAAAATATTCGGTTGTTCTTGTCATGACACTTTATGAGAAGGTGGTTTCCTAGGTTTGAACTCCTATTGGTTTCATTGAAGGTATCAATAGCACCGTTGGTGTTATACATAGTTTTATGCTTTCTCTGAATTTATTTTGTCTCTACATAGATGAATTAGAGGATACCATTAGAAATTCAAGAAAAACATGTAACAATTTTATTCTTTATGATATAATCATCACTATTTTATTAATTTTTTATGACATTATTCTCATGTCACATACTACCTTAGGGCTACAAATACTTCTTGACATTCTAAAATCATTTTGTGATATTTATGGTTTACAAGTGAGCTTGAGTAAAACAAATGTCATGGTTTTCAACAAAACCAAACAAAAAGTACATGGGATTAATCTCATTTATAAAGGAAGTTTGGTTGAAGTTTTCTCCTATACTAATCTTGGCATGCCTTTCAAAGGACCTTTATTCAATATAAATTATGTTGTAGAAGAGAGATTATGAAAAAGGTATGTTGCATTTAGTAGACTTGAGATACATTATTTCTAGCTTCGAGTTTAGTGTGCCAAAGAAAAAATATTCTAATAGCTTCGAGATCCACATATTCTAAAATATTTGGTTGTTCTTGTCATGACATTTTATGAGAAGGTGGTTTCCTAGGTTCGAACTCCTATTGGTTTCATTGAAGGTATTTATAGCACTATTGGTGTAATACATAGTTTTATGCTTTCTCTAACTTTATTTGGTCTCTACATAGATGAATTAGAGGATATCATTCGAAGTTAAATAAAAACATGTAATAATTGTATTCTTTATGATATAGTCATCACTATTTTATTATTTTTTGGTGACATTATTCTCATGTCATATACTATCACAGGGTTGCAAATACTTATTGAAATTCTAAAATCATTTTGTGATATTCATAGTTTACAACTGAGCTTGAGTAAAATAAATGTCATGGTTTTCAACAAAACCAAACAAAAAGTACATGGGACTAATCTCATTTACAAAGAAAGCTTGGTTGAAGTGGTTTTCTCCTATACTAATTTGGCATGCCTTTCAAAGGACATATGTTCATTACAAACTATGTTGTAGAAGAGAGATTATGAAAAGGGTATGTTGTATTTAGTAGACTTAAGAGACATTGTTTCCATCTTCAAGTTTAGTGTGCCAAAGAAAAAATATGTATCTTCTAAAATTTAGTGTCACCAACATTATTGTATAAACATTGTGAGATTTGAGGTCTTAGACTTCATAGCACTGGTTGGGATTGGGTTGATAGAGATCTTATTTAAATGGTATAAAAAATCTTGCAGGGAAAACAATCAGTTACACTTTCAATTATTTTTACTAAATTTGGCACCCATCCCCTTCATATTTCAATTATTTGGCATGTAGTGATGTTGTTTCACATATTATTTTTTTCATAGATATAACATGTAGATTTAAAACTCTACATTGCATGTGTTTCTTTAGTAAACAAAAAATATCTCTAAGAAATTATAGAAAGTGAAAAGAGAATATTTCTCTTTCTCATTTTTATCATAATGGATTTTGAAATTGAGGAAGATCAACACCTTTTGCTCTGAAGGTCTTTGTTATTATTAAAAAAATAAAAGTCCTTCCTAATGTGGTGTAATGCTTTAAAGCTCTCGATCTATTTCAATTTCATTGCTAACAAGTTCAAAATTGGTTGAGTATCTAATCTCCAAGTAATAATTCAAGCCAAGTAATCATTTTTTGGGTTGAAGCTTCTTTTATTTCAGTTAGAGTCTCCAACCATTGGATCTTCTATAATTTAATGACATGAGAGTGATTGAATAAAAATAATGACATCATCATAGAAGTTTGCCTCACACTATTGAATGAATAACTTTTAGCTGGGGATGCTAGGCTGTCAAGTTAAAGACATTTTAAAATTTGAAACATGTAGTTTTAATAAAGGGTTAGATCTATCCACATTAGTCTCCAACCATTTGATAATTTAGATTATCTCCTTCTATCCAATCCTCTTGATTAATAAAGATAACATTGTTGGCCAAAGACGTACCCCTAGGTCCCACCAACTCATTGCATTAATATCAAGCCATTTGATTTATTGTTATCCAACACATCGAGCATATTTTGTTATAAAGAATGATGCAAGGTTGGTAAAATACATTGCACCATTAGATCAAAAATAATTGGACTAATTCACATTTGTTTATCTACGTAAGCTCAAGAAGATGATAGTTTAGTTAAAAATCTAACATAAAACTAACTTGGACAAAACCATAAAATCCATTGCAAACAAAAATATGCATCACTACATGAAACACTATCATCAAATAGAATATTGATGCATTATTACTCCCAAGTACACTAGGGTCTCTTTTGGTTTGATATTTGTTTTAAGTCAATTTTGGTTATGCTCTCATGAATGTTTCATGGAGTTATCATAATTTCTTCTGTAACACTAGTGGATATGTAAACTTTGCAATAATGTACCAAAATCATAAGATCATTTTATGATTAGGTGTCCATTATATTATGAGATTTGTGGTTGGTTTTACTGCCTCTTTAGAGGAAATTAAGGTTGTCTATAAGATCTTATTCATTATAAATATCAAATATGTTTAGTTCTATTCATCAGAGAGATGACCAAACACAGAGATGGCTTCTTAAAAGTTGTTAGCACAACTCTTTCCTTTACGATTCAACTTCAAACTTCTTTCTTCAATCTCAAATTCAAAGGCACAAACAAATGACTCCACTATTTTACTCAACAATTAAAAGTTGTCTAGACATAATCCTCAATAACTTAGATCTTATATTTTATGTTTCATCTCCTTTTTATCATGTTTGATCTTATTTAAATTTTACTTTTCCTGTAATCTTATTACCTTGTTATAATTATTATTAGACATTACTAATATATTCTATTTAATTCTAGATGCAAAAAAGTAGTTGATGAAGGGAAGGAAGATAGATCTACAAAGAAATTAGGTAAAAAATATATGTTAAAATTTAACCACAAGGCAAGTTAATAGGTGCTACTAACCACAGAGCTGAATGCCACCAACTTCGAGGTCTTTATCTCTGACAAATATCTTTGCACGTAAAAAAATATTTATTTTGAGTAATTGAAATGAATATATTATTTTGCATGCTTTGGCCTACCATGATATTTAAAGTTTATATTATGTTTCCAAGTTCCAAACTATTTGTATAATAAATTTATATCAATATAATTTAAAGTTTGTGAATCACAAGTCACTCTCTACAAGAGATTTCTTTAATCATTCCATGCTTTACACCCAATATATAAATATATGTATACGTTGTCAAGCTTCCCCTTCTATCAAGTGGGATTTTACCCATTCATTTTTATAAAGAATTGGAAAATATATTTATTTAATTTTATGGAAAAAAAATAATAAATTGTATACCAATTTTTTATTATTTTTAAATATATATTAATATTTAATAATAAGTTAATATGGTGGTAAGAAAAATATATCTAAAAAAAATAATAATAATAATAAAAAACACAAGAATTAAATTATAAATTTTATATTTTACAATAAATCACAACATATAATCTAATATTTCTTCTACAATTAAATAAAAAATATCAAATAAAAACAACACACAATTTTAACAAAAATTTATATTTTAAACAATTAAAATATTTTCCCCACCTTATAATTACTAAATAAAACAATAAAAATAAAAATTATTTCAGATTGAAAACATACATATTAAAACTATAAATTTTTTCTCAACTTACCACCGCAACAAACGCCTAAAATAAGATATTTGTTTAATAAATTTTCTTTCACGCTGTACATTAATACAAGACTTAGAAGTGACGGGTGTGAGAGAAATGACGGCCTGGTGTATGGTTAAAACATCGTTTTGAAGCGATTTGACGGTTGGACAAACGTCTACTGGTTATTTGCTTTCCAGTCTGGGCAATTGACGGTAAAAAATGTGTGGAGTAATTTCCTTCAGAAATTATGGTAAAAGTAAGAGTTTTGAAAACTTCTTTGTAAACGAAAAAGTGGTTCATGAATTCGGGCTACCGACGGCAGCATAAAGCTGTGTTTCATTTGTATGTGACGGAGATCCAATTACACAGCCGTCTTTGATGGAAGACTGTCGCTTTAACCCTAATCTCAGGTCTTCATAAGTTGGTGGAATGATTTTTTTTTTAAAACAGTACAAATTCTTTTAAATATTCGATATAAAGATTTAAATAAGGAAAGTTGAGATGTTTTTGTATGGTTTTGATAGATTGAATGTCTTTTAATTCGTAGTTGTTTACCAGAAAGAACATCTAAATTGAAATTTATTATTACTAATCAGATATGGACAAAAACTTTGATATTTATATAATTCTGAATTTCTCAATTAAAAATGAATTTTTACTCTACCAAAAAAAAATACAAAGTAAGCTCTACTTGTCAATCAAAAATGATATTTAACTCTGCAAAAAATATAAAGTAAATTATTTTTTAGAGTCTTAGATGTAAAAAGTTGAGTATTAATAGAGACGATGAATAGTTAATTGCAGGAATATCTCTCTTTCTGTGCAGCAAGACAGAGACAGAACAGAGCAACGTAGCCGCTCAAAACATGACAACACGAATATAATATAATAAGCGGACTGACGGTGTCAAACAAGAAAAGTCATTCGAAGGGGGAAAGCGTGGGCGAAAATGAAAAATATCTCCCGTCGGTGGCTGAAATTATCTAAAAGATGCTTCGCCTCCTTAGCTTAAAAAATATGATAATCCGCTGCACACGCCTGCTTAGAATATTCTCGTGTGAAGGTCAAAGCTGAAGGCAGCTCCGATACCCGAACTTTGAACGCGTCTCTTTAGTCCGGAGGGAAAAGATATTTGCCACCACTCGAATGAAAACTAACCCTAGCGCAAAATTGTTGAGGGCTTGTTCGATGTGAAATTTTACACAGCCAAAAGTATTAAGCAAGCATTTAGATCTTTGAGTTTCGACCTGTGCACCTAACATTTTTCACTGCTCCGTATATGTTCATGTTTAACGCAAATTTTATTTATTAAATAAAAAGTGAACAAGTGCCGGAATTTTTTTATCCGGGCTGCTCACAGGTGGAATCAGCACGGCTTGGGCGGGGATAACTTCCAAGGGCGGTGCAGGGATCTTCATCCCGGCCCCGTGAGCTTGCTCCATTGGAGCGGCAAAGGAAAACCTTGGCTGCGTCTTGATTTGAGGCATTCTTGCCCGCTCGATTCCCTCTGGGCTCCCTATGACCTCTTTCACCCCGCCTCTTTTCTCCACGGATGATTTTGCGTACTATGTAATGTATAGCCAATTACAATCTGAATACTGAGCAAGGAGCTGCATGAAGATAGTGCCGCTAAAACCACACACATACCTATATTACTAGTAATGTGTCTTAGCTGGTATAAATGTACATTGCTGATAACCAAGACTGGTGCGGTGGAAAAAGCCAGACGTTAATGCAAAAGTATGGGCGTCCATTCCGGCTGCCAACTGCCAGCTCGCACAGCCCCTCTTCACAACAAACCGCCCCTCTAAAACCGTGGACACTTCTAAATGGAATCTTCCAAACTTACAAAAGTATGGGCCTCCATTCTAGCTACCAACTACCAGAGCATACAATTGCTATTCTTGACAAACTACCCTTTAAAATTTTGGGCACATTTAAATGGAATTTCTCAAATTACGAGATGAATCTGAGGTGTTGGCATCTCAATATGAGATGTATATTTATTTCGTGATTTTATTTGGTAAGTGGTTACATTTTATTTGTGGAGTATATTCTTCTTTCTAAAGTATGATGTAGGCATCTCCAACTACATGATAATTAAATTTGTCAACTCTGTCTACCATCTAATAACAATCGTCGATCAACCATCTTTTCTCTCAATCAGTGGTTCCTCTACCACGACATTCATATTGTATCATGAGTGATGCCCCCTTATGCACCCATGTGGCATGCACTTTGAAAATTCTTCAATACTCACTTCAACTACAAAGAAAGCAACAAGATAAACTCCATATCCTTAATGTATTGCCTCCACATCAACATCATTGCATTCTTGATTCAATACACATATCAGACGTTGAGTGTTTCCATAATCAATTAGAAAATAGTCAATATAATATGCTACCACGCTACAAGCTACAAATCCCTTTCTAACGGGTGCATCGTATGTAAATCCAAGAACTACTTTGAAGTCAGGGCATGTGTATGATATGACTCTCCGGTGTACGATATCACATGAAATACCATGTCATTGCCCCTTACAATCACTACTTAAGTCACTTTGAAATCTTTTGCCACTTGTAAGTTTTGTATGGCCTTGTTGTAATTTCTCTGTGTCAATATATCGATAGCATAGACAAACATAAGTTATAATATAGACTTTGGAATCTCAATGTCTTATCTCCATATCATTGGCATTGCAACGTTGATTTCAGTTGCACATCGGATATGGAGTCTTCTCACAATCAAATCAATGTCATGTTCCCCTCGTTGACCTTCACAATAGTAAATGTCCAATCAAAGAACCCACCACCTTACATGTTGTGTACCCCTTTCTAATTGATGCAAGCCATTAAATCTAACAACTGCCTTAAATCTAGATAATCTTCTGAATGCCTAAATGTGGGCTCAAATCCCAATGAACACAAATGCAATCTATCATGAAATATAGATGGCACATTTTACATGAAGGTTTGGAATTGGAATGAGATGATGATTGTTGGCATAGATCATGTCTCTAAGTACAATATGGAAATGATTTTTTTGCCAACACATCACATCATGTTTGATAACCCCAACAGATGGCCGAGAAAGGTAATCACAAACGGTCTGAACATTTACAACTTTAATTTGGATATTGATTGTATATAACCATGTCCACTTCAAAATTTTGTCCAAATCCCAAAATCCCAATCACCCAATGTTGGCCTAACCCCAACATGTTGGGCTCTCTAACTAGCCAATATAAATGTCCCTTGATCGAAACCAAGGTAGTTGTAATTTTGACATAAATATTGGGAAAAGACACCATCTCTATCTACGAAGAATGCAAGCCATCATAGACGAAAGCATTTAATGTCAACTCATATCCCAATCCCCATATTTCAATTGTTTTGCATGTAGTGATGTTGCTTCACATATTACTTTTTTTGCATATATACAACATGTAGAATTAAAAATTTACATTGGAGTTGTGTTTCTTCAGTAAACAAAAAACATCTCTAATAAATTATAAAAGGTGAAAAGAGAATATTTATCATTCTCATTTTTGTCATGATGAATTTCAAGATTGATGAAGATCAACACCCTTTGATATGAAGGTCTGCATTGTTATTAAAAAAATAGAAGTCCTTCCTAATATGGTGTAATGTTTCAAAGCTCTTACTCTATTTATATTTCATTTGCTAACAAGTTCAAAATTGGCTGAGTATCTAATCTCCAAGTAATAATTTGATCAAGGCAATCATTTTTAAGGTTCAAGCTCCTTTTATTTCAGCGAGAGTCTCCAATCATTGGATCTTCTATAATTTGATGGCATGAGTGTGATTGACTAAAAATGATGCTATCATCATAGAAGTTTACCTCACATTGTTGGATGAACAACTTTTAGGTGGTGATGCTAGGTTGGCAAGTTAAATACCTTTTAAAATTTGAAGCATGTGGTTGTAATAAAGGGTCAGATCTCTCAACATCAGTCTCCAACCATATGATCATTTAGACTATCTCCTTCCATCCAATCCTCTCGATTAATAAAGATAATCTTATTGGTCAGAGACATATCCCTAGGTCCCATCAGCTTATTGCATTATTCTCAATCCATTAGACTTGTTATTATCTAAAAGATCGAGCATCTTATGTTATAAATAATGATGCAAGTTTGGTAAAATGCCTCACACCATTAGATCAACAATACTTGGATTAATTTGTAGCCTTTCATCTATCTAAGCTCAAGAATATGATAGTTTGGTTTAATCGAAAAAGATAGATGAATTCATCCACACAAATTCTTCTTCCATTAAGCCTAAGTTCAAACTCATTCTTTTTCAGAGTTGTTGGGTGGAGTTATTGTGAAGTGGCTATTCAAAGGTAGTCTATGAGGATGCAATCTTTGCTTTAAATTAAAAATATACAAGATGATATGGCATGTCTATTCATCTCGATCGAGTACATAAGCAAACGTTCTTTTAGAGAGCCAGTCCATGTTGGTTAGAGAAAAAAATAAACCCATACAATATTTTTCAAAGGGAGGGCCATTTCATTTGTAGGAAATCTACCGAAAAAAATAAAATAGACAAGGCCTGGTTGAAAATACTTCTCAGCTACTCATACACCCAACGAGAAAAGACTCAATATTTGTCATTATTTCTTAATGTTATATATTGTAATTTATTAATTTATTAAAGGAGATGATATTTTGAGCATGATATGCTTACTAAATTTTAAAGACTCAAATTTAAGTCCTTGCTATTTGGATGTGTATGTGTATCCTCAGCCATAGTTACAATAAAGTGTGATTATGCATTTTTTCAGAGTAATAGAGTTATTGTGGCTCTTCTTTGTCTACCACTTGGATCCGATCTTGTTGGTGCAATTATGTTTATGGGTTGTGCCTTTCCCTGTATAGTTTATTTGTTTTATTGTGTTATTTTCTCTTCTTACATATCGACCGCATTGTGTTTAAATTGATAGAAAATACTCCCATTTCTATTCTAGTGAATCATCACTTACTTTTATGTTTCTTTATCCCTTTTCCTCTCAAGTATTATTTCTATTTATACAAGTTAGCATTAGGATAGAAAACATAACCAATCGACTCTAGTGGTTTTCTGCAAGGAGAAGTCTCACACTAAGCAAAGATCCAATGTTGTGTTTAAATAGGAGGGTGCCATCAAGAGGGCATTTTAAGACAATTACACAATAATTGGGCATAATTGATATCCATTCAAAGATATTCAATCATTTATGAAATTGTGTGAGCAAGGGATCAAGAACACTTGGTATACTCAATGCGCGTGTTTCCTACATGGAATTGGTGTTGATATCCATTGCATTCCTCTTGATACATTTAAAAAAAATCAAAACTCCCTACATGTTGAAAAAATACATTCATAGAGGCATAAGAGATGAGATTTAAAAATCTAACATAAAATTAACTTGGGCAGAACCATAAAAAACTTTGAAAACAAAATGCATCACTACATGAAACACTATCTTCAATTAGAATATCGATGTATTATTACTTTTAAGTACACTAGGGTTTCTTTTAGTTTGATAGTTAATTTAGATCAATTGTGGTTATGCTCTCATAAATGTTTCATGGGGTTAGTGTACTTTCTTTTGTAACATTAGTGGATATGTAAATTTTGTAATACAGTAAAAAAATCATAAAAGTGTTTATAATTATGTGTCCATTATATTATGAGATTTGTGATAGGTTTTACTACCTATTTAGAGGAAATTAAGGTTATTTATGAAATCTTATTCATTATGAAGATCAAATATGTTTAGTTGTATTCATTAGAGAGATGACTAAATACAGATGGCTTCTTAAGAGTTGTTAGCACAACTCTTTGCCTTATGGTTCAACTTCAAACTCTTTTATTCAACCTCAAATTTAGAAAGCACAAACAAACAATCCCACTTTTTAATTCAACAATCACAAGTTGTCAAGAGAGAAACCTCAACAACTTAGATAATGTATTTTATGTTTCCTCTCTCTTTTATCATGCTTACTCTTATTTAAATTGTACTTTTAAATCACAACCTATGATCTAATAATTCTTTTACAATTAAATGAAATGTCAAATAAAAATAATATACAATTTAAATAGATAAATATATATATTAAACAATTAAATTATTAAAATATTTTTTCCACCTTACAATTACTAAATAAAACAATATAAAATATAAAATATTGAAAACATACAAATAAAAACTATGATATTTTCTCAACTTACCACCACAACAAACGCCAAAAATAACATATTTGTTTAATAAATTTTCTTGCACACTGTACGGTTATATAAGACTTAGAAGTGACGGGTGTGAGAGAAATGACGGCCTGAGGTATTGTTAAAACCTGCAATACCTGTTGGTTTCAATTCATCAATTGGGGTTAACTTGATTTCGATTGGTAAGTATTTATATGATAAAATGACAAATAAAGAGGGGGAGATAGGAGAAGAAAAGAGGTTTGTTATTAAGATCGTTTTGTGTGTCTGAATATAATAATACTAAGGCAGACTTGGGATATCTATCTAGTTTTGAGAATTGGAGAATGATTTGGGATTGTTTTTTAATGTTATCAAGAGGTACTGTTTCAACAACATGAGTTAATTTGATTTTAATTGGAGAGCTTATATGATAACAAGATCATAGAGTTTTAGATGATACTATATGCTCTACATATAGAATAATGATATGTTGATATTTTCTCGAAAATGGAGATATCTTTAAAAAGCTTAGATCTTAAAAATAGTAGAAAAGAGTTTGCAATCTATAAAAGAATTAAGGTTGTTTTTTACATGGCTAAACCATTTGTAAAGGAAAATTATATTAAAGTTAAATGAAGTGAGAATATTGAAAATAAATAAATATGGAAAGTCTTTTAAAAGGTGTTTTTTTTTCTTTTTTAGTAGATCATATAATTAAAAATTGCAATAATATTTAAATTAGATTTAAAATCGGTATAATAATTGGAGAGAGGGCCTTACTAAAAATTAGATTTTGAAGAAGAAAACAAAAGGGTATAATGTAAAGGATTTAAGGGAAAGGAAATAATGGGTTTGGAGGTAAAAGGTGAGGGGGGGTATAGGAAAAACATCAGGGAGACCAAAATAAGGTTGAAATAGATAAGAAGTATTTCATAGGTTCAACGAAAAAGAAGGCAAAAATTCTATAAGGGAACTCAATGCTATAAAAAGAATTTTAAGATGATAGAATGTGTAATTGTACTTCCTGTGACTCTACTTCTCCCTATGATTATGCATCGGCTCATGTACAGACTACTGACCTTGGTTATCCCACTTTGAGGCCTCTGTCACTCGCTTGGACCTTTCCTTCATCATACTCTCATCCCCTATACATCCTTAGTCCATCTAAAACCTTTTGCATGCCAAACATGGTCTCTAGGCATCCCCGGGGCCCTTTCGGAGACTTGTTGACCACTCTCGGTGGCCTTTTGATCCAGGGCATGACTTAGGGAGGCAACCCATAGCTTAGGCATAATTTTTATATATATATACTTAGATTTTACTTCCAAAATATCATATTTGCTACCATATTTAATTTTTGTAGTCTTTCTTATATTAAGATTCTTAAAAGGTTCAAAATATATATTACTTGTTTTCCTACCTTCCAAACTACAATGGTAGAATTTACCAACAAATTTGATGAAATCGATAAGCAACAATTACAATATTTTGTGTGCAAGAATATAGATATATAAGATGATTTCATCAATATTCTTCAAGAAGAACTCCAAAAAATATATGATGGTCGATCTTCAACTCCCCCAATTAATAATGTTGTTACACCTCCAGTGGGGCCAACTCAACCAACTTGGCTAGCACAACCTCAAATTGTAATTCAACAACCATCAGTGATAGTTACACCTCTTGTGGCTAGTTTTTCCATTCCAAATGTACAATCCTTTATACATGAGATTCATACTCTACAGTCTAAGGGGTTATATCTTGAGAAGGGAGCCATTAGGCCATCACATGCCTTGGATTCTAACATTCTCTTACATACACCTTTGGCACATCACATAACAACAAATCCCTTTCAATCCGATTTCATGTCACCCAAGCTTACATTATATAATGGCAAGGGTGACCCAGAGCATCATCTCAAATCTTTTCACGTAGCATGCTTGGACTATGTGTCTAACGATTATCTTTACTCTTTATACATAACAATTATCTTTATACGTAGCATGCTTGGTATTTTTTGGTGACTACTCAACCTTGTGATCTATATTTACTCTTTTAAGTCAAAGAATGATTAAAAATAAAAATAAAAATTGATGAACTTATGATAATTGAGATAAATTAAATGAAGAATTTGTAGTTTTTCAGTTCTAAAAATTAGTTCAAAGCTTTTAAAATGCAAAATGGTTGAGTAAAAAACATGCATATAGTAAATTTTGTGAGATTTTCATAAAATTATAAAGGGTTTACACCTTTTTAATATCATGCATGCCTTGTATACTAGTATATGCAAACATAAAATTGAGATAATGCATTTTTGTCACATGAAGGGTGCATGCCCTTTATATATGAAGGGATTATACCTTTTAGTAACTTAAAATTTTAATTTCACAACTTTCCATCCAAAAATATGTTGGTTTTAGGCTTATAAAATATGAATCTAGTCTTAAAAAATGTCATAGACTAGCCAACATGAGTTTTTCTAAATTTATAAGCTTTTTTTACCTTCACAAAAACCACTTGTAATGAGATATATATATATATATATATATATATATATATATATATATATATATATATATATATATATATATATATATATATATATATATATATATATAAGTGGAATCACCACAATAGATTGTAATTTATTATATCAAAATAAAAAAAATAATACATTCACTCAAAAATAATATTAGATTCGCACAAATAAAATTAACTGAAGATCATAATATTTGAATATAAAACTGAGTCACTTTGAAGAGAAACTTCCTAGGTCCTTAAAATGAGATCAAAATTCTTAATATATAATGATTGAAATCCAAACAATACCTCCTACAGATACCATAACTAGGCTATGATAAATCCATAAGCTAAATACGCTGACTACTCCTATCAATATATAACCTAAATATGATAAAATGATCATTTATACAGACACAAGGAAACCAAACTATACAAATTTAAGATATAAGTTAAAGGTGTAGCATCACACCTCCAACAAATATATTAATAATAGGGATAAAATTCTAGAATGAAGGCAAGATATCTAAGTTTAGATTAAAATATCCATTTTATATGTAAAATGTGTCATGAAAACCACACCCTCCATCAACTCCAAGTGAATCATGTTCCTATGGGGAAACACAAACCTTGGGGTTTTAGGGAGAGGGAAGAGCTATATAAATAAAATAAAATTATATCTAAGAATTGAAACCCCACATCTAGATTTATAAATGATATAAGCATATCATCACATATTATATGGTGTTGTAAGTTATCTTCAAACTCAAGACTGATAAATCAGTTGACATAGAGAACTTAAGAGTATAATTTTTTCATCACAGTCCAAATCTCATTGCAACATATATTGTTGATCTTTATTTAATATAATGGCTTCTTATGGATTCCCACCATCATGGGCATCCATATCATATGTCCCATAATTAAATTGGGTAACTAAAAGGGTCCAAATAATTATAGAACCATCACAGTTGGAAACACTTTGAGTAAGCTATTTGCTATAGGTTAGGATAGTTTGATTTCCAAATTCAGAGTCCAATAAACATTGAGAAAAAGTGAAAGTAGGTTTTAGATGGAATAACTAATTTATAGAGAATATATTGATGCTTAGAGTCATAATTGAAGAAGTAAGATTACACAAACATAATGTTTACTATTGTTTTGTTGATTTTACAAAGGCATTTGACCATGTTCCCAAACAACTTATAGTCCAATAGTTTGAGATCTATAGATTACAAAACATTTGGTTGTTCTTGTCATGACACTTTATGAGAAGGTGGTTTCCTAAATGCAAACTCCTATTGGTTTTACTAAAGATATTAATAACACCATTGGATTTAAACATGGTTTTCCACTTTCTACAACTTTATTTAGTATCTACATAGATGAATTAGAGGATATCATATGAATTTCAAGAAAAATAGGCAATGATTGTATTATTTATGATATAATCATCACTATTTTATTATTTTAGGATGACATTATTCTCATGTCACATACTACCACAGGGCTAAAAATACTTCTTAACATTCTAAGATCATATTTTGATACTCATGGTTTACAAGTGATTTTGAGTACAACAAATGTCATGGTTTTCACTAAAACTAAAAAAAATCACAGGGGACTAATCTCATTTACAAAGGAAGCTTGGTTGAAGTGGTTTTCTCCTACACTTGTGTTGAGTTCCTTTCAAAGGACCTCCTTTCAATATGAAATTTGTTGTAGAAGAGATAGTATGCAAAGGGTATGTTGCACTTAGTTGAATTGAGAGATAATGTTTCCAGCTTCAATTTTAGTGTGCCAAATAAAAATTGTGTATATTCTAAAATTTAGTATCACCAACAATATTGTATAAGCATTATGATATTTGGGGGCCTAGACGTATTATTAGTTTGGATTGGGTTGATAGAGTTCTTATTTTAAAGTTATCCAAAATTTTGTAGGCAAAATAGTTGGTTCCATTTATTATTATTTATAATGAATTTCGCACCCATCCCCATATTTCAATTATTTTGCATGTAGCGATGTTGCTTCACATATTAATTTTTTTCGTAGATAAAACATGTAGAATTAAAACTCTGCATTGGAGATGTGTTTCTTTAGTAAACAAAAAACATATATAAGACATTATAAAAGGTGAAAAGAGAATATTTATCATTCTTATTTTTTTTCATGATGAATTTTGAGATTGTCGAAGATCAACATCTTTTGCTCTGAAGGTATGCGTTATTGTGAAAAAAATTGAATTCCTTCTTGATATGGTGTAATTTTTTAAATCTCTTGCTCTAGTTAGATTTCATTGCTAAGAAGTTCAAAATTATCTAAGTATCCAATCTCCAGGTAATAATTTGAGTTGGGCAATCATTTTTAAGGTTGAAGCTCATTTTATTTCAGTAAGAGTCTCTAACCATTGTATCTTCTAGAATTTGGCGGCATGAGAGTGATTGAGTAAATATGATGACATCATCATATAATTTTGCCTCACATTGTTGGATGAATAAATTTTAGGTGGATATGCTAGGTTTTCATGTGAAGAACCTTTGAAAATTTAAAACACATGGTTGTAATAAAGGATCAAATCTCTCCACATTAGTCTCCAACCAACTAATCATTTAAATTATCTCCTTCCATCTAATCCTCTTGATGAATAAAGATAATATTTTTGGTCAAAGACATACTCCTAGATCACACTAGCTCATTCCATTAATCTCAAACCATTAGACTTGTTATTATCCAATGTCTTGAGTGTCTTTTGTTATAAATAATTACGTAAGGTTGGTAAAATGCCTCGCACCATTAGATAAACAATACTTGGATTAATTTGTAGTCATTCATCTACCTAATCTCAATAAGATGATAGTTTGGTCTAACTGTAGACTAAAGTATATAAATTCTTCTACATAGATTCTTCTTCCATTAAGCCTAAGTTCAAACTCATTCTTTTGCAGAGTTTTTGGGTGGAGTTATTGTGAAGTGAAAATTCAAAGGAAGTTTATGGGAATGCAATCTTGGCTTTAAATTTAAAAATTGTGGGACAATATGGCATATCTACTCCTCTCAATCGAGTATTGAGGTATTCTTGCTTTGAGATAGATAGCCCATGGTAGGTACTAAAAAAGGACACCCCCTAACATTCTCAAATGAAAGGGACTTTAGTTTGCAGGAAATGTATAAAAAAGTTAGACATGCCCTTGTTGAAAATACTTATGAGGAACACATACACTTAATAATAAAATACATTGTATTTTCCCTCTTTTATCGAAGTTATATATTGTAATTTGCTCAGTTTTTGAAGGAGATGATTTTTTTAGAATTCTATGCTTAATGAATTTTAAAAACTTAGATCTTAACCCTTGCTTTTTCATTGTGTATGTATATCTTGAGCCCTTGTTGCAATAGAGTGTGATTGTGCATAATTTCTAAGTAATATAGTTATTGTGGCTCTTTTTTGTCTACCCCTTGGCTCTGGTCTTACTAATACAATTTTGTATGTGGTAGGTTTTACTACATATTTAGAGGAAATTAAGGCTCTTTATGGCATCTTATTCATTATGAAGATTAAATATGCTTAGTTATATTCATCAAAGAAATGATTAAACATAGAGATAACTTTTTAAAAGTTGTTAGAAGAACTTTTTGCTTTATGATTCAATTTTAACCAATTATATTACTTGGCAATCACAAATCGTCAAAAAAACTATCTCGACAACTTAAATTTTATATTTTATATTTCGTCTCCCTTTTATTGTATATTCTCTAATTTAAAATATATTTTTCCTATAATCAAATCATCCAATTACAATTACTATTAAACATTAATAATATATTCTAATTAATTCTAGATTTTCAAAAAAAATGAAGAGAGGGAAAACAAAAGCAACAAGAAAATAAGGTGAAAAATATAAGTGAAAACTCCAAACAAATTAATAGGTGCTACTAACCAGAGGTGAATGCCACTGACTTCCCTAGAATATATCTTTACATGGGGAAAATATTTATTTTGATTAGTTGGAATGAATATGTTGTTTGGCATGCTTTGGCTTATCTAATAATAAAATTAAAAATTGTGGAAACGTGTTTGTAAAAGAAAAAGTTGTTTATGAATTCAGGCCACCAACAGCAGCGTAAACCTGTGTTTTATTTGTATGTGATGGAAATTACACAGCCACGTTTGATGGAATACTGTTGTTTTTACTTTTTATATATCAAGGTACAATTTTTTTTTGGATATTTAATTGAAATAATTAAATAAAAAAAGTTAAGATATTTTGGATGACTTTGATAGATTGAATGCTCCCTAATCATGATTCCTTAACAAAAAAAATGCTCAAATTTATATATAATCCAAAACATAAACAAAACTATTCAATATCTATATAATTCTGATCTTCTACATTAAAAAAATATTTTTGACTTTACGAAAAGATACAAAACATATTCAACTTCTCAATCAAAAACAATTTTTAACTCTGCGAAAAGATACAATTTTTAAACCCAGATGTAAGAAGTGTAGTGTCAATATGAACAATGAATAGTTCGTTGCAGGAATATACTCTCTTTTTCTGCAGCAAGACAGAGACAGAGCAGAGCACCATTCCAACGGGGAAAGAGTGGGTGAGATTTAAAAAGTCTTCCAATCGTCGGTGGCTTAGAAAATATGATAATCCGCTGCACACGCCTGCTTAGAATATTCTCCACTGAAGTCGGCTCTGCTACTTGTTGACGGCATGTTTGATGTGAAATTTTACCAACTTAAAGTATTAAACGTTCAGAATCTTATCCCGCATTCAAATTCTAAGATTGGAAGCCTTGCCACCTAATCATGATTTAAGGGGGTTCTCGTGCCACGTGTTGTGAAAGTAATCGTTGGACAATGTGTCGGTAGAGATTTCTATGCTAGTACCCTTGAGGAGTCCTGAGATTTGATTTCTGTCCCAAACGTTCTTGAAAGTATTTAGATAGTTTTATTTTACTATAAATTGCCACTAAAGGCTCAATTTTTGGACCCTTGTCAAAAGGATGTGTGCACATACATTGTGTATGTCATTTTTTTATAACTTTAATAGAAAACACACAATTTTATTTGTACACGTTTTAATCGAGTTTATTCAACACAAAAACATGGATGATATATTTATAATACAATAGTTGGTTATTGCAACAACTTGGTCTATCCATCTATGCATAAATCAAAAAGAAATGAAGACTTTGAAAATCTAGTTCCCACACAACTTCATGATGAAGAGACAAGAAAACAAGCAAAGAAAACTTACCACTCTATTTTTTATTGACACAAGATTGCCTAGACCCTGGGATCCCTTGCATCATAACCAAAAATTTCCAAGTAATTATAGAACCATCACAGTTGGTCACACCTTGAATAAGCTATTTGCTATAGTGTTGGATAGTTTGATTTTCAAATTCACAAAGTCCAATAATCTCTGGGCAAAAGGGAAAGAAGATTTTAGATGGAATCGCCAAATAATAAAACATATATTGATGCTTAGAGACGTAATTTAAGAAGCAAGAGCACACAAACATAATGTTTACTAGGGTTGATAGAGCTCTTATTTAAATGGTATAAAAAATCTTGCAGGAAAAATAGTCAGTTCCACTTGCAATTATTTTCACTAAATTTGGCACCCATCCCCTTCATATTTAAATTGTTTGGCATTTAGTGATGTTGCTTCACATATTATTTTTTTCATAGATATAACATGTAGAATTAAAACTCTACATTGCATGTGTTTCTTCAATAAACAAAAAATATCTCTAAGAAATTATAGAAGGTGAAAAGAGAATATTTCTCATTCTCATTTTTGTCATGATAGATTTTGAGATTGAGGAAGATCAATACCTTTTGCTCTAAAAGTCTATGTTATTATTAAAAAAATAAAAGTCCTTCCTAATATGGTGTAATGCTTTAAATCTCTTGATCTATTTAAATTTCATTGCTAACAAGTTCAAAATTGGTTGAGTATCTAATCTTCAGATAATAATTTAATTTGGGAAATCATTTTTAAAATTGAAACTCTTTTCATTTTAGTGAGAATCTCCAACTATTAGATCTTCTATAATTTGATGGCATGAAAGTGATTGAATAAAAATGATGACATCATCATAGAAGTTTGCCTCACACTGTTGAATGAACAAATTTTAGCTAGGGATGCGAGGTGTAGAGACCTTTTAAAATTTGAAACATGTAGTTTCAATAAAGGGTTAGATCTATCTACATTAGTCTCCAGCCATTTGATCATTTATATTATCTCCTTCTATCGAATCCTCTTGATTAATAAAGATAATGTTGTTAGTCAAAGATGTACCCTGGGTCCCACCAACTCATTACATTAATCTCAAGCCATTCGATTTATTATTATCCAACACATCAAGCATATTTTGTTATAAAGAATAATCCAAGGTTGATGAAATGCATCACACCATTAGATCAATAATACTTGGATTAATTCACATTTGTTCATCTACCTAGGCTCAAGAAGATGATAGTTTAGTTTAATCACAATCAAAAGTAGATGAATTCATTCACGCAAATTTTTCTTCCATTAAGCCTAAGTTCAAACTCATTCTTTTTTAGAGTTGTTAGGTGGAGTTATCGTGAAGTGGTAATTCAAAGGTAGTCTATGGGGATGTAATATTGGCTTTAAATAAAAATTTGTAGGATGATGTGGCATGTCTACTCATCTCAATCGAGTACGTACACAAACTTTCTTTTAGAGAGGTTGCCCATTTTGGTTAGAGAAAAAAGACAACCATGCAACATTTAAAATGGGCATGCCATTTCATTTGCAGGAAATGTATAAAAAAAGAAAATAAACAAGTAGTTGAAAAGACTTCTTAGCTGCCCATACACCTAACAATAAAAGACTCAATATTTATCATATTTTATCAATGTTATATATTGTAATTTGTTCATTTATTAAAGGAGATGATTTTTCTGAGCATATGTTTACTGAGTTTTAAAAATTAAAAATTGAGTCCTTGCTATTTGGATGTGTGTATCCTTAGTCCTGGTTGTAATAAAGTGTGATTGTGCATATTTTTGGAGTAATAGAATTATTGTGGCTCTTTTTTATCTACCACTTGGATTTGATCTTGTTTTTGAAATTATGTTTTATGAGTTGTGTCTTTCCCTTCATAGTTTATTTGTTCTGTTGTGTTATTTTTCATGTTGGTAGCATTATGTTCAAATAGATAGGAAATATTCTCATTTATATTATGATGAATCACCATTTAATTTTATTTTTCTTTCTCCCTTTCCTCTCCAAGTTTGATTTCTATTAATCTAGGTTAGCATTAGAATAGAAAATAAAACCAATCGACTCTAGTGGTTCTCTGCAAGGAGTAGTCTCACACTGAGCGAAGATGAAGGTACCATCAAGCATGAATTTTAAGAAATTAATACAAGAATTGGGCATAATATATATCCATTCAAGTCTCTTCAATCATCTATGAATTTATGTGAGCAAGGGATCAAGAACACTTGGTATACTCAATGTACGTGTTTTCTACAAAGAATTGGTGTTGATGTCAATTGTTTTCCTTTTGATATTTTTAAAAAAATCAAAGCTCCTTGCATGTTGAAAAAAGACATTCATAGAGGCATCAGGTATTAATTTTAAAAATCTAACATAAAATTAACTTGGATAGAACCATAAAAACCATTGCAAACAAAAATGCATCACTACATGAAACATTATCTTCAAATAGAATATTGATGTATTATTACTCGTCAGTACACCAAGGTCTCTTTTGGTTTGATATTTGTTTTAAGTCAATTGTGGTTATGCTTTCATGAATGTTTCATGGAGTTATGGAACTTTCTTTTGTAACACTAGTGGATATGTAAACTTTGCAATAATGTACCAAAATCATAACATCATTTTATAATTACGTGTCTATTATGTTATGAAAATTGCGGTAGTTTTTAATACCTCTTTAGAGGAAATTAAGGTTGTATATGAGATCTTATTCATTATGAAGATCAAATATGTTTAATTCTATTCATCAGAGAGATGACTAAACATAGAGATGGCTTCTTAAAAGTTGTTAGCACAACTCTTTGCTTTATGGTTCAACTTCAAACTCCTTTCTTCAATTTCAAATTCAAAGGCACAAAAAAATGACTCCACTGTTTTAGTCAACAATCAAAAGTTGTCAAGAGAAAAGCATCAACAACTTAGATCATATATTTAATGTTTCATCTCCTTTTTATCATATTTGATCTTATTTAAATAGTACTTTCCCTGTAATCCTATTACCTTGTTATAGTTACTATTAGGCATTAATAATATATTCTATTTAATTTTAGATGTAAAAATGTAGTTGATGGAGGGAGGGAAGACAAAATCAACAAAGAAATTAAGCAAAAAATATATGTGAAAAACTCCAACCACAAGGCAAGTTAATAGGTGTTACTAACCACAGAACTAAATGCCACCAACTTTGAGGTTTTTATCCTTGGAAAATATATTTGCATGTGAAAAATATTTATTTTGAGTAATTGGAATGAATATATTGTTTTGCATGCTTTAGCCTACCACAATCGTTAAAATTTACTTGATGCTTCCAAGTTCCAAACTATTTATATAATAAATTTATATCAATATAATTTAAAGTTTGTGAATCCCAAATCACTCTCTACAAGAGACTTCTTTAATCATTCCATGCTTTACACCCAATATATAAATATATGTATAGGTAGTCAAGCTCCCCCTTCTAACAAGTGGGGTTTGACCCATTAATTTTTATAAAAAAATTGGAAAAATATATTTATTTAATTTTATGGAAAAGAATAATAAATTGTATACCAATTTTTTTTAATTTTTAAATATATATAAATATTTAATAATAAGTTAATAGGATGGCAAGAAAAATATATTTAAAATAAAAAACACAAAAATTAAGTTATAAATTTTATATTTTATAATAAATTACAACTTATAATCTAATATTTCTTCTACAATTGAATAAAAAATATCAAATAAAAATAATACACAATTTTATCAAAAATTTATATATTAAACAATTAAATTATTTTTTCCACCCTATAATTACTAAATAAAACAATAAAAATAAAAATTATAAAAGATTGAAAACATACAGATTAAAATCTATTAATTTTTTCTCAACTTACCGCCGCAACAAACGCCTAAAATAAGATATTTTGTTTAATAAATTTTCTTTCACGCTGTACATTAATACAAGACTTAGAAGTGACGGGAGTGAGAGAAATGACGGCCTGGGGTATGGTTAAAACATCTTTTTGAAGCGATTTGACGGTTGGACAAACGTCTATTGGTTGAAAAGAGATCACTATTCAAATTTTTATTTGCTTTCCAGTCTGGCAATTGACGGTAAAAAACTGTGGAATAATTTCCTACAGAAGTTACAATTTTTTAAATAGTAAAAGTAAAAATTGTGGAAACATCTTTGTAAAAGAAAAAATTTGGGCCACCGACGGCAGCATAAAGCTGTGTTTCATATTTGTATGTGATGGAGATCCAATTACACAGCCATCTTTGATGGAAGGCTGTCGCTTTAACCCTAATTTCACGTCTTAATAAGTTTGGTGGAATGGAAATAATTTTTTTACAGGTACGAATTCTTTTAAATGTTCGATATGAAGATTCAAATAGGGAGAGTTAAGATGTTCTTGTATGATTTTGATAGATTGAATGGTTTTAAATCATAGTTGCTTAGATTGAGATTTATTATTACTAATCAAAAATTAGGTATGAATAGAGACGAGTAATTGTTAATTGCAGGAATATAGTCTCTTTTTTCTCTGCAGCAAGATGGAGACAGAACAGAGCAACGTACCCGCGCAAAACATCACAACACGAATATAATAAGCTGACTGACGGTGTCAAACAAGAGAAGTCATTCGAAGGGGGAAAGCGTGGGCGAGATTGAAAAAAGTCTCCCGTCGGTGGCTGAGATTAACAAAAGGTTGCTTCACCTCATTAGCTTAAAAAATATGATAATCCGCCTGCTTAGAATATTCTCGTGTGAAGGTCAAAGTTGAAAGCGGCTCCGATACCCGAGCTTTGAACTCGTCGTTTTAGGAAAAGATATTTGCCACGAAGGTAAACCCTAGCGCAAAATTGTTGAGGGCTTGTTCGATGTGAAATTTTACCAGCCAAAAGTATTAAGCAAACCTTTGAGATTCGACCTCTGCACCTCACTTTTTTTACTGCTCCGTATATGTTCATGTAAACAACGCAAATTTTATTTATTAAATAAAAAGTGAATAGCTGCCGGGATTTTTTTAATCCTGGCTGCTCCGACAGCGCCGGGCTTGCTGGTTAAACTCCTTCCCTTGAATGGCCGGTCGGGTCCCGCAAGTTGGGAGTGAAGGTTTGACCCTGTAGACGGAATTTTTATTAATTCGAAGCGGATGTGTTCCAGCGCGGACGCATACTCCATGAAGCAATTATTAAAGCCTCTGCCACCTAATCATGAGTTAATCTGTTCTCGTGCCACCTGTTGTAAAAGCATTTGTTCGTCTATGTGCCGGCACAGCATCTTCGTCCTTGCCTCCCGAGTAGCATTCAAAATTGAACATGTCACGAACGAACGAATGAATGAATGAATGAATGAAGGATTTTAATAACGTCCACGGGATCGCAGCAGTTTATGGGACCCATCAGTGTGCACATCTATATTAGATGGGATCTCAGCAACAAAAACGCTCTTTAAGTTTCTTGAACTTCTTTTTTGAGATCTTCTTTTTTGTTGTGAAGTTTGATCACAAGGTTCGCCGTATTACCTAGTGTTGTCATTTCAAACAGGGTATCCAGATTGGCAATTTTTAGAGTTTCATCATCACTGTGTCGGATGTCTTTGTATGCGTCACATTTCAAGAGGAAGTGTCGTTCCGTCTCCACCACACCTTTATTGTTAAAGAGGCATATTCTCTCCTCCCAATCCTCTTTAGGAGACAAAATCGATCGACTCAAAAAAAAATTAAAGTTCGAATTTTAAACTTCAAAATTGAAGTGTTCGTTTATTTAAAAAATAACAAAAGAAAGTAGTCACAAAATTGCCACTCTAATAATTAATATATAATTTTTTAATGAATATTTGATTATCATCATGATTGGGAGTAGCAGAAGTTGCACTAATTGTCTAAAGTTAAATACAATTTTGAGTTGTTCGATATTGACAATATTAAATAAATTATAAAACTTTATTGAATATTAAAAAAACTCGAATATTTTGGAGAATTTAGAATTTAGTACTCAAATTGTTAGTCTCACTGTCAACATATGAATTTTATCTCATATTTTTATCACTATCAAATATGATACATATACGTAAAGATATATTCTACACCGAGAATGCAACTGTTTATTACAACGAAACGATCTTAAGCAATCTTGATGAATGCCGAAACATTATTGAATCAATTTTTTATTGTGTATAGTGTATAATTGTTTAATTTCCCACCATCTATATTATAGATTTGTTTGATACTTTTGGGTTGTCACTGATTTTTGTTCTTGTTTTCAAAATCTACAAATCAATGAAAAAATTTATGGATATAATAAAATTTTAATAATAATAAAAAAATCAATTAATGCTTTTGAATTGTTGTTGATCTTTCTGTTAGTTTTCAAAATCCGTGAAACCTATTTTAATGAAAAAAAATATAAATGAAAAAAATAATAATAAAAAAAAATAATTCAAGATTTTCAAGACTTTCGATTTTGAATATTTTTTTAATTTTAAACATGAGAAAAGATTACATGAATATGAACAGTTTTAAGTTTGTGAGATTTGTAAATTATACACTAAATGAATAATTTCCCTTCAACTTTGAAATTAAGGATAAGGCTTCAAATTTGATCATTGCTCTCAGTTGTACCACGAAACACATCTGACAGTATGAATGAATGAATGAATGAGGGATTTTAATATCATCCACGAGACCAAACGGTCTAAAGGACCGAGAACAATAAAGAAACAACTATGCAAATTCCAAATTCTTCTCAAAGCTAGACCTTTTTTATGGATTTTGATAAAAAACTAGCAGTCATGTTGAGCTTCTCCTCATCAAATAACTCAAGTAGATTGTCAATCTTTAAGTTGTTTGCATACTAAGTATGGATATCCTCATACACTGTGCACTCCTTGATAAAGTGCCATTCTGTCTCCACCGCCCCTTTGCTACAAAACTTGCAAATTCTATCCTTCCATGCTTCCTTAGGAATAGTCCACTTCCGGTCTCAAACTCAAGATGATGAGATCCAGTCCTCAGCTGAGCAATTAATAACTTTCCTTTCCCTTTAATAGCTGCCCCTAAATAAGTTTTTTCACCGTATTCCCAAGTTGGGTTTAACTCTTTGACATAGTGTGCTTGTTTTCGCCCTATTTACTTTGTCCACATGGTAGTCATGAATTTTTTTGTGACATAATTTTTAATTTCTTCATTGGTCTTAGGACACTCATGTAAGTTGATGTCCCATTTACTCAACCATTTGTTATTTTGCTTCATCCATATTTTCTTCCTACGGTTTAAGGCCTCCTTCACAACTATTTTGGGCCAGCTATGGTTATCCATATTTTCAACCTTCTTTAAATAATTTAACAAGCGATTTAAATCTGAAGCCTCCAACAAAAGGTTCTTGAAAGCCCGTCCAAGCTCGTCCAAGCCCATCATAGCGCATTAAGGGTTAACATTAGTTAATTAATTGCAGAAAGCAATGAGACGACATACCATCAACATATAATATGGATCAACTGCTTCAGGTTCTACGTCTACTACTCGATTCTCTATCTAACTTGTACGCTGTTTACTCAACATTCAATAATAAATAAATAATCAATTCAAAAGGGATAGGGTGCCTCAGAGCTTCTACCTCTTTAACGAGCACGTGTGTTAAGCAAATTAGGCCAATAGTAGGGTTCCATCCTACCACCCAGCTACCTCAGGTTCGAGTCACGACCTGACACTCCCTAAGGCTCCTCCAAAAATATCCATGGTCATTAATGCGACCAAAAAGCTTGATGTGACTGTGACCCCACCTTAAGGAAAGCCAAACGATCCATCATCACCTGCTATTTCAAAAGTTGCTTACATCAAAATTTCTTTAGCGTCAATTATGGTGCTCCCTGGATGATGACGGTGATGCTTTCTCTGCTTCTGGTTTCATGTAAGATGTGATCTGTTGTTAGATGTTTCTAACAAAGATCTTTAGCTGGTAAGGGAAGTGTATGGATTTGATCTTGAAGTGAAAGAGAAGGGGTTTACAGTGATGAGATAAAACCTTAAATAGGAGTGATTCAGAATTTGAGAAACTAGTTTAAATCAGATCATTTATTTAAGAGTGATATAAATGAATTAGGTAGTGGAAGAGATTCAATGCATAAATAAAATCTGTGATCCAATTCAGTCAATACAACTGTATTTATAGGACTAATTTGAGAAATGGAAAAAGGTTTGGGATTGACCTGCAATACCTATTGGTTTCAATTCATCAATTGGGGTTAACTTGATTCTGATGGGCAAGTATTTATATGATAAAATGATAAATAAAGAAGGGAAGGATAGGAGGAGGAAAGAGGTTTGTTACTAAGATTGTCTTGTGTAACCGAATCTAATAATACTAAGACAGACTTGGGATATCTACCTGGTTTTGAGAATTGGATAATGATTTGGGATTGTTCTTCAATGTTAATAGGAAGTACTATTCCAACAATATGAATTAATTTGATTCAAATTGGAGAGCTTTTATGATAATCAGATAATAGAGTTCCAGATGAGATTTTATACTCTACATTTAGAGTAATGAAATGTTGATATTTTCCTAGAAATGGGGATATCTTTGGGAAATGCTTTTGTGTTGGATCCTGAAAATAGATTGCAAATTATGAAAGAATTAAGGTTATTTTTTATATCATGAAATTATTTGTAAAAGAAAATTATATTTAAGTTAAATGAAGTGAGTATATTATATATATACATATACTGGAAAGCCTTTTAAAAGGTGTTTTTCTTCCTTTTTAGTAGATCATATAGCTAAACAATACAATAATATTTAAATTAGATTTAAAATCAGTATAATAATTGGAGAGAGGGTCTTGCTAAAAATTGGATCTTGAAGAAGAAAGTAAAGGTGTAGAATGTTAAGGATATAAGGTAAAGGAAATAATGGGTTTGGAGGCAAAGGTGAGAAGAGATATAGGAAAAATATCATGGAGACTAAAATAAGATTGAAATGAATAATAAGTGTTTCATTGAATTAGCGGAAAAGAAAGAAAATATTTATAAGGAAATTCAATGCTAGAAAAGGACTTGAAAGATGATAGAATGGAGGAAAATGAAATTAGGGAAAGAATATACAAGATTGGTAATGGTTGCATAAGATCAGAAAGGGCAGGAGAATATGGTTATGGTAGATGAAAAAGGGTTGTGAAAGAAAGTTGGTGGATAGGTTACATGTGTAAGGGTTGATGCATTGGATGGTAAGAAGGTATCGTAAAAGGTGAAGAAGGATAGATAAAGGGAGAGATGGAAGGTAAGGGGATAGGAGATCAAGACATGCAAAAGAGGGAGAAGGGAAGTGTGAGTATATTTCAGGAGGTTGAGGAGGTAGGTGATAAGGATATAAAAAGAAGGGAGTTGGAAGAAGAAGAAATTATTAATAAGGCTATAAGGGATGAAAGGGGAAGGGAAATGAGATTTAAAAGAGGAAAATGTAGAACTAGTGAGAAAAAAATGAAAGATTGTAAGCTGAAAGAGGTGGAGCTCTAAAAATATGAGAGTGCTATACAAAAAGAGGAAAATATGTTTTGAAGGATATTGCAATCAAATATTGTCAGTCCAAATTCTATAACTTTAAAAAAAAAAGAGGTAAGAAAAGAGAGTTATAAAAACTTCAAGAAGATTCAATGGAGGCTATTAGATCGAGATCTAAAAGGATTGGTGTTGATATGTTTGCACGATATAAAGGAAAGATCCCTTTGCTAGTGTTACATTAGTTTTTTATGAAATGTTAGAGGTTTCAATGCCCTTAACCAAAGGCACCTGGGAAATCATTAATTTCTCTCAAGGAGATCAAATATTTTTATATTATAGGAGAAATAATTGTCTAAGAAAAAATTAGAATGTATTCTAGTTATTTAGTGACACAGGTGGCATAGATGCGTAAGTGGGGTTGTTGGAAATTTTGGGAGTTTATGTAATCTATGGAATCCTCTTATTGTGTTAGGATTAGCAATAAGTAAGGTTTCAAACTAGATGTCTATTATTTTGTAAGTTATAAGGAAAAAATATTAGGTATGGTAATTAATGTGTGTGGCCCAAAAAATCTGATTAGAAAAATAGAAACTTGGGAGGAGATATATGTTGTTTGGGATTCAAATTCTAATGAAAAAGTGTTAGTGGGTGGAGAATTTAATGGAAACTTGGATTATTCATATAAAGGATGGGGAAGTTCATAGTTATTTTGATTTTAGTTAGATAGTTTATATGATAACAAGATCATAAAGTTATAGATGAGATTGTATGATCTATATTTACAGTAATGAAATGTTGATATTTTCTCAAAAATTGGTGATATTTTTGGAAAATGCTTTTGTATTGGATCCTAAAAAAAAATTGTAAAAAGTTTGCAATCTATGAAAGAATTAAGGTTGTTTTTGATATAGTTAAACCATTTGTATTATATTTAAGTTAAATGAAATTAGTATATTTTATATATATATATATATATATATATATATATATATATATATATATATATATATATATAGTTGTCCCCCAAAAATATTACTCATTTTTGAGATAACATTTGAACTATTTTGGTCCAACAGATTAAAATCCTCTCTTCCCTTCTCAAAAATTATTTTGGACATTCAAATTCTTCATTATTCAAGCTTTTTCAGATTTCTACAGAATCAACATGCTTGAAATCAGCAGGTTTAACAGGTTCAACGGCGGTTGGTTTAATACAATTTATTTCAAAGAGCTTGGTTCAAGCGGCAGGTTCAAAGGAGTGCCCCAAAATTTGAAGAGACAAGTGCCCTTATGGAGAGAATTTCCATGGCAAAAGTGACTAAGGCAAGAAAAACCCGAAACAAAAGCCCGTTAGAGCCTAGCGGATGCTGCCAAGTGTCATCTATCGAGCCCCATTTTACTTTGTTTTTAAGAGCTACGAA
Organism: Torreya grandis; assembly: GCA_037957365.1. NCBI lineage: Eukaryota > Viridiplantae > Streptophyta > Pinopsida > Cupressales > Taxaceae > Torreya > Torreya grandis. The sequence goes on from JARHVA010000046.1 coordinate 3,403,856, forward strand.
AGTTTCCACGTGTCCTTTGTAAGATAAGTGGAACATGCCAAGTGTCAACATCTATATGAATCTAAAATGAGTCCCAAGTGTATCTATAGTGTTTCTAAAAGCCTAGCAGAAGCCACCACGTCTCATCTTCTGTGGGACACTCAAAAGGCATCCAAAGCCTCTATAAGTTAAGCAGATGCTGCCACGTGTCCTTATTTGTTTCATAGTGGATGCTGCCACGTGTCACCTGTTGAGATCTTCTGGTTACCAGAAACAAAACTCTGCTTGAATTGAAAGGCATTACTGAGACTTTGAGCTCAGATTGTTCATCATATTTCTTTGTTTGAATCAGAAAGTAAGTTACTCTTAGACTTTGTGTTGTTATAGCTTGTATCATTCTAGGAGATTGTTCTTATGTCTATTTCCTAAATGTATTCTTGTTTATGCAATTTAACAAACAGAGCTAGTGGAGGTGACAAAGAAGGTGTCCTGGAGCCAGTTACTTTTAGACTTTGCGCTATTATAGCTTGTATCATTCTAGGAGATTGTTCTTATGTCTATTTCCTAAATGTATTCTTATTTATGAAATTTAACAAGTAGAGCTAGTGGAGGTGACAAAGAAGGTGTTCTGAAGCCAGTTACTTTCAGACTTTGTGCTGTCATAATTGTCTTTAGTGTGTGTTTATTTTTTGTTTCTGTGTAAAGAACCTTGGGACGACTTTGTGCCCTCATTGTTCTTCGTATTTCACTCTTTGGCAGTTGAGGTGGAGACTTTGTGCTTCATTTCATCTGGCCATGTTATTGCACCCTATTACAGTTACTTATCATCACCCAAAATATTCTTTTTGTCTGTTGAACAACACTTCTGAAAGAAGAGGAGTGTCTTCTATCATTTCATCAGGATTTCTTCTTTGATTTGTACACATCATCTCTAAAAAAAGATACATGGATGGTTTATCCTACCCTTGAGTTTTATTTTATATATATATATATATATATAGCTCTTGCATATCTATAGGGAACCTCCCCTTGATGAGAGGAGAGATTAGTCCCCCTTTTGATGTGATAAACCTACACATTTGATCGACCAATCTTTTTGCTATGGTTGATCAGACATATTTTGTTTATTAGTACGCTGATTGACAAAATATTCACCCAACAGTTTTTCACAACTTCGCTAGGGACACCAGTAATTTTGTGCAATTTGAAGCCTCAAGCTTCAGATTGAAACATCACCTATTTCTTACCCATTATCGTTATACCCTTATCCATTATAGATTTTGGCGACTCCATTCCACTTCTTACCCATTATCATCATAGCCTTACCATCCACTTCCACACCAACTGGGAAAGAATGCACAATTTAAAGCCTCAAGCTTCAAGCTAAAGCAGTGCCAATTCTTTTCCATTTTTGTTTCACGATCTGGTAGATCCAAGGTATACACGAAGCCAAAGGGCTAAAGGTATTATTGACCCTATATTCGAGTTGGTACAACAAAGTAATTTTGATTTGTCTCTTTCACCATCTCATCTCCAACAAACTAGGAGATTTCCTCTTACTAAAGTCAAGTCTCCATTACCAAGCAAAGCATCCACTTCTGTTGTTAATAAAGCTTTGCCAATAATTACCCCTCTGAGATTTGTTATTCCTCCTTTTCATAGTCATACAATGGTAGTTCAAGACCCTTGGGGTAATTCTTTTGGCCCTCTCAATCTTACTCTACCTTTACATGAGCTCCCACATAGTTCAAGGAAGAATTTTTCCAAGTTCTATGGTGATGGGAATGTTCATCTTGACGAACACATTGCAGTGTTCAACATAGCCTGTGGTGCAATTGGAGTGGAATTTGAGGATGTGGTAGTCAGACTGTTTATGGAAACACTACAAGGTTCTACTGCAGATTGGTTCTACCATCTACAGGCTCAGTCAATAACTGACTGGAACACCCTCAAAGCTAAGTTTGAAGCTAGATTCAAGCCTATAGAAGATGCACATGCCCTTCTGGCTCAGCTCACACAGAAGAAGAAAGAGCCTCGTGAACCAATGAGGGACTTCATATCCAAGTTTGACAAACTGAGGAACAGGAACCCTGTAATTACTCGACTTATAGCTGAGAATCTCAAATGTTTCTTCATTAATTCTCAGCTACCTAAAGTGAGTTTCCTGTTGGGACGTGCTGGTCAAATAGACCTTGCTGCATCTCAAGATTTGGCCACTGAGGTAGAAGATGATCTCATCTTGGCAGGGAAGATAAAGAGAGATCTTAATAGAAATAGACCCTCAATATCTTTTGAATATCCATCTACATGCACCACTGATCCAATGGTGTAGAAGTTGGTAAATGAGTTGCTTGCTCTCAAAAAAAAATGGCACAAGGAATGTCTTCTGCTCTTTCATACAGAGATATACCAAGGATGATGTTTCCAAATCAGTCGTACCAGGGCAATGTTGCCAGAAATCAAGGGCAACCAAATCATCTTCCCCCCCACAAGGGAAACTTGCCATTGAAGCACCCCCAGCCAATTCAGTAGTGGGATATCTTGAAGTAGAATCAAATTTCTCTTTCCAACCTAAATTGAGTCAAGAAAATGATGCTGATCTCCTTGTAGAAAACCAAGAAGAATCAACCGGTGACTCCAACATCAGTTTCCTGAGCTAACAAGATGAACCCATAAGTAAAGGAAAAGCATTTGATGGATCATACGTTGTGTTCACACAGTCCAAGAGCTAGTCAACCCAACAAAATAATAAATGGAAAATAGAAGAGCAACCTCAACCAACAATTTCAATTGCTAAACGTGGAACCTCTCTACCTTTCCAGCTAAAGGACCCGGTGATCACCAAAAAGGTAAGTACATCAATTTCAACTTCACCTTTAACTTCAATTTTGCAAATCAGTCCCCCCTTTATGAACCAGAAGGTTGAATTACCTTCCTCTATTCCTAGTTCAATTCAGTCATTTGACATAATTGATCATGTCAAGAAAACCGAAATTCAAATGACTGAGTTTGAATATTTACTATCCAATCCTGAGCAGCTGGATAGCTTAGTTGAGTGTGTGAAGAATAAGGTCGTCCCTGAAGGACAAGATGCTAAAAAGGTAACTCCTGATTCCCCAAAGAACATTCCCATTCCAAATAATCTTGTCATTACTCCTGCTGCTACCCTTGGAAAAATAGAACCTTTCTATGTTTCTCTGTTGATAAATAGTCACAAACTGAGCAATTACATTATAGACTCAGGTGCATCTACAATGTCATGCTTACCAAAGTGGCAAAATCGCTTGATCTCACACTGACCAAGACATTTGGGAGGTGTTTCTCCATGGAGAACAAACAAGTGCCATTGCTGGGACAAATCAAGGATACCCAATTTACATTTGCAGCCTTTCCAAACAAAAGAATCAAGATGACAGTCCTGGTGGTCGATGTCCCAACATCCTATGGTATTCTGCTAGGGTGAAATTTTTGCAAAGATGTTGCTGGAGAATTGAGCATGGACCTATCTGAAGCAAGGATCCCTATCAAAGGCATCATGCAGAGGCTGCTTCTTGAAAAGGAATCAAAATATATTGTTACTTAGACATCAGCCCCTGAAGCTCAAATTTTGTTTGAGTCTTCAGGCATGGGTAACTATTTTTTATCTACAGATGAAGTTCATGAAGCATCTAATAAAGTTCTTGAAAGTGTCAACCTGGAAATTAGTTCAGCTAGAACAACAGAAGAATTGGTAAGTTGCAATGCAGATGGAAAAGGATCTTCCCTCTCTAATGAAGGAAAATCTAAATAAAAATTAGTGTCTGATGAGGTATGGACTTTGGAATTCGATGGTAGCTACTCCTCTACCAGTTCAAGAGCCAGGATTGTGTTAATATCTCCTCAAAGAGATATTTTTATTTCATCTTACAAGTTGCAATTCAACAACACCAATAACATAGCTGAGTATGAATCTCTATTGCTTGGATTGAAGGTAGCGCGAGACAAAGGCATCAAACTCCTTCATGCCAAAGGAGATGTTGAATTAATGGTTTGTCAGGTGAGAAACCTATATCAAACCAAGAATAAAAGATTGTGCCACTATCGCAACCTAGTATGGGACCAAATTGAAAGCTTGGATGCTTTCAACATCTCTGCCATACCCAGGGAATCCAATGATTGAGCTGATGCCCTTGTTATTTCAGCATCTCTCTTAGTTCCTCACTCAAACTTTAAAGAAGATAGGTATACCATTGATCTGGTCTTTAGACTAAGTGTGCCTAGCAATGCTGATCATTGGCAAATATTCAATGATGATCACCAAATCATTGCCTTTTTGGAATAAAAAGACAGCGTTGAATAACTACATTTTGAAGGCAATGAACCTCAGAGGTGTGAACCAACCCCTAAATTAATTTTAGATGCAAATGAAGAATTCTTACAACTCAAAGGGAATAAAATTCTCAAAGGCCTAGTTTCCCTTGAAAAATTATTTGAAAAGCGTGATAGGTTCGTCAAACAACAATAAACAGATTCAAGCTCCTCTTTGGGATTTGATCAAACCAATTTGGGTCCCAAGGAAGACCCTAAAATGGTGAATATTGGGAAGTATTGCACTCCTGAAGAGAGATTCAAGTTCACTTCTCTACTCTGCCAATATATGGACGTCTTAGCATACTCTTATGATGACCTGAAGTCTCTCAGTTCTGATGAAATCTACCATGACATCCCTCTCAAGGCTGACTCAGTGCCTTATAAGCAAAAATTCAGACAATATAATTTGAAGATATCAGGTACTATTCTGTCTGAGATACAAAAAATGTTAAATGCTAGATTCATCTTTTCAATCCATCATTCCACATGGATTACAAACATAGTGCCTGTAAGGAATAAGAATGGTGAAATTTGCATTTGTGTGGATTTCAGAAATCTAAATTAGTCATCTTTAAAGGATAACTATCCTTTGCCAATCATGGATGAAGTGCTTCAAATAGTGACATGTTCGGAGATGTTATCAATGCTAGATGGCTTCTCAGGATACAATCAAGTTGAAGTTGGTGAAGTAGACCAACACAAGACTGCCTTCACCACACCTTGGGGCATGTTTATATATAGAAGGATGCCTTTTGGCTTGATAAATGTTGGCGCCACCTTTTAGAGAGCAATGGACCTTGCTTTCAAGGATGAGATGGGTAAGTTCATTGTGGTATACCTTGATGACTTAACAGTCTTTTCCAAGCATCGCTCTGATCATATACGCCACTTGTAATAAGTGCTAGAGTGCTGCCACCAGAATGGCATTTCCTTAAACCCCAAGAAGTCTATTTTTGGAGTAACAGAGGGAAAACTTCTTGAACACATTGTGTCCAAATAAGGCATAAATATTGACTTAGACAGAGTCAAGTCTATTCAAGAGCTTACCTTACCTATAAGTAAAAATTATGTTCACTCTTTCTTCAAAAAGGTGAATTTCTTATGAAGGTTCATCCTCGAGTTTGCTGAGAAGACTCGACACATTGTAAACATGATGAAAGGGAAGACCACCTTCAGTTGGACTAAATAAGGCAAGTCAATATTTGAGGATATCAAGACTGCCATTGCCCACGCCCCATCTCTAGTTTGTTCAGACTACAACAAAGAGTTCACCATATACAGTTATGCTTCTGAACACATGCTTTCAGCAATTCTGGTTCAACAGAATAAAGAAGGTATGGAATATCCCATTTATTTCATGAGCTACCCTCTCAAATATCATGAGCTAAAGTATACAAACATGGAGAAACATGCTTATGCAGTGGTGAAGGTAGTCAAGCATTTTCGCTTCTATATCCTAAATTCACACACTACTGCGTTGGTTCCTGACACCACAGTCAAGTTCATATTAACTCAGCAGGAGTTTGGTATGAAAAGAGGTAATTAGATTGCAAAGATCTAGGAGTTTGATCTAGACATCAAGCCAATAAAGCTGATACGGGGAAAATGTCTATGCCAATTAATTACTGATAACAAACCAAAAGAAACAGAGCATGAAGAAGCAGAGGTGGAAGACACACCGATAGTCCTCTTTGTCTCTACTACAAATGAGTGGTATTCAAGTATTTCTCATTTCTTTACTTATGGTGAGTGTCCTGCTCACCTATCTTATAAAGAAAGGAGAACTATCAAGTTGAAAGCTGCCAATTTTGTCCTTTGGGGTAACGGCCTGTACAAGAGGAGCCTTGATGGAGTATTCCTTCACTATGTAGACAAAGAGTAGCAAAGCCAACTTTTGAAATCCTTCCACAATATATCCTATGGAGGAAATTTTTTTTCTCCTGTGACTGCCCATAAAATTCTATGATCTAGGTATTACTGGCCAACTCTTTTCCAAGATGCATATAAGTGGGTGAAAAAATGTGAACTCTGCCAGCAATTTGTTGGAAGACCCAAGTTAGTTGCCCTGCCTCTCAAGCCAGTGATCATAAAAGAACCATTCTAGCAATGGGGAATCAATTTTATTGGAGCTATAAACCCATCTTCAAGTTTTGGACATGATTATGTCCTTACAACAATTGACTATTTCACCAAGTGGGTAGAAGCTATCCCAACCAAACATGCCACTTCAGAAGTAGTGTGTAGTTTCCTCAAGGAGAATATCATTTCCAGGTTTGGAGTCCCAACCAAGATTGTTACTGACAATGCAGCTTGTTTCACTTCCCAAGAGATTACACAATTCTATTTTTATTATGGGATTACACTATCCCACTCTTTTGATTACTTTTCACAAGGGAATGGACAAGCTAAATCAATAAATAAGAACCTGGTGACCATCATCAAGAAATTGGTAGATGACAACCAAAGGACATGGCATAAAGCATTGGTTGATGCTCTATGGGCAAATAGAATCACACCAAAGAGGGCAATTGGTATGTCTCCTTTCCAACTTCTTTATGGTATCAATGCTGAGATACCAATCACCTTAGAATTGTTAGCCTTGAAATTGGCTAAGGCAATTGAAGATCAGACATATGAAAGCTCCCTTGATAAGAGGATCATGTGCCTAATTGAGCTGGACGAATAGAGAACTATGGTGGTGGACCGAATTGCTGCCCATCAAAGTCTGGTAAAGAAACTCTTCAACCAGAAGGCAAAAAACTATGATTTCTAAGTTGGATATCAAGTCTTGTTGTGGGACAAAAGGAGATAAACAAAAGGGATGCATGGAAAGTTTGACTCCCTTTGGAGAGGCCCATTTATTATTCATCAACACAATGGTGAAAATAGGTTCCTGCTGAAGTATCAAGATGGCACACTCTTTTCTCTACCTCATAGTGGGCAGCATCTGAAACACTTCAATTTTTGAAGTACTAGATCATTTCATCTATACATATGTATATTTGTATAGTTTTTAGTTCCATTTTGTTTTGTTTGTTTTCATTTTTGATGCCTTTCATTTCTAGGTAACATGATTCTGTAGCCCAATGGTGCACATGAAGACACTAGAGATTCTAGATTCTACTCCCTTTAATTCTTTTTAAAATTGATGGAAGTTCCCCAATTGGATCCAGCTATTGTCCCCAAAAAATATCACTTATTTTTGAGACAACATTTGAACTATTTTGGTCCAATAGACAAAAGTCCTCTCTCCCCTTCTCAAAAATTGTTTTGAGCATTCAAACTCTTCATTATTCAAGCTTTTTCAGATTTCTACAAAATCAACATGCTTGAAATCAGTAGGTTCAACAAGTTCAATGGCGGTTGGTTCAACACGATTTGTTTCAAAGAGCTTAGTTCAAGCAGTCAATTGAATAAATAGAAATGAAGGAATGAACCATTGAATCGTTGAACCAAAGTTGGTTCAAATAGTTGGTTCAAGAGGAAGGTTCAAAGGAGTGCCCCAAAAGTTGAAGAGACAAGTGCCCTTACAAAGGGAATTTCTGTGGCAAAAGTGACTAAGGCAAGAAAAGCCCAAAACAAAAGCCCGTTAGAGCCCAGTAGATGCTGCCAAGTGTCATCTGTCGAGCCCCATTTTACTTTGTTTCTAAGAGCTGTAGAAGTTTCTTGATGTCCTTTGTAAGATAAGTGGAACATGCCAAGTTTCAACATCTGCATGAATCTAAAATGAGTCCTAAGTGTATCTACAGTGTTTGTAAAAGCCTAGTGGAAGCCACCATGTGTCATCTTTCGTGGGACACTCAAAAGGCATCCAAAGCCTCTATAAATTAAGTGGATGCTGCCATGTGTCCTCATATATTTCATAGTGGATGTTGCCACATGTCACCTGTTGAGATCTTCCAATTATTAGAAACAAAACTCTGCCTGAATTGAAAGGCATTATTGAGACTTTGAGCTCAGATTGTTCATCATATTTCTTTGTTTGAATCAGAAAGCAAGTTACATTTAGACTTTGTGCTGTTATAGCTTGTATCATTCTAGGAGATTGTTCTTATGTCTATTTCCTAAATGTATTCTTGTTTATGCAATTTAACAAACAGAGCTAGTGGAGGTGACAAAGAAGGTGTCCTGGAGCTAGTTACTTTCAGACTTTGCGCTGTTATAGCTTGTATCATTCTAGGAGATTGTTCTTAGGTCTATTTCTTAAATGTATTCTTGTTTATGCAATTTAACAAGTAGAGCTAGTGGAGGTAACAAAGATGGTGTCCTAAAGCTAATTACTTTCAGACTTTGTGCTGTCATAATTGTCTTTAGTGTGTGTTTATTTTCTGTTTCTATGTAAAGAACCTTGGGATGACTTTGTGCCCTCATTGTTCTTCATATTTCATTCTTTGGCAGTTGAGCTAGAGACTTTGTGCTTCATTTCATCCTGTCGTGTTATTGCACCCTGTTACAGTTACTTATCATCACCTGAAAGATTTCTTTTGTCTGCTAAACAACACTTTTGAAAGAAGAGGAGTGTTTTTTGTCATTTCATCAGGATTTCTCCTTTGATTTGTACACATCATCTTTGAAAAAAGAGAGATGGATGGTTTATCCTACCCTTGAGTGTTATTACACACACACACACACACACACACACACACACACACACACACACACACACACACACAGAGAGCTCTTACATATCTACAGGGAACCTCCCCTTGATGAGAGGAGAGATTAGTCCCCCTTTTGATGTGTTAAACCTACACATTTGGCTGACCAATCTTCCTGTTGTGGTTGATCAGACATATTTTGTTTATCAGTACACTGATTGACAAAATATTCAACCAACACATATAAAATATTGAAAAAATTTAGAAGTTATTTTTCTTCTTTTTAGTAGATTATATAGCTAAACATTGCAATAATATTTAAAGTAGATTTAAAATTGGTATAATAATTGGAGAGAGGGCCTTGTTAAAAATTGGATCGTGAAGAAGAAAGTAGAGGGGTGGAATGTTAAGGATATAGGGGAAAGGAAATAATGGATCTAGAGGGAAAAAGTGAGGGGGATATAGGAAAAACATCATGGAGACCAGAATAAGGTCGAAATAGATGAGAAGTGTTCCATAAGTTTAACGAAAAAGAAGGAAACTATTTTATAAGGGAATTCAATGATAGAAAAGGATTTGAAAGATGATAGGAAGGAAAAAAATGGATTAGGCAAAGAAGATATGAGGTTGGTAATGGTGCATAAGATGAGAAGGGGTAGGGGTATATGGTTACGGTAGATAAGAAAGGGTTATGAAAGAAAGTTGGTTGATAGGTTACATGTGTAAGGATTGATGCATTGGATGGTAAAAAGGTATTGTAAAAGGCGAAGAAGGAAAGATAAAGGTAAAGATGGAACTTACAGGAATAGGAGATCAAAACATACAAAATAAGGAGAAGGGAAGTGTGAGTATGTTCCAAGAGGTTGAGGAGGTAGGTGATAAGTAGATAAAAAAAGAGGAGTTAGAAGAATAGGAAGAAATTATTAATAAGGTTGTAAGGGATTATAGGGGGGAAAGGATATTTTAAAGAGGATAATGTGGAACTAGTGGGAAGAAAATGAAGATTGTAAGGTGAAAGAGGTGGAGCTCTAAAAAGATGAGAATGCTATACAGAAAGAGGAAAATATTTTTTGTAGAATCTTGCAATCAAATATTGTCACTATAGATTCAATAAATTTAATAATAAAAACAAGAGTTGGGAATAGAGAGTTATAAAAAATTCAATAAGATTCAATGGAGGCTATTAGATCCAGATCTAAAAGGGTGTTGATATGTTTGCATGATATAGAGGGAAGATCCATCCACTAGTGTTTATTAGTTTTGTTATGAAATGTTAGAGGTTTTAATGCCCTTGACCAAAGGCACCTGGGAAGGCATTAATTTGTCTAAAGGAGATCAAATATTTTTATATTATATGAGAAATTATTGTCTAATTAAAAAATAGAATATATTCTAGTTGTTTAGTAGCATAGGTGGCATGGATGTGTAAGTGGGGTTGTTGAAAATTTTGGGAGTTTATGTAATATTTGGAATCCTCTTATTGTGTTAGGATTTGTAATAAGTAAGGTTACAAAATAGGTTTCTATTCATTTTATAAGTTAAGAGGAAAAAATATCAAGTATGGTGATTAATGTGCATGGTCTAAAAAATCCCGTTATAAAAATTAAAAACTTGGGAGGAGATATATGTTATTTGGGATTATAATTCTCATGAAAAATTTCTAGTAGGTGGAAAATTTAATGCAAACTTGGATTATTCATATAAAGGATGGGTAAGTTCTATGAAAATTCAATTAGAAAAGGGTTTTTATTTAACCCTAAAAATCTAGATTGGGGCTATCTAGATGTTAAAGGTGTATATAGAAATGAAATGGCACAAGGGTGATAATCAAATCTATAGCAAACCAATTAAATGTTAAAATTATATATAAGTACATGTTGAATTTATGATGCTAAGATAGTCTAAATATGAAAATTACAACTATGTTAGCTATAAAAATCACAAAGAAGTGATGTACTTAACTTGTTTTGATGCTAATGCAACTCTAGATCTAAAATAGGTAAAAAGCAAAAGCAAATGAGATTGATGTTTCTAGATATCTAGATAGTAACGTCATCTTGGGATGGTTGTGTCGATGCTACTATTTGGGTTCAATGCTAGAGTCCTATATACTATATGTTAAAACAAGATGTGACCACTAGGATTCGTTTGGGTTTTTAATCACCTTTTCTCTAGTGCATTTAGATCTAGGTCATGGACAATCACTACTTTTGAAGTGGTAAAACCATAACTTTCCATCTTCATATTCTAGAAAAGAGCCTTAGACTCATGTAGTTATCCCCTATGTTTTGGATTGTGTGTGAATCATATAATATGTACAAAGTAAGTACATCAATGACCTATTTGTAACTTGGAAAATTGAGCTCTTGGGATACTCCTTTAGTACTTCAATCCTATAGATGTGTAGTCCCTATGACTGGTATAAAAATATGAATAAATAGGGAAGCTTTGTTTAATTAAATGATCTTTTCCCTGATGTTACATGTATTTAGGTGAAGAATGAGGGTTGATCTTGTATTTATATCAATCTCTTTAGAGTAATAACTCGCATTAAATCACTTAGGATGACCATTAGGATAAGTTTCATTTGTAAATTAGCTGACTTTAGGGCACTAGACATGTGTTAGGACATGACAATAATGTCGACACTACTATCTATCCTAGATATTAATGTCTAGGGAGTAGGAAAGTAGATAATTTTTTTTAACTTGTATAGAATGGAAGATAAGTAAATTTTAAGAATTTTGGGCAAGATAGAAATAAGATTGCTCAGACTAAGAGATATAGGTCAAGGGGCACAAAGATAGAGCAAATGTGAGACATGTGGAAGGTGAGAAAGGTATAAAAATGAGAGGAACAACCAAGGATTGATTTTTACAAGTGTATAAGATTGAGGTGCTATATAATAATAAAATATAATCTACATTTCCTTCCCTTTAATATAGCAATGAAAGTTCTAGTTTAAAGGAAAGGAATGCATAGTCGGGTGTGTATACACACCTTATCTTTATGTGTACCCAACTTGAGTGCTTTGTCAGTAACCTGACCTACAACTAAGAGCATGTTATAATATAAAATCATTGCATATAATATGAGTTTAAAGTACATGAAATAGATTTAAATTAAAAGAGCACGGTTTAGAAGTATACCTGTGTGTCGATGTAGTTGCCTTTCCTATTTCTAAATTGTTTTGAAAAATATGTATCATTGTAAGTATATGAAACTTAGAATATGACAAATATAGATAAATATTTAAAGTGCATATATCTAAGGAGAGAGAGAGAGAGAGAGAGAGAGAGAGAGAGAGAGAGAGAGAGAGAGAGAGAGAGAGAGAGAGAGAGAGAGAGAGAGAGAGAGAGAGAGAGAGAGAGAGAGAGAGAGGCTCATGCCCCCAACTTTGGAGCAAAAGTGAGTTTCCACATATCAGTTGAGATTAGCTCAACTGTGTAACCAAATGATACTTATAACTTGGTGAGGGTGGATGATGAAGTCCAACCTAAAAACATAGAAAAATTGAGTGATTTGATCACCTCAACCATACCAAAAGTTAACCAACTATTACAGTAGATTGGTTCGATAAAATTTTGTAAAAGTCTGTAGGGTATTAGTATGAATTTTTTTGTGATATGGTAATGATCCATAAAAAAGTTTTAGAATATGAAACTGATTTGAAGTTTGTAATATTAGGCACATGTTACATAACATATGTACATTAGATATGTCTCATATTGAAACTGTGTATAATACCAATATATAGAATTCTACAACTATGAATATGCATCATTTAACTATGTGCTTTGGCCAATTTGGATAACTGTGTATGTGTGGAGCACATAATTCCAATGCATGCCCCCACTATATGTGGATAAATATTAAAAATACTATAAGTATCAATGTGGAGGACATGTTTCCAAAAACTTTCCTCACTATAAAGTTGGAGATGTTGAATATTGAATAGGTATGGAGAACATGCTTCTAAAGCATACCCCCACCTAATCTAAGAACTGATATAAGTACCATATGTTGAATGGATTTAGATAACATGATTCAAAATTTTGATCCCACTTCATTTGATAATTGTGAATGTGTGGAATCTATGCCCATATGACATACTCCCATTGAATCTGATAACTATGCCAAGTGTGGAGAACATGTCTCTATGACATGCCCCCACTAATATTCCCCCCTTTGACAAGAAGGAAAGATAGAAACTAGTAGTTACCTCACCTCAAAAGGATAAAACAAATTTATAATATGTGAATGTAACCATGTAGCATAAAAAAGGAACATGTCTAGGTAGATATAACATTGAAGCACATAGAGCCAATGCGATCACTTGAAGGCCTAAGATGTGTGATAAAGATCATGGAAAAAATTAGATAGTAATAGTACAAGCTCAACAAGTAAATCAAGCACACACATAAGAACACTCAAAAGCAAGCCAAAATACAATATTCCAAGGAGACCGCAAACAAGGGCATGCTCAAATTCTGCATAAGGACATGACTTAGTCAAATGTCCACAAAATCAAGAATGACATATTCAAATCTCCATAAAACAAATAATGACATGAGAAAATGTAAATGAAAGAATACATACGAATGGGATCCTCAAGCAAAAGAGCATATTCAAATGCTCAAACAATGCATACTATAACAAGGCAAGACACTCAAGGAAGTGTATAAAGTAAAGCATAAGAAACCAACATAAACATGTCATAGTAGCCCATGAATCCAATGTGTTAAGAAAACTTTGTCAAGTGTATAACATATCAAGTACCATGTGTAAGATATAGTCATGGATAATAAGCTTGTATAAGTACATATGTAATATCAAACATCATAATGTAGAGTGATCATCGAATCATATAACCTGTGTGTATCAAGCTCAAAGAAGTGGATGCCCCTAATGTCCATATGACATGAGTAAATGGAAGGCCCAACATCCAAAATAAGAATGTATCATGTATTTGTGTATACATGTATCATACTCAAGTTGAAGGGTGACAAACATGTGTATGTATGAGCAATTGAGTATGCCATCCATCAACATGGAACTAACACATTGATGCCAAGGAGCCAATAAAACATGTAAGTGTTAAAAGTGTTTTTCAAATTTTTAATGTTTTTTTTATTTTTTGTTTTGGTAGAGGAAATATCATCTTATGATTCCATCCAATGGATGGTCATATATGTATCCTTATGGTGAAGCTGATGTAATACCCCGTGTATTCTACCAAGGAGCATGTATAGGTGTAATATTTTTCATTGTGGTATTAATGATGCTCTATGTGTGCACAATAGGGATCTATGGTCATGAAACAATAGTGGGATTAATATGAGTAGGGGTTCTTGGAAGCCATCCTTGAGTGCCATGTGGTTTCTTTGGCATAGTAGTAATATGTACATTTTGAGGTGATCTAGATATATGAACATGTTTTGTATTATAATATTGGGATTCCATGGAATATATTATATGTATATGATGTAATGGTCTCCCAAGTAAGGTCTACCTAGGAAAGGGGATTCCATATTACTTACCCTTTTGTGGTGAATTAGCTTTAGCAGGCTTGATAGCTAGTTTTATGGGTATAAGCTTTTTTTGTTCAAGAGGATGCTCATATGGAATTCAAGTTATTGTAATTACATGATTGGCATGAATGTATTTAAAACACCAATTTATTTTAGAAGGTACTTCTTGAAGAGTGTGTATCTAAGGTCTTCCCAATAACATCTCAAAGATGCATGTGGAACAGATAATAGAGAAGGTAGTAATCAAATGTGATGGACCAACCTATAAAGGTAGGTCAATCTTGCCAAGAAACTTCTGGGAAGACCCATCAAATGCTTGAAATAATCTAATAGAAGGGTGTAAATTATGATAAGTATAACCCAAGTGCATAAGTAATGTCATGGTGCAAACATTTTTGCTTGCACCATTATCAATCATAACATTGTATATGAGGTGTTTATCAAGGTATTATTGAATGAATAGAGAATGAAGATTATAGTCATCATCCTTGATTTTACTTTCATCAAAGGAAATATAAGGTTTCTAAACCATGGGAGGTATATGTCGTGTGTAAGTACCAATAATCCCATCTAGTGGGTACCCATAATGTGATGAAGTAGGATGTGAATTATATTCCATTTGAACTTCTAGTTCCTTCTTAGAATGGTCTTGCAAATTATTATTAAATATTTTTTGTTTATGGTGATCGCTAGGTTGTGAATTCAATTCCTTTGGAGGATCCCCAAATGTAAGATTTTGGTCATTGATAATGTTGTCCCCGAAAAATGTCACTCATTTTTGGGACAACCTATGGACTATTTTGGCCCTGCACAGACCAAAATTGTATCTTCCCTTTTCAAAATTTGTCCTAAGCATTCAAATTCCTCATTTTTAAAGCTTCTCAATTTCTATGGACTTTGCAGGAAGAAATATACAGACTCAACATGATTGAAATTAACAGGTTCAAAGGGTTCGATAGCTTTAACATATAAATTCCTTCGAAAGACCAAGTTTTTAGCACTTATACATTTCTAGGGTTGGTTCAATCAAATGGTTCAAAGGAGTGCATGAAATAAAAATACCAAAGAGCAGAACGTGCCACATGTCCCTTGTAGAGTTCTACAAAAGGCAGCAAGTGGTAGCTGCGGAAGGTTTCAATATCTTTTTCTCAAAGCAGTAGAATGTGCCACATGTCATTTACAAAGCTCGATGGAGGCTGCCAAGTGTCAACGGTCACTGTATCTTCCTTTCGTTTCATTATCAAGAAAACACTGTGGTGGGCCTCAGGGGAATTACTAAAACAAGCAAAAGCTGCCAAGTGTCGATTGCCGAGACATATTATGATTTTCTTCTCAAAGCAGTGGAACTTGCCACACATCCCTCATAAACAAGCAAAATGTGCCAAGTGTCATCATCCACATAGATCCAAATAATCCCAAATATTTTTGTAGTGTTTTTGAAAGCTCAACGGAAGCTGCCACGTGTCGTCTTCTGTAGGACTCTCAAAGGTATCAAAAACTTTTATGAGTTAAGCACAACATGCCACATGTACCATTCTAACTCAGTAGAGTGGGACAAGTGTCTGCATCCACGTTCCCATTTTGAAGCTACTCAGGAAATAAATGTTGTGGGTCCCATTTTTCATAATTCTCTAAGAAGCGAAATGTGCCATGTGTCAAAGATGCAAAGACAAGGAAAGATTTCCTTTAAACAAATTGTTTGAAGGAATTCCTTCAAAAAAATTATCTGAAGGAAATAAAGAAACAATATTCCTCTGAAAGAATTAAATCCCGAAGGCCACCCAAAAGATCTTGAAGTGTAGGTACCCTCATGGAGGATAATCAACACTCAAAAAATGAACCATATTTCAAGACCCCAAAGGGCAAGTTCCCTCCAGGAAAGATCAAGCCTCAAAGTGTAGCAGAAGCCGCCGCGTGTCCCTTAAAAAGATAAGTGGAAGTTGCCAAGTGTCATATTTTAAGACACAGTCTCTAGTATGTTTCAAAGCAACAGAACTTGCCACGTGTCCCATTCTAACTTAGCAGAGTGCAACAAGTGTCTGCATCTATGCTTCAGGTTTTTAGCAAGTTTCAAAGCTTATTCTGATAAGCTTATTTCAAAGTTGTGGATGCTGCCATGTGTCCTCACCTATTTCACAGTGGAAAGTAGCCAGTGCAAGTGAGAAAGACATGAAGGAATTGCTAAGGAGGATGATAGGCTTGCAAACGTCAAATTTAAGATGACTAACTAGTTGTTAGCTTTCAAATGATGATGGACCTATAGACATCAAATTTGTGGCAATAAAGCATCTGTTGATCTTTGTAGGCTTGAACATGGACCAGAATGCATTCAAGGGCCTTAGGCCAAGGCCAAAAGGAAGAATAGTCATGAAAATGAACCAAGAAAACTAGAAAAGGGAAAAGGTAGCCCGAGGGCTCAAATAACAATAAGAAGAGACAAAGAGGGAAATATTTGTAGGAGTTATTTCCAATAGGTGGAACGGTTCATCAGGTAGATATTTGGGCCTGCAAACATTGAAAGCGTAGCCTGTTTGTCCCCTTTAGAGTAAAGGCAAAGTGGACAATTTTGTGGATAGCAAATGATAGAATAAGTGACTCAAGCTCAGAAGAAGACATTTGAGATGAATCAGCATGCCATAGTTAAGGTAGCTACCCTATTCTAGCATGGCCCTCCCTGATAAAACCAAAAATGCATCCAAGGCATTAATGCATAACATGGGACACTCCATGGGACAAAGTGCCAAGCCTACCTTGGCTTCTATATAATGTAATCTCTTGTATCATTTAAAAGGACATATTCCTGTTACCAGAAGTAAAACTTTGCCCAAATTAAAAGGCATTATTGAGACTTTGAGCTCACATTGTCCATCATATTTCTTTGTTTGAATCAGAAAGCAAGTTATTTTTAGACTTTGTGCTGTTATAATTTGTATCATTCTAGGAGATTGTTCTTATGTCTATTTCCTAAATGTATTCTTGTTTATGCAATTTAACAAGCAAAGCTAGTGGAAGTGACAAGGAAGGTGTCCTGAAACCAGTTACTTTCAGACTTTGTGCTGACATAATTGTTTTCAGTGTGTGTTTTTAGTTTCTTTCTGTGTAAAGGACCTTGGGATGACTTTGTTCCCCCATTATTCTTCATATTTCACTCTTGGGTAGTCAAGGTGGAGACTTTGTGCTACATCTTAGATTGTTGGTTACTCTGTACTCTGTTACGAGTTACTCATCCTACCTAAAAGAACTCTTGATGTCCCCTACAAGAACACTTCTGAAAGAAGAGAAGTGATTTCAGTGTCTTCACATGGATTTCTCCTTAGTTTGTGAACATCATCTCTAAAAGCAGAGAGATGGATGGTGTATCCTACCCCTGAGTGTTATTTTCTACTTATATATATAGTATATAGCTCCTGCATATTCATAAGGAACCTCCCCTTGATCAGAGGAGAGATTTGTCCCCTGTTGATGTAGTAAACCTACACATCTGGCTGATCAATCTCCCTATGATGTGGTTGAAGGAACCTATTTTGCTCACTAGTTAGCTGGTTGACAAAATATTCACCCAATAGATATTATCTTAGATCTTGTGCTTCAAGGTAAAACATCTTCTTGTAGAATGTCTTATTACTTGATATCATATCTTTTGGGTAGAGGTTGATTGCTATCAACCTTGATATGATGAGGGAGAGATATAAGCAATCACTCTAGCAACCATGGGAGTAATGAAGCTGAGGACTCAAGTAAACATGTAAATTATCTCCTTGGTGCATTCGATAGGTCAAGTTGATTAGGTTTCTATGAAAATATGTTAATTGTGGTGGTTATTTCCATTTTAGGCTCAAGAGGCTTTACCTTATAACTTGGTTTAATTGTAAACTTAGTAGTAGATGTAGATGTAACCAATGTGTTTGCTATATACTTGAGCTTATTCAATGACATAAGTTTCATTTCATAGTCTCAAACAACATGGCATAAGCCATCAAAAGATTCAAACTTATTAAAAATAATGAAATCATGTAAAGGAATAAGTAAATTTTGATTGAATATATCCTGAAACTCTTTGTCTGACATAATATTGGTCATTTTGGCTAGCATTGTCTTATATCTCAAGACATATTCATTAATAGGTTCATTATTTCATTGTTTGATTTTATCAATTTGATCATAATAAACCTTTTCATAAATGTTAATGGAAAAGTGCACTAAGAAATGGTCATCAAGAGGTTTAAATCATTTTACAAGTTGGAGAGGTAAATAATAGAACCACCTCAAAGCATAGTCCTTGAGGATTCTTGAAAATAATTTAGTTAAAAGTTTATCATTGGAAGCATAGTCAAGGCATGTTGCATAAAAGGTTTGAAGATGTTGTTTAAGATCACCCTTGCCATCATAAAATGTAACTTAGATGCAAAAAATCTAGTTGAAAAAGGGTGAAAAGAGATTTCAAGTGCAAGAGAGTTATGCAATACATCTTGCAAATCTATAGCATGAGGGGATTTTAAAGTTTTTTGTCTAATGTTTGTAATCTTGTCTTCCAAGGTATTTATAACTTGAAGGAATGATTGAACTATAGACCCAATGGTATTTAGATTAGCAAGTTGGGTAGTCACCAAAGGGGATGAAAACATGTTTTGAGGAGTAATAGACATTAAAATCAACATTTGTGTAGAAACAATTGATAATTCCATGATAGACGTATCAATAGTGTTTCAAGGAACAAGGTTTTAAATACATAATCAATGTTTCCACTAGATGTAGGTGGATTGATAAGTGTGGGTTGAGTTATAGTAAATTCCAATAATTCACCATTACTAGGTGAGGTAGTCTTAGTTTTATCTTGTTTATTTATTTCATCTCTTGTAACATGAGTAATCAATGCTTCTTTATCTTCCATTTGGAATAGGGTTTTTACACTAATATTTTCCATTACTTCACAAATGAAAAAATAAAAATTTAAAAATAGGTATTGCAATTAAAAACCCTGATTTATGCTTGGGTTTGATGTTCAAAGATCAGGTTCACCAAATGTTTAACCCTAAAAATCTAAATTGGGGTTATCTAGATGTTAAATGGGTATATAGAATTAAAATGGCACAAGAGTGACAATGATATCTACAACTGGATAATTAAATTTTAAACTCAAATATAAGCATAAACTAAAATTATTATGTTGAGATAGTCTAAATATGGAAAGTGCAAATATATTAGATATAAAAATGACAAATAAGTGATGCACTTAGATTGTTTTGATGCTAATACAATACTAAATTAGGTGGGAAAGAGATTATGGAACAATCATCAGATTTTGACTCTAATGCTTCTAGCTCTCTAGAGAGTACCATCAAATTGGGATAGTTATGTTGACGCTACTGTCTGGGTTCAATGCTAGTGTTTTATATAGAATATCTATTGAAATAAGATGTGACTACTTGGATGCTTTTGGGTTTTTATTCTCCTTTGATTTGGTTCATTCAAATTTGGGTCATGGATAGTTGTTACTTATGAAATGGAAAACCCCTATATTTTCATCTTCATAGTGACCTTGGGAAAAAATGGGTTAGTGGGTACACGACATTGAGATACCCCAAATACTTTATTGTCATTGGGTGTTGCCTACATATCCAATACTCTAGAAGAGGGCCTCAAACTCATGTGTTTCTCTCCCATGTGTTGGCTTATGTGTGAATCTTACAATATGTGCAAATCAAGTACAATGGTGACTTAGATTTTACTCTTTAGCTACTCCTTTAGTAAATTAAACCTGTAGATGTGCAATCCCTATAATTGATATGGAAATAGGAATAAATAGGGAATATTTTTTCAATTGAATTCTCTTTGAATGATCTTTTATCTGAATGTTAAGTGTGGCTAGGTGAGGAATGAATGAGGGTTGATCTTGTATTTATATCAATCCCTTTGGAGTAATAACTTATATTAAAGCACTTAGGTCAACCATTATGATATGTTTCATTTACAAATTAGATCACTTTAGGGAACTAGACACTTGATTTGGGACATGATAGTAACATCGACACTATTATTTATCCCATATGTTAGTGTCTAGGGAGTAAGAAAGTAGATATAGGTTCTAAACTTAAAAAGATGGAGGATAAGTACATTTTAATCATTCTGAGAAAGATATAAGACCTAGGTCATCAATATAAGAATATTCAAACTAAGATATATATAGCAAGGGACACAAATATAAAACATATGTGAGACATGTAGAAAGTGGGATAGGTGCAAAACTAATAAGAACATCCAAGGTCTAAGTTTTCCAAGTGTACAATACTGAGGTGTTATATAATCATAAAATATCATCTATAGTTTCTAATCCTTTTTTTCTTAGAATTCGTTGATGGATTTCTAGCCAAAGACGGGGAAATGTACATAGACTAATAAGATTGAAGGTTTGAGTAGTATTGGAAGGTCATGATACCTATGGAGTTGGTATAATTAAAGGAAGTAATGGAACTTAGGGTGGTTGAAAATCATAGGATGGGATGTGGGTTATAAATATTTCCATGGTATAGATAAAAGGAAATTGTTTATAGTTAAGAGGAGAATATAAATGGTTATAAATTACAAGAAATGTTAGAAAGGATATTTGGATCTATGTGGAAGAACTATCTAAGTATTTCAAAGTTAATTTTTACCATGGGGATGGACCCACTCCATTGGAAACCATATGATCACTTAATTTTAAGGGATAATGATGCATGTTTTTATTATTTTCAAACAACTATGTGGGTAAATTTATTTGAAAAATTTCAAAGGTATGATGATATAATGGATTTGGAGTTTTCTTAGAGCTTTAAAAATGGAGTTATAGTATTAGAGGTCAACATAATGAAAATATGGAAGAATTTGTGGCCATGGAAACTTAGTTTCCATTGTATGGGGAGAAATTATTCAAGGTAAAACTCATGGGGCCTCAATACATGAATGATTTTATTAAGTTAGCATAATTAATTATGGACATAGGAAAAGGGGCGATGGGGAATACATTGTCTAATACATGGCTAGAGGTGGATTTGATTATTCAAAAATATATCACTTATGATGGAAGGTAATCTTTCTTATTTTTTTATTATTTTAGGTTTCTTTCACATTTAAGACATAAAGTGAAAATCAAATTTCCTTTTTTACTATTAAAAATGTTAAAAATAATAGTTGTTGAAGTTCAATGTGATAGAGTAAAATCCTTAGCTATTCATGGGATAAATAAACTATAAATTTTAGAAGTTTTGAAGAATAATAAACTAAGGGTTTTTTGGGAGGTTTTTTGTTTGAATAAAAAAAGGGTAGAGAAGATGGCCCTTTAATAAAAATAAGGAGGAAACTAATATTTCCATCCTTCTCTAACCACTCTAGAGTTATATTTCATGCTAGGCTAATATTAGAAGAACCAATGTATATGATCCAACTATGAATATTAATAAAAAGTATTATATGGAGGGAAAGATGTTAGAATGACATGAATCTATTGGGATTGATATGGTTGTTATCTAGGGTGGTAAGTTGGTGGATAATGTATAAACAATATTTTTCACTTTATCATTACTAACACTTTCTCTTGCAATGACTTGTTGAGCATCAATCTCCATAAGTGTACACATTAAATGGCAAATCGGGAAAGGGGTGAGTAGGCTTGTCGTATTTTTCAAGATATTTTACAATCATATCTTTCCTAATACTAGTCTAGCTTCTTCATATTGTCTTTTCCATTTACCTTATTTCATCCTATCCTCATACAATTGTGTCAGTTTCCCTCTATCCTATGACATAAACAAGGGAAATACCATATGCTTAGTGCCTTTCTCTTTCATGTATTGTATCAACCAACTTAATGCAATTCTAAGCCTACCTACTAAAATTTATATTGTATCATCTTGGTTGATAACGTTTAGTGTCAACCAACATATTTTAACTATATCAGCTTAGATGATATTATTGGCGTAGAGTTTAGGTTTGGTTTTGGGTATTGGATCAATATATATATAGGGTCCATATTTCATTCCAAACATATCATATACACTCTATTTGCTGTGATTTCACTCACTTTTTTACCATAAGAGTTTTCACATCAATAAACAAAGGCATGGGGGTATAAAAGCTATCTTCCTAGCATGTATAAGGAATTTATCAACCCTTATAGTAGTCTCATAGGCATTAGGTAGGGTATCCCATCCCATAAATTGAATCATCATGGATATGTCAGTATTGAAAGCTTTGATATAATAGAGAAAAGAATGATGTGTATTAGGCCTTACCAAGATTGGGATCCTATCCCATCTCTTTTGAATCTTGTATGGCCTTTTGAGGTGCTCTTTGCTCAATCAAAGACAAGTGATCAGATTTATCTTCAAATCTCCTACTCAAAGAGTCACCCAATTCATCCCATGTAGTGATAGATATGGGAACAAATGTACCATAATAATCAAGGGCCTTCCCCTTGAAATAAATATCTAACAACCTAATGGTAACATTCTCTTCAGTGATGTTATGTATGTTTTAAAAGTTGGCAACATTTATTATGTGTTCAATAGGAGTAATGGTAGTTTCTCCCATGTATGAAGGCACACTTTTGAGGGATTACATAAGAATTTCATCATAGTGAGCAAGTGCTAAATTAATATGGCCATTGAAGGCAAAAAAGGAAAAGTTCCTTGGGGTTGCCATCTTGAAAATTGGACCCAAGAAGAGTCTCCTAATAGGTATGTGAGAAACAAAAGATTTCTTTGGATAAAGGTGGGTGTTAGAAAACCTATTTGATCTAACTGAATAGTAAGGTAGCTCTAAAAAATAAAATGGAATGCCTTTAGTAGAATATCTTGTCCTTGCCATAGGCATGAAAATGAATCACTAGTCTAAAACCAAGAACCAATGATTGTTGGAGTTACCATGTACTACATGAAGGAAACTTTACAACTTCAGATTTGTCAAGATCAACATCCAATTTTGACAACTTCTTTGGCCATAAGGTCCCATAGCTAATGTCAAAAATTTTATCAATAAAATTTTCACCCTAAGGAGGGATACTCCAGCCTTCTTTAGTTTGTAATAATATTGAAACACCTCATATATTGTGAGTAACAATTCTTAGAGGTGAGTCTCTAGATTATGGGCTAGCTCCCATACCAAACACCTACAACTAACCAGTAACCTACTTGATTTGAAGGGAAAGGGATAAAACAATATCAAACACTAATTTAATGGAGATGATGTACCATGATAAACTCCACAACCTATTTGAACCTACACTTATGGAAGAATAACTACAAATCTGATCTCAAAACCCAAGGCTTTTCTAACACAATACTTCAATATGAAGGTAGAGTGTAATATATCCTTCAAGGTAGATGATTGATATGTCTGAAAATATATTTTAATAACCCTCCTATACACTTAAAATTACACAAAACTCTTAGCTACAATCTATATGACCTTTTAGAAAGTAGATTACTCACACAAAGCATGGAGAGATAGTTGAATGCAAGTAAGGAGAACTGTCACTTGTTATCCAAAAATGAACTAATTCACACACTTATGAAACAATTTGAGAATCTAAAACAAATTTTTAATATTTATTCCAAGGGCAAAATTAGTATTCAATTCAATAAGTCTTCGCCATATACCAACTTGTGGATGTCATACAATGCCTAAAGAGGCAACTTATATAGAGAAATGAGGAAGAGAGAGAGTGGCATAGAAGAGGTAGATTAACAAGTGTCCACAAGAGTTAAAAACAATAATGGAGTTGGAAATGTGTTCCTCTTTTGAAAATGTTTCATCTCCCACATGGCGTAGGAGTTTCAAACTTAGCTTGACACCTTACACTACTTCTCCAAAACAAATCTTCTTTGCATGAAAACAGTGACAAATGGGTTTCTTGATAATTATTTATCCCTAAAATGAATTTAAATTTTTTATTGGACGCTTATCATATACTTTGAAACTCCCTTATTCTAACATTTTAGTAGCAATCATCACCCAACTCCATGGGTATCTTGAAACTCCTTCATCTACTACACCTATCTTTGTCCAAATGGTTAAAAACTTGATATATTATTCACCAAGTCAATATTTTTTCAATAAATTAATTTAAATACCTTATTATACCTTAATAAACTCATTTGAGTTCATGAAACAACTCCCAAGACTTTATCTTTTATCTTATGCTCTCATTAGGCCTCAATTCCTTGTAGCCCTAAAATCATGTAAACCTCCTTGTGTAGGATAGTGTACAGATGGTATTAAAAAAATGATTATATATTTTAGGACCTATTATGTATTTATAAATCCATGACAAATTTCATGGACTGATTCTGAGAGGAAGTGTGTTTGTTTGTCCCTTTTGTCTTTCCAATTAAGCTTCCATGCCTAAAAGATTGACATTCTGCTCTAGACTTCTCTCATACATTTGAAACCACCAAAAAGTGTGTGATTAAATTTACCCATCCTTTAATGAACTTGCATACCAAATTTGAGGTCCTGATATCCTATGGAAGTGTGAGAATCATGAAATGGTTCAAGAAACTAACCCTTCCTTAAGCTTGTTTTAGCATGTCTTAAAAAATTAGACCTGTAGGATCACTTACATGGTGTCTTATATAAATATTTGGGATTGGAGAGATATAATACACCCAAAATATCTCTCACAAACATTTTTTAAGTTTGTAATTTCTCAAAACCCTAAAAAACACCTTAAAATCGTACAAAACATGGCATTAAATATAGTCCTACAATTGCATGTACAATAAAAGTACATGGTGAGGACCTCCCTAGAGTGATGAATTATGTCCAAAAGGTTTCATGAGTAAAAAAACCATCTCATGTACTTTTGAGGCCAATATTTCATATCGGGTCCTTACTAGGGTTTTAGGAGGGTTTAAAGTGGCTCAGATTGTTAATTATTATTGATAAACCCTAGGCCCTCAATCCCTGAACCAATGCCACAATTTTTAAGTATAAAAGTTTCCTCAACTAACCCTAAGTACTTAGGTCCCCATGCAAATAATTTGTATTGTTCCAAGTGAAATAAGTTGTTTCTTAAGTCTTTGCACTACCATTGAAGAGTAGTCTAAGTTCTTAGCATTTGCTCATACATGTCAAGGACCTAAATCAATGACTGATGCCCTTAGGATATTCAAGTGTGAGTAAATATTTAACATCCTTAAAATTCACTATATCTCATGCACAAGATCGATATCACACCAAGTGAGAGAAGGTTTGGTTTTAAATGTAGTGATTCACCTAGTGAAGTTCAAGGAGGTTTCATAGGCTTAAATGCCACTTTTCTTATCTTCCCCTGCCTGTCAATGGTCTTGTAGGGCCTATTCCATATTTATTAATTTATCAAAGTCTTAAAAATCTAACTTCATCTCCAATAGTCCACCCTTTCAATGACTGTACTTATAGACTTGTATATATGGTATTAGGCTTGTTGGCCTATACAAGATTTATCAACATTAGATTCAATTTTGATAATTTTGAGGACTATATGAAATAATATTATCATTATAATATCATCCAATATTATATGTATCTTTCCATAGTGGCCTAATTTTTTTCAAACCAAACAGGCACTTCTTCACTCTAGGCAAGCCTGTAGATGACAATTAACTATGTGAACAGGGTCCAAAGGGATTTTATCTTGACCAATCTCTTTGGTCATTATTTCATGTTTACTATTGATCTTTAATGATCCTATTCACTTGTTTGTCCACCCGATCTAAAATATAATTCTCTTTATATGCACTCTACCTTCTCTTCAAAACTTGAAATAAACCTGATTCACCTAGACCAACCTATATGTGGTCATTGAGGTTTGACTATGTTTTTGGGGTTTCAATACAAATAATTGGGAATTAAAGAATATTTAATACAATTTTGACTACATCACATCTTCTCTTAAATCTTCTCAACTTCTCAAAACTTCATATCTCCATAAGCAAACTCTCTTCCTTGCATCTATCTAAACCTGGTTGTAGGTGGTTATTTAGTGGGATTCTTAAAGATTGAGCTTTGAGCTTGTTCCTTAAAAAACTAGATCATTAACACTTTGATATTATCCATACTTAATTTTAACTTCCTTTTCACTATCCTACAAGGTTCATTGGCCTTTTATGACATATTCAAACCTTTACCTTCTTATCTTCATACACAATCCTGTGTATTAGTGCCTAGGCTTATACACTAAATCATATCCACCCTATTTTAACTCACAAATAAATTAATACTTATAATTCATACATGCCCTTATTATAAATTCATTTATTCATGTTTCCAACTAATTATTCTTCTCATGACAATTGACCTTTTGTCCAAATGAGGACCTACAGGTCTATAACCTGTAGGTCTACCCTTTTGCTTGGATTGACTATTGAGATGACTTCCTATATCTTTGACAAATTGAGATTATGTCAAATCTTCTCTTTTTCCTTTAATTTTCCTTAATATATTATGAGTCTCCTGTTTATCACTATATAGTATCAAATTTTCCTAGTATATGAGGTTAGCTCGTGTACAAGACTTATGCATGGAAGTTGGAATCTATGGTTTGTTCATGCCTTTTTGATGATTCAGAAGGGTTGTCAAGGCTAAATTTTTTTTTAGGGGGTATGTTAGGTCTTATTCACTATTTTAACATACTCAAAGTGGAATTTATGATCTTTGAATGTCCACTTCAGGTCTACAAACTTGTGGGTGGACAAGACTTGTCTAAGTCTTTATTCAAGAGTACATTTGAAACTTATTCTCATAACCTTGGGATTATAACCTAATAAATTCCATATTAACATTAAATTATTAATTTATCCATTGCTATTTAGGTTAGGTTCAATGGTCAGGCCTATAGAAGACTATTCATGACTATATCATGCTTCTAAAGAGAAAGAACATGACACCTCTTGAAGGGCTATCTACAAAGATCATTTTTCAAGGAGAGATCACATGAATCATCTAATAATGAGAGTTTTATGGTATGAAAAATTATTCACTTGGAAACTGTTGACCATTTTTGGCCTTGTAGGCCGAAATTGGTCTCCTTCTTCCCCTACTATTTTGAGCCAGTTCAAATTTTGGGTTGCACAAGTCTTTCAGCAAAAGGATGAACTAGTTCAAAGAATGTAAGGCTATTACAAAGCTCTTCAAAAATTTTGTCCAAATAAATTCACAAGGAAAGAGACCAAAAATGTTCAAGACACTTTTCCTTAAGGTTGGAAAAAGTGGTTCAACAACCTAATCTTTCCAAGGGCTTTGAACTTTGAACTTAAACAATGTTGAACTGTTGAACCATTGTTGGTTCAATTGGTTGGATCAATCATTTAGTTCAATTGGTTGGTTCAATCAGTTGGTTCAATCATTTGGTTCAATCGGTTGGTTCAATCGGTCAATTCAATTTGTTCGATTTAAGCAGTTTGGTTCAAGCGGTTAATTGAATGAATGCGACTCCTTTCAGGACACAATGATGAACCATTGAATCGATGAACCATTGAACTCAAAAAAATGGTTTATGTTGGGGATCAACCAACAATGGATTACACTTGTGAAAGCAATAAATGCGGAAATAAATCAGATAGATAAGTAACTGAAATGATAAATAACACAGAACAAGATATACAAGAAAACACCTTGAAAACTTGTATTAAAACTCTTTACAATAGGAATACAATGAAGAAACTTCGTTCTTCCACACCTCTCTCAGATGCACACAAGATCTCTCACTAGATCTCTATTCCTCAAGAGCTCTCTCTCAAGTACAATCAAATCCAACAACCTGGATTGATGCAACTCAGTACTGTCCTTCAAACATTCACAATGTTCTACTCATACAGTTCTACTAATTAAGCTAAGAAGATCTTTCCTACATATAGAAATAAAAAACTTGAGCATGCTCTTACAACAAACAGTTAAGCCACTTCAACAAGGGCTCTAAAAATAATATTGCTAATAATAGAGACGCGAGCTTGAGACTACAACTCAAACTCATCATGCAAACACTCGCTTCTGTCCATGGAAATTGCTTTCTAGACACACAGGTAACCGACGTCGATTCCTGCCTGTTCGCCTGTGACCATCGCTGGCCGACCCTACTGTCGACGTCAGTGCCTCTGCAACTGCAATTGACCGACGTCGGTCTCTCCTGACCGACGCCGGCATCTGTGTAGACCCGAACTTGTTTAAGTCTGCTCCTTGGTGAAGCTTTTAGCTCCACACCCTAACAATCTCCCACTTGGAGATAAACCAGCTGCACCAGTACCTGTACAGCAACATCTTCTAGCTCCTCCATCTTCAACTCAATCATGAAGACCAATAGAAGTTGAATGAAGATTCAACTTCTCCTTTGTAACCAGCTTTGTTAGCATATCAGCAGGATTCTTGTCTGTATGGATTTTCTCCAGCTTCAACTCACCATCTTCCAATACCTGCCGTATGAAGTGGTACCTTAGATGTATGTGCTTGGTTCTTGAGTGAAAAGCTGAGTTCTTAGCTAAATGGATTGCACTCTGACTGTCACTATACAATCTGCAACTCCCATGCTCCCTTCCAAGCTCTTCCATGAACCGTGTCATCCATATCATCTCCTTGCTAGCTTCTGTGGCTGTAATATACTCTACTTCTGTAGTTGACAAGGCAACAACCTTCTGCAACTTAGATATCCAGCTAATCGCCGTTCCACCTATAGTAAAAACATAACCTGTGGTGCTCCTCCTGCCATCCAAATCGCCTTCCATATCTGAATCTACATAGCCATGTAGAGAAGTATCTGAACCTCCAAAGCATAAGTGCCTACTGCTGGTTCCTCTCAGATATCTAAGGATCCATTGAACTGCTTTCCAATGTTCCTTACTTGGATTGGCCATATACTTACTTACCACTCCCACTGCTTGGGCAATATCTGGTCTAGTACACACCATTGCATACATCAAACTTCCTACTGTGAAAGAATATGGAACCTTACTCATGTACTCTACCTCTTCATGTGAATTAGGACATTGTTCTTTACTCAACTTAAAATGTCCAGCTAAAGGTGTGCTTACCGGTTTAGCATCTTGCATATTGAACCTTTTCAACACCTTGTCCACATAATCCTCTTGAGACAATATCAACCTGTGATTTTTCCTGTCTCTCTTAATGCTCATGCCAAGGATTTTCTTAGCTGCTCCCAAATCCTTCATAGCAAACGTTTGAGCTAATTTCACCTTAAGCTCAGAGATATCCTGCATGTGAGATCCTGCAACCAGCATGTCATCTACATACAAAAATAGAATAATATATCTACTGTTATCAAATCTCTTGAAATACACACAATGGTCTGATTGACACCTACTGTAGCCGTGCTCAGTCAAAAACCTGTCAAATTTTAAGTACCATTGCCTAGGAGCTTGCTTGAGGCCATACAAGCTTTTCTTCAACCTGGACACAAACTTCTCCTTATCCTTGACCTCGAATCCTTCTGGCTGTTCCATATAAATTTCTTCATCCAAATCTCCATGAAGAAACGCTGTCTTAACATCTAGCTGCTCAAGATGCAAATCCTCAAAAGCAACCAAAGACAATACAACCCTTATTGAAGTCATTTTAACAACAGGAGAAAAAATCTCACCAAAGTCAATACCTGGCTTCTGTGTGAATCCTTTCACTACTAATCTAGCCTTGTATCTCATCTGTCCATCCTCACTTTGCTTCAACCTATAGGTCCATCTGTTCTTCAGTGTTCTCTTACTAGCTGGCAATTCAACCAAGTCCCATGTTTGGTTCTCTCTTAAGGACTCCATCTCCTCAACCATGCCATGCTCCCACTTACTCTTGGACTCCACCTGTAATGCTTCTTCAAAACTCTCTGGTTCTCCACCATCAGTTAGCAATAAATAATATAAGGAAGGAGAATATCTAATTGGAGGCTTACTTACCCTTTCAGACCTCCTGATGGGTGTCTTGGACTCGTCTTCAACACGCTGTCCACCCAAATTTTTTGACAGTGACCGACCTCGGTCACCTGTAGACCTGTCACTAGCCGACGTTGGTTTTGCTTGACCGACCTCGGTGCCTGGTCTGCCGACATCGGTCTCTGTATGACCGACATCGGTTTCTGTACTGCCGATGCCGGTTCCTAACCTGCCGACGTCGGTCTCTGTGTTTTCCTGCAAGTGATTATTTCTTTTTCCTGTGAGCTCATTTTGGACCATGACTTCGTCCAATTCACTATTGCTCTGCCTAGATTGATCTAGCTTCCTTATCTGATCACTGTACATCACTCTTTCATTGAAAACAACATCATGACTCCTGATTACCTTGTTAGTTCCTAGATTTCAAAATCTGAAACCAAAATCATCTGAGCCATAGCCAATAAACGTGCACCTCATAGACTTAGCATCAAGCTTCTTTCTATTTTCCTTATCTATGTGCACAAAGGCTTCACTACCAAAAACTTTGAGATATGAGAGATCTACCTTTTTACCTGTCCATGCCTCTTCTGGAATTCCACCATCCAGAGCTGTAGAGGGTCCTCTGTTAATCAGGTACACTGCGTTGTCAACTGCTTCTGCCCAAAACTCTAAGGGCAGCCCTGCATGCAATCTCATGCATCTTGCACGCTCCATGATTGTTTTGTTCATCCTTTCAGCAATACCATTCTGCTGAGGTGTCCTTGGAACCATCCTTTGCCTATGGATTCCATGTGTATAACAATATAATTTGAACTTAAGACTGCAGAACTCACCGCCATTATCAGATCTCAAGCACTTTAATCTTCTGCTTGTTTCATTCTCAACCATAGCTTTCCAAATCTTAAAAGTCTCAAAAACATCAGATTTCTTTTTAATACAGTAGATCCATACCTTCCTTGTAGCATCATCTATGAACGTAACATAGTACCGTGATCCTCCAATAGAGGCTACCTGAGCCGGTCCCCACACGTCTGTGTGAACAAGCTACAACTTCTGCCTTTTCTTAGTAGACCCAGTCTTGAGAAAACTAACCCTTTTCTGTTTTCCAAATACACAATGCTCACAAAATTCTAGATCCATACTTTTCAAATCTGAAAGCATACCTTTAGACTTAAGAATTGACATCCCCTTCTCACTCATGTGGCCAAGCCTTGAGTGCCACAATTTAGCATCCACATCTAAAGCAGATAATACAGAAGGAGATTTGTTAGTAACACAATTGCACAAATAGAGAGTACCTTCTCTCTTACCTCTGGCCATAACTAGTGCACCCTTGGTCACCTTCCAAGATTCTGCTGTGAGAGTTACTGTACAACCCTCATCCCCTAAATTTCCTACAGAAATCAAATTTCTCTTCAAGCTAGGAACATGCATCACATCTCTCAACACCCATGTGTTGCCATTCTGCATCTTCAGCTGCACTTTACCTTTGCCAATTATTTTACAAGGCTCGTCATCCCCTAAGTACACTATTCCAAAATCTCCATGGATATAGTCACTAAAATATTCTCTGTTAGGGGTAGCATGGAAAGATGCACCAGAATCTAATACCCAAGATTCTATGTTATTATGCAAAGAGAAAATTAAAGCATCTTGTGCAATACCTGCAACCTTGGCTTCTTCCTTTCCTTTGTGCTGATTGTCCTCCTTAGGCTTTGACCAGCAACCTCTGCTTATGTGCCCAATCTTTCCACAATTCCAGCATTGTGGCTTCCTGCCATTCCTGGATTTGGATCTTCCTCTCACCTTAGACTTAGATCTTGATCTCCTCTTGCTCTTTTCTTTTTGCCTTCCCCTGCTCTCAAAATTTAAAGCGTTCCCAGATGTCCCTTCTGTGCTTTTCCTGCGTATTTCCTCATTCAAGATAACACTAACAACATCCTCTACTTTCAAAATATTTGATGCAGATGCAGTATTAGAAACTGCCATTACTAAGCCATGCCAGCTTTCAGGCAAAGAACATAATATCAAAAGAGCTTTTATTTCATCTTCAAATACAATATTGACAGAACTTAATTGATTAACGATTCCATTGAAATCATTCAGATGAGTAGAAACAGATCCACCTTCATTCATATGCAAATTAAATAACTGCTTCATAAGATATACCTTATTTGAAGCTGAGGGTTTTTCATACATATTTGCTAACGTAGTCATCAACTCTACCGTTGTTTTTGCCTGTGACAAATTAGATATCACAGTGGAGGCCAGACTCAGTCTTATAGACCCCAGAGCCTTTCTGTCAAGAACTTCCCATTCTTCATCCTCCATGTCCTTGGGCTTCTTTACAATCCCACCTAACGGTAAGTAGAGATCTTTCTGATACAAATAGTCCTCTATCTGCATTCTCCAATGTTGGTAGTTCTTGCCATTAAACTTTTCCATTCTCAACTTACTTTCTTCTGCCATTGCTTCTCCCACTCAAACAGAAATCCCTGCAGAAACCCCTGTGAGCAACCTGTAATCCAAACACACTACACAGATCTGAACCACCTGTTAGTGAACCTAAGCTCTGATACCGATTATCAAGCTCTGAACTTGTAACCAAGGCTCTGATACCACTTGTTGGGGATCCAACCAACAATGGATTACACTTGTGAAAGCAATAAACACGGAAATAAATCAGATAGATAAGTAACTGAAATGATAAATAGCACAGAACAAGATATACAAGAAAACACCCTAAAAACTTGTATTAAAACTCTTTACAATAGGAATACAATGAAGAAACTTCGTTCTTCCACACCTCTCTCAGATGCACACAAGATCTCTCACTAGATCTCTATTCCTCAAGAGCTCTCTCTCAAGTATAATCAAATCCAACAACCTGGATTGATGCAACTCAGTACTGTCCTTCAAACATTCACAATGTTCTACTCATACAGTTCTACTAATTAAGCTAAGAAGATCTTTCCTACATATAGAATTAGGAAACTTGAGCATGCTCTTACAACAAACAGTTAAGCCACTTCAACAAGGGCTCTAAAAATAATATTGCTAATAATAGAGACGCGAGCTTGAGACTATAACTCAAACTCATCATGCAAACACTCGCTTTCGTCCACGGAAATCGCTTTCTAGACACACAGGTAACCGACGTCGATTCCTGCCTGTTCGCCTGTGACTGTCGCCGATCGACCCTACTGCCGACGTCGGTGCCTCTGCAACTGCAACTGACCGATGTCGGTCTCTCCTGACCAATGCCGGCGTCTGTGTAGACTCGAACCTATTTAAGTCTGCTCCTTGGTGAAGCTTTTAGCTCCACACCCTAACAGTTTAGGTTCAGGTTCAATCAAAAGGTTAAAAAGGGTTTTATGAAGCCTGAAGGATAGGTACCCTTGCAGAGGGCAGTCAGGCACAAACTAGACCATTCTAGCAGGCTGTAGAGGGTAGTTTTGGACCTAAAGGTACCCTTGCAGAAGGTAGAAAAAGGTAAGTTCCTTCAAAAAGAAAGACCAAGGCAAAGGATTTCTTAAGACAAAATGTCCGAAGATAATCCATGAAGTGAACAAGGCAAATCCTTCAGACAAGAAGTTTGAAGGAATTCCTTCAGACTTTTGTCTGAAAGAATTCACCCAAAAGAAAAGCCTGTCAAAAGAAACAAGTGGAAAAAAAAGGGAATAATTCCTCCAGATAAAATGTCTAAAGTAATTCCTTCAAACATTTTGTCTGAAGAAATTAAGAAACCAAGGCAGCCCGAAGGGTAGGTGCCCTTGCAGGGGACTCTTGGCTGCCAAAAAGGACCTTTCTCTAAACCCCAAAGGGATACCTTCCCTTCGAGAGAGTTAAAAGACAAAGGCTTGGACAAAGGAAAAAATCCAAAGGAAAAGGCTAAAGGAAAGAAAGCTGAAGAAATTGCTAGAGGGGGTGATGGGTCCAAAGACGTCAAAATTGAGCATGGTGAACTAGCCGTTGGAGGTTCAAACATCTAGTGACGAGCGCGTGAATGTCAAATTTAAAGAGATGAAATAGCCATTGATTTTGAAATGCTTAAGGACAAGCTACAAGAGAACTCAGTGACTTGCTGAGAAGATAGCCCCAAGTGCTCACAAAGCTAGGAAAAGACAAAGCCAAGAAGAGACAAAAATAATAAGGAAAGATGGGAACAACCCAGATGGTGAAAGGAAAGCATCAGCAGAGGAGTTATTTTAGCAATTGAAAAAGTCTCCGCCAAGTGGTCATCAAGGAGCACAAATAGTAAATGACGTGGCCTATTTTTTCTTCACTCTGTATTAATGAGCAGATAAGCACATGAGCCTCTTTAAGAAGCAGTCTTGTTTGTAGACAAAAGGGGTAGCCTTATCATTAAAACAATTAGGTGACCCATGCTTCTACAGTAGCATTTAATACATTTTAAGCACTAAAGTCAGGACTGGTGACTACACAACATGGTTCTGTCAAGCCATTTCTAGAAGGATGATATCAGCATCAACGACTTCCTCTTCCTAAGGCATTCAACACATTATGGATCATTTGTTTTCAGAAAGTGACAAAGTCTTTTCCAAAAGGCTATATATTGTAATTTCTCATTTGAGAAAGGATCTCTCATCTTGTAAGGCAAAGCTCTTCTATATTTTACCTTGAATCAAGACATAGCATTTTTACCTCCATTTTGAGTTTGCACTTTCGTATATGTTTATGGCTTTGTCTTGTGTTAAGTCATTTTCCTTTATGCTTTCACAAAATGATTCCAGCATGTCTAATGCATTATGAATTCTTCTTTTACAGGTTAGCTAGAAGTGTCCAAAGAGGAGTATAGGCACATGTGAATAGGCTACCAATGTGTGTCTTAGAATGCCTCTGGTAGTTCTTCCTCCCTATATCTCCACAGACCCCTAGCTCACTGATGTAGAAGAATTTCTCGTATCAAATGAAGTGTATGTCAGCTTGTTTTTGGTGGAAAGTGTATATTCAAGCTAAGTAGATCAACCATTTTTGGTGCATCACCATTTAGTTTAGATTCTATTTTCAGTCATCCTTCTCCCTTTTCAACCTCCCTTTTTATTTATTTGTCAGCAGTAGGAAATCTAGGACCTCAGAGATGCATCAAAGGGAGCTAGCCCTTATCTAGATATTTTCCCCTCAATTTTGCCAGGCCCACAGGTAAGAGGGGAGTCTCCATTGTGTTGTGTGGAAAATAGGAGCTCAACCTCCTGTCAAGGTGCAATCCATAGTGTCAACAGTTTTTGGCATGCCTAGTGGGACTAGTTTTTATTCTAAAGAGTTGAAGAATCTTGGTTTGTTCTTCAACCAACCAGCCTTTGGAGGATTTTTCATCAACACCAATGGCAAATCCAAGTTGAATTAGCTGGTTAAGTAGTCCTGGTGTCATCAAGAAATCACATTTTGGCATGTATAATTCCATTGCTCAGCATCATGGATGTTCCCTTTGAAGACATCATCAACAATGGAGAAGACACAGGTCATGCATACATGTGGATGTTCCAACAATATGAAGAGGAACATATGTATGGTGAGATCTCTCCCCCCTTGTTTGATGAACTTCCTTGTTGCTTTTAAGAATAGAGCCTTGAACAAGAAGGTGATGTTCTATGGGATGAGTACTTAGTTTGTGATCTCATTCCAAACATCACAACAGTCACCCTTCAATAAAGCCATGAGGAAATAGGAGATAAGTTTGACGGTCTCTTCAATAAGGTAGAAGGGAATGAGTCAAACCATGATGCATATCAATAGGCTAATGATGATGAGCTAGCGGCTATTGATTTCTTGATAAAACACACTAGTATGAAGAACCAACATGAGGCAAGCTTCCAAGAGCAATATGAATACATATATGTTGGAAGCATGTTTGCCCTTTATTCATTTGGATACATGCCAATCAAGGTGGTAGGCAAGAAGAGCAAGTCACAAAATCTCCATTCTATTCAACCACTTGTCTGGCATCATAAGTTTTCTTGCCAAGAAGGAGACTTTTGAAGTTTTCCCTTTGATCCAGGAGGGAGGCAAATATACTGGGTTAGTTGTATATAGTAGTTTGCTTTCAATTTTTATTTCCCTGTTTTCCCTAAGTGTTGTTTGCACAAGTGCTATTTTTAGCCTTGTGTGTGTTTTCCTATGTGTTTGGGGTAAAAGCTTCATGATTAATTCTTGGATCTCTTGGGGTCGTTGCTAACTTTTCCAAGCTACATCTTGAATCCATGCCCAATGGACATTGAGGCTAATGGTTTCTAAGCATAGTAGGCATGCTTCCCTTGGAATCACCAATTTGTTGACCATTTTTGGCCTTGTAGGCCAAAATTGGTCTCCTTCTTCCCTTGTTATTCTGAGCCAGTTCAAATTTTAGGTTGCACAAGTCTTTCAAAAAAAGGATGAACGAATTCAAAGAATGCAAGGCTCTTATAAAGCTCTTCAGACTTTTTGTTCGAAGAAATTCACAAGGAAAGAGACCAAAAATGTTCAAGACACTTTTCTCTAAGGTTGTAAAAAGTGGTTCAACACCTTGATCTTTCTAAGGGCTTTAAAATTTGAACTTAAACCATGTTAAACCGTTGAACCATTGTTGGTTCAATTGTTTGGTTCAATCGGATGGTTCAATCATTTGGTTCAATCGGTTGATTCAATCATTTGGTTTAATTAGTTGGTTCAATCATTTGGATCAATTAGTTGGTTCCATCATTTGGTTCAATTGATTGGTTCAATCATTTGGTTCAATCGGTCAGTTCAAGCGGTTTGGTTCAAGTGGTCAATTGAATGAATGCGAATCCTTGGAGGACACAGTGATGAACCATTAAACTGATGAACCATTGAACTCTAAAAAAGGGTTCAGGTTTAGGTTCAATCAGAAGGTTTAAAAGGGTTTTACAAAGCTCAAAGGATAGGTACCCTTGCAGAGGGCAGTCAGGTACAAATTGAACCATTCTAGTAGGCTATAGAGGGTAGTTTTGGACTTAAAGGTATCCTTGGAAAAGGTAGAAAAAGGTAAGTTCCTTCAAAAAGAAAGACCAAGGCAAAATATTTCTTTGGACAAAATGTCTGAAGATAATCCATTAAGTGAATAAGGCAAATCCTATGGATAAGAAGTCTGAAGGAATTCCTTCAAACTTTTGTTTGAAATAATTCACTCAAAAGAAAAGCCCATCGAAAGAAACAAGTGGAAAAAAAAAGGGAACAATTCCTTCAAACAAAATGTTCGAAGGAATTCCTTCAGACATTTTGTCTGAAGGAATTAAGAAACCAACGTAGCCTGAAGGACATGTGCCCTTGCGGGGGACTCTCAGCTACCAAAAGGGACCTTTCTCCAAGCCCCGAAGGGACACCTTCCCTTCAGAAGAGTTAAAAGACAAATTCCTGGACAAAGGAAAAAAGTTGAAGGAAAAGGCCAAAGGAGAGAAAGCCGAAGAAATTGCCAGAGGGGGTGATGGGCCTGAAGATGTCAAAATTGAGCATGGTGAACTAGCTGTTGGAGGTTCAAACGTCTAGTGATGGGTGCGTGAATGTCAAATTTAAGGTGGTGAAATAGCTATTGATTTTGAAATGCTTAAGGAGAGGCTGTAAGAGAACTTAGCGACCCACTGAGAAGATAGCCTTGAGTGCTCACAAAGCTAGGAAAACACAAATCTAGGAAGAGATAAAAATAACAAGGAAAGATGGGAACAACCTAGATGGAAAAAGGAAAGCATCGATAGATGAGTTATTTCAGCGGTTGAAATAGTCTCCGCCAAGTGGTCATCAAGGAGTGCAAATAGTAAATGATGTGGCCTATTTTTCTTCACTCTACATTAATGAGCAGACAACCATGTGAGTCTCTTTAAGAAGTGGTCTTGTTTGCAGACAAAAGGGGTGGCCTTATCATTAAAACAATCAAGTGACCCATGCTTCTGTAGTAGTATTTAACACATTTTAAGCACTAAAGTCAGGATTGGTGACTACACAACATGGTTCTGTCAAGATATTTCTAGAAGGATGATATCAGCATTAGTGACATCTTCTTCCCAATGCATTCAATGCAGCATGGATCATTTATTTTTAGAAAGTGCCAATGTCTTTTCCAAAAGGCTATTTATTATAATTTCTCATTTGAGAAAGGATCTCTCAGCTTGTAAGGCATAGCTTTGCCAGATTTTACCTTGAATCAAGACATCATTTTTACCTCCATTTTGAGTTTGCACTTTCATATATGTCTATGGCTGTGTCCTGTGTTAAGTCATTTTCCTTTATGCTTTCACAGAATGATTCCAACATGTCTATTGTATTGTGAGTTTTTCTTTTGTAGGTTAGCCAGAAGTGTCCCTAGAGGAGTATAGGCGCATGTGAATAAGTTGCCAAAGTGTGTCTTAGAATGCCTTTGGTTTTTCTTCCTCCCTATATCTACACAGACCCCTAGCTCACTGATGTATAAGAATTTCTCATATCAAATGAAGTGTATATCAACTTGTTCTTGGTGAAAAGTGTATGTTCAAGCTAAGTAGATCAACCATTTTTGGTACATCACCATTTAGTTTATGTTCTATTTTCAATCATCCTTCTCCCTTTTCAACCCCCCCTTTTAATTTATTTGTTAGCAATAGGAAATCTAGGACCTCAGAGATGCATTAAAGGGAGCTAGCCCTTATCTAGAGATTCTCCCCTTAGTTTTGCCAAGCCCATAGGCAAGAGGGGAGTCTTCATTGTGCCGCATGGAAGACAGGAGCTAAGCCTCCTATCAAGGGTGCAATCCACAGCATCAATAGAAATGTACAAGGATGGAAACACTTCAAAACAATCACAATACTTGCAGCTTGGGTGATATGCTCCATACACTTGAGACACTAATTATTTTGATGAAAACACCTTATACTATTGAATTGATTAGTGAAACTAACATTAAAATGACTCCATTAATCTCTAAAAACATCTCACAAGATCCATTCTCTTCCATCAATCTCTAAAGTGAAGAAACAGGAGAAAAAATAGACCTTGCTTGAATGG
Organism: Torreya grandis; assembly: GCA_037957365.1. Taxonomy (NCBI): domain Eukaryota; kingdom Viridiplantae; phylum Streptophyta; class Pinopsida; order Cupressales; family Taxaceae; genus Torreya; species Torreya grandis. The sequence goes on from JARHVA010000046.1 coordinate 3,443,195, forward strand.
ACAAGACATAGTGACCTCCTTACACTCTTAACAATTGTTCATAAATGAGAGGGGAAGAATCTACAAACCAATGACAAAGAATTTAAGCTTATTAGGACCCCTAACGTTTCCCAAAATCTTAGCCTCCAACTTTCTTTCTCTTGGCTGTATTATACATTTGAAATTTCCCTTTATGAGTTTGTGAAGGGATCAATGGAGGAGATAGAGATTTATTTTCATTTGTGAGACCTGAAACTTGATCCCAAGCATGAATATAAAATTTTCAAGCTGAAGAGACTCCTTTTAACCATTTTCACTTTAAAATAGATCTCTCAAGTTTGTACAAGTGCTTATAACTGCTTGCAAAGGACTATTTATCTCAATTTAGGTGTTTATCTATAAGTTTATTAGAATATGACAATTTATGACCCTTATATAACATAAAATATGTTATGACACTTATTTAAATGTTTTTTTATTGAGAGTGGTATGTATAACTCATCCATTTTGGCCTAGAAGGGTGACTTAAAAACTTTAGAATGTATAACAATCATAGTAAAAGATTAGTGCATGACAATATTACTTTCAAGCCACATTAAAAACATTATATAATGAATGGTCACCATTCTATGACTTTGACCACAAATGACAATACCATAATCTTATAAATTACCTTGAGACTATACAAATACATGTGAGACCAAAATTCAAACAATGTTAATCAATGACTCATGTGACCACATGAAGACCATTAAAATACCATAAAAACTATATACAAGATTTAATAAACCTATGAAGAATTTTAAACCTATAGGGTTTTACCATTTTTACTTTGGCGTCAAAATTGGTCAATAGGTCCCTTACCCTTTATGACCACTCTAACCCTTTCCCTTTACTTTAGTTTATTTTACTTGCATAACTACTTACATTGCTTATTTACAATCATTTGATTTCACATAGGTCTAATAAGAGCTATTTACTTGTGTCTTAGACTTAGTATTTGGACCCTTTCCTCCTAAAACTTGCAACATAAGCAACCCACTACTAGATATGTGTATTTAATTGGTCGTTACTTGAACCAACTAAGTATCATAGGATTTATTTGATCACCCTTCTCCAAGTCCAAGTCTATTGAGATAGGATAGTTGCATGTTAATATTAGCCCATGCATACATTATAGTGAACCCAACATGAATACCTCTTCCAACCTTATTTACTTCAAAAAAATACATCAGTTAACCTGATATAGTTCTATTCCAATTGTATCCTTTAGAAAAATGCATTAGTTAGCCTGATATAATTTCTTGCATGTCTGCCATCGACATCAACTAGTCCAAGTCATTCTATGTTTACATAGACTATATCGGCCAACCCCATACAATTATGTGTGTTTTTTTCATCATAATTTATTATCTAATTGTATCACCCAGTGGGATATCATTATTTTCCTTTTTATTTCAATTGATTAAATGTTAAAAATTAGTTTTTGACATTGATTTTTTTAACATTATTTTCTCTTCGTTTGGTTTTCACTAGAAACTGTGTTTTGTTAGTTTTAAAAATACATAGAGATGTGTAATTTTTAGTTAAGTGGGTGATATTTTTTATTGGCATCATGAAGTGAGGGGAATTATCTTAATACCTAATCCCTAGATAATGTTATACATGGAGTTTAATTTCCATGTACCTCATAGTATATCAAAAATGCCTAGGATTATTTTTTTTGAACTTAGGAAACTAATAATCTATTTCATTTTGTGGTGCACTTGTGAGGTTCGTATCACCTAGGGAAGTTACTCTCACCATACCTTCGAAAATGGGATTAGTAGGTGGTAGGCATAGTTTAGCCTTTATAGTTAATGCTCTGAAACATTTGACCGATACTAATCAACAAATGAACAAATATATTTTAGAGCCTACACTATCAATCAATTTTTTTAGTATATGTCCCTAATTTTATTTTCCTAAATTAGTTAGATGAAATTTTCTACCTCATTTACTTGATGTATTGTAGATTATATCAGCTAGCTCAATACCATTGTGTTATATGTCATCACTACATTGGCTAACTTGATACAATTATTTGTGTATGAATTGTATAGGCCAGTGTGATACATTTCCCTATTTTTTTCTCCCTAACTACACCAACTAGCTTGATACAATCTCTTTTAACATTATTTATTCAATTGTATTAATAAACTTGATATAGTTTCTTTATTCTAGCATGATTACATCAATTAGCTTGATATATTTCAATTTTATTCATTATTTAATTCCTAACTACATCATCCAACCCGATACATTCTGATTTACTCATCTCATTTTTCATACTCCTAACTATATAGGCCAGCCTAATATAGTTTGATTTTTCTAGTTTCATTTCCTAATTGCATCAACCATGCCAATATAATTTATTCCATGTAAATTAAATGCACTAGCCAACCTAGTTCAGTTAATCTTTTCTCTTTCACCATGTAATACATCTTTGTTAATTTTGAAGAGAAAACCTAGCAAGACATGATGGAAATGACTAATCTCTATGAAACCTCTAGAGCTCATTTGCCTCATAATAACAAAGAAGATCAGGATACAAGCAATTATCATGGGACCTATAGAACTACAAATTATGAACCATTTGTCAAATCCAACTATCTTGATCAAAATTATCCACCTCCATGTATGCATGTTGTATAGGATGAGTGCGATCTTGAATATACTGATGAAATGATCATTTACCTTAGTAAGCATCCCAAGCATGGGGAAAAGGACCAAATGCTGGTGTATATATGTCAACCCATGTGTAGATTACTATTTCCCCTACTCTTATATTTTTTACTAAACTTGGGGCAAGTCATTACATGACTTGCCCATTGACTTCTTATTCCACCATGCCTAGTATTTATACTAACATGGTATGTCTTTCCTATAATAGGCCTACTCAAAGTTTCAATATTAATACTCACATTAATGTCACTACTTGTGAATTTCAACAAATTACTAAAGCTTCTTCCTATATCTAACAATTTATTGATCTTAATCAAATATTTTTTGCAATCCATGAACCAAATGTCACATTTCAAGCTAATAATGTCAACTAGATGATGTAAATGCAAAACCAACTTCTAAAATTGTAAAATCATCCTCAATAGTTTTAGTCCTAGGAGTATAAAATCTAAATTCCCCCCACCACCCCTTAGAGATGCTCATGGAAATCTCATTCGACAACTTCCTATTCACAACAAAACAATTAAAAATTTCCAAAATGAACCATTAGTTCCTTAAATAGAAAACATAAACATAGGTGGAATCAATCATATGATCACCTGTGATGTATCCACTAATCCATCTTTGCATTTTAAATCTTTTGTAAATATTTATAAAGATTGGATTAAGCTAAACACCTTTGTGGCTACAAGATTCTAACCGAAACCTTTTCCTATTATGCCTTAGATTGGTAAAATCAACTCAAGTCTAGCACAATCTCTATTTTAGAATACTTATTTAATGCATTGGTTTATGAATTTTAAACTAATGACCTTTGTGAAATATCTTCTCCCATTTTGTTAATTTTAAACAAGCAAAATCTGAGACTGATCAAGTTTTCATTAAGAGCTTGAAATCCTTAGCTACAAAAATTGAGCACAACATGTCAGAAAATAATATTTTCCACTTGTTTACCAATGATCTTCACCCCAAATTACAATATAGAGTTAGGAATCTCTCTAAAAAATAACTGGAAGAAGCCCTTGATCAAGCTAAATCTCAAGAATTAAAAGACAATTCAGGCTTTCCAAACCTATGTCAGTAACTCGTGTGCTTATGAAGTCTAAAAATAAACATGATACCATTTTTAGTGTTGTAGATACATATTATTCCACAAGAACCATCAATTATGTTCTTTAAAGAATCGCCAATGAAGTGATTCTTTCCCAACCTATCATGGGAAGTCCCTTCTAGCCTCCTTCATCCCAAGTTAATCATGTTAATGTTTATCATCATATTTATTTGGATGAAATCAAGTATCAAATCCCCAATCCCTCAACTAGAGAGTTTTAATCTTCTTTCCCTACTAGTCATTTGTATTATTCCCAAAAAAAATTCTAGTACCATGCAAATTAAGGACATTCCCATGAATCTTGCAAACAACTTAATAAACCTGATTCAATTTCCTCATTGGTCCTAACTTGGATCATAAAGTTATGATTTGAGAATGACATCAAGCCTATGATGGTATAAAATTACCATGACTCCAAAGTCAAGTTTGATGCTCTTCATCAAGCTAATTCACATGTTGATATATATTAAAATTCACTTCCAAAGCATAACCAACAACATAATCCCAATCAGCCTACTGCCACTAATATTTTTGAAACCATGATTAATACTTACTCTTATACCAATGAATATAAATTGGTTAAAATAAAAAACATGAAGTGTGTAGTATAATATATTTATCATTAAATACATTTCACTCATACTCCCTATCCTAATTATAGAATAGTTTAGGGTACCTTTTTGCTTCATTTTATGGATGTTGAATATGAGGAAACTACTACTTTTGTTGTTTCAAATAATCCAAGTGCTTCACCTAAATTGATGTAGTCATATATATTTCTGATTTTTACAACTATATCATCTAGACTAATTTAGTATATTTATCAGCATTTATGTATTGCAACTATATCGAATAATATGATACAATCAGTTATTTCCAGCTCAAAACCTACTACATCAATCAACTTGATATAGTCAATTTTTATTTACATTACATCAGCTAGATCAATATAATAAAGATAAAAAAATAATTCCAATAATATTGCATCGACCAAATTGATACAGTTCAATTCCATTATTTTTGTGCACCAAACTACATCGACCAACCTAATCCCATATGTTCTCTTCAAGCCAACTATATTGGCCAAGTCGAGGCTATACAATTCCTTTCCTAATCAGTTACTATGTACATCATCTCCTCCTTCAACTGATATGCTTCATCATTATTCACCTTTATATCAATCCTTTCCAATTCTCTTGATATTGGATAAATGTGATCCCATTAAATAAATTTCCAAGATCCCTTATCAAATTCCTTTCCTCAAGCTCATGAGGACTTTTTTGCATCATCACAATTGAATGATGAAGATTTTATTTTAAATGAACATCCCTCAACCTTTGCCTATTGGGAAATAAGATACCTTTATTGGGTCTAAGGATAGTAGCTTACAACAATGCTAAGAAATGTCCAATCAAGTTGACAAGACTTTGGATGCTTCTATGTCACTTAAGTTTCTTATTTCTTCCATGACCCTTGATAAAATCTTACTTCTTGCATATGATCATCCCATTTTCATTATTGTCCTAGTTGGTGGCATTTGAGTCAAGGGTAAATGTGGGATAAGAGGGGACAAAAGAGGGGCTTAAAGTGACACTTTTTTCTTAAAATAATAGTTTAACTTGGAATGAATTTTAGAGACACTTGGAAAGATAATTTGATAATAACATAAGAATATGGATTGTGGCATTCTGAATGTAGTTTCTAATATATAATTTTTTCAATACTCGTATGATAAAATGTTTGAAATTTATGTATTTATGACAATGGCTTGGTAATTTTTAATAAAAACATAAAGAGACTACATGTGTATGAACACACTTTTTTTGAGTAAATGAATGAGTTTTTGTATGAAATTTCATATATGGATAGAGGAAATGTTAAAGATTGTTGATAATATATTTTATTATTTTTTTAGTATTTATGCTTGTAGTTTCAAATTTCCAGGTGTCTTGACTTGTAAAATTATTTTACAAGTCAAGATAGTGGGAAAATTGAAACTACAAGTGTATGAACACTTTTTTACTTTAACCCCATGATTTAAAAAAAAAACATAGCTAATGATGTGTAGATTGTTGAGATATATATATATATATATATATATATATATATATATATATATATATATATATATATATATATATATATATATATATATATATATATATATATATATTTGATTAAAAGTCAAAAAGTTATAAAGGTATTTGCAATGATATGTTTATAGACCATAATTAGGTATGTTGTGTATAAATTAAATAATTATTAAAAATAATATTTCAACATTAAAATATATATATTTAAAAATTATGTTTTCTTCTTCTCTATAAACCCATATCTATTTTTTAAATAATAAAATTTGCCTGATCATATGTGTCGGCAAAGATGAAAAAGACACATAAATTTCATAAAAATCATTCAGGTTGTACCATGACAAATTTTTGGCTAGTTTTGGGCCCCTCCAAGACTAAACCTGAACCAATTTTGGAGAGAAAGTAGAAAAGCCATAACATAGAGTAAAGAATGGATGCCATTATCAAAGGGTTTATGCCCTTTATATAAGGGTGTACACTCTTTGAAGAGGGTGTATACCCTTTGGAGAATACTTTTCAGTCTTCTCCTAAGGGCATTCATCATTATATAAAGGGTGTACACCCTTTAAGATAACATTTTAGGTCAACAAATATATTTGGCTATTTGGAACTACCTCCAAATAAGGCATGCATTATTTTCAAGGGGCACATGCCCTTTTCAATTCATGAATTTTACTTGTTTGTAACATGAAATTCACTCATTCATTTTTCATTTTACAAACTTGGAACTAGATTTATTTTTTACACTCTACAAATTTTGTAGATTCGCCATTTACTTTGTCTCAATTACTCTAAATTCTTCAAATTTTATTCTAAACTTTGACTTATTTTCATAAATATAAATAATAAGGTCTAGTAGTCACCACAAAATACCAATAAAGGAACTAAAAAATAAGTAAATTTAATTCAAGAGAGAAAAATAAATAAAAAGACAAGCAAATAGGAGAACATCCATAAGATCTTCTGGACAAGATGAAGGTACTTTATCCACACCACATAATAAATATATTTAAAAATTATGTTTTCTTCTCTATAAACCCATATCTATTTTTTAAATAATAAAATTTACCTGATCATTTGTGTCGACAAGATGAACAAGACACATAAATTTCATAAAAATTATGCAGGCTGTACCATGACAAATTTTAGGCTAGTTTTGGGTGCCTCCAAGACTAAACCTGAACCAATTTTGGAGAGAAAGTAGAAAAGTCATAACATAGAGTAAAGAATGGATGCCATTATCAAAGGGTTTATGCCCTTTATATAAGGGTGTACACTCTTTGAAGAGGGTGTATGCCCTTTGGAGAATACTTTTCAGTCTTCTCCAAAGGGCATTCACCATTATATAAAGGATGTACACCCTTTAGAATAACATTTTAGGTCAACAAACATATTTGGCTATTTGGAACTAGTTCCAAATAAGGCATGCATTATTTTCAAAGGGGCACATGCCCTTTTCAATTCATGAAATTTACTTGTTTATAACATTAAATTCACTCATTCATTTTTCATTTTACAAACTTGAAACTATTTTTTATTTTTTACACTACAAATTTTGTCGATTCACCATTTACTTTGTCTCAATTACTATAAATTCTTCAATTTTTATTCTAAACTTTGACTTATTCTCATAAAGATAAATAATAAGGTTTGGTAGTCACAACAAAATACCAATAAAGGAACTAAGTAAATTTAATTTAAGAGAGAAAAATAAATAAAAAGACAAGTAGATAGGAGAACATCCATAAGAGCTTATGGACAAGATGAAGGTACTTTATCCACACCACGTAATATTTCAAATGAAAATAACATGACCAATTCCATATAATTTATTTTAGATATGTCTTCAAATAAGACAATAAAACTTAATCTTTGTTGAATGATGAAATTCAAAATGTAGAACATGTAACTAATGAGTTTTCATTGAGTGAGGAAAGACATAGAGAAGCATAATATAATGAAATATCCATCCATATTGAATTTTTTGATCATGATGATATCAACATCATGAAAGGACCCAAATTCAAATCTCTCATAATGAAGAGGAATTTACTTTGCTTGTAGGGTCTAATGTTAACCAACAATCTACTATCCATTCTATGTTTGAAGTGTTAACACTATCCCATTTAATAAAAAACGTAGCTCCTAGACCCACACCTCCAAGGATAATATGATGCAAACTAGGATATTTTATTGAAATAGATGATAAAATAATATAACCTATGGAAGGTAAAATGTCAACATGAACAACTCAATGACATGCTCAATGTGTATGGGATAATGCATTTGAGAAGAAAAGCCATACAAAATGAACTCAACTATTTATTCAAATAATCAAAATATAAAAAATGTGCCCTGTGATGAATAATTTAGTATTAAGAATAATAAATAAAAATGGAATACATAATGCAACAGTAAATAATCTATTTAATGCATTTAATATAATAGGTAATAGAACTCAAAAAAGAGATAGTAATGTGGCAAGATGACTAATAATGGAATATATAGTGAGCAGGTTAACATCTAGAACTCAACTTCTTAGTCAATCAAGTACATCCCTAAAATTAAATTAAAAAACTCTAATAAATTCCGTCATAAGAAGAACAAAGTTTGTTGACCCTTTACTCACATATTGTTAGGCATTTAGTGGTAGACTCCCATGAAAAGATAAGGTATTAGTAGAAAGAATAAGAAATTTTATTGATTTTTTTTGGCATGACAACACAAGGGTATCATCTAATGTAAACTATGTTGTTAAAAGAATAAAAGTTTCAAAAACTATGAGCCACATGCAAAACATTTCATGGACATAATGCAAATCAAATTTTATAAAAAAAAATATTGAAAAATTTAATGGGCAATTGATAATTAGCCAAAGGTAATTTGAGATGTGTAAGTCTTTCTATGTTAAAATCAACCAAACACACACCACATATTGTTTTAGGAGCCATGTTAAATTTTCTATGCATTTTGATGTTTTTCATCATATATGTTGTACTTTACATACTAATGAGATTATAGAGGAATGTAGGGTGGCTTCTTCACCTAAAATGTCAAGAGATTTAATCCCAAGTATTTTTTGTCAAAGATCAAAGGGACAATTTTTTTTTCTAACAAAGAATGTTTTGATGGAATATGTAACACTTGTGGTGGTTTTTCACATTTGACCTGTTGTATACATGAATAAATTTTATATGAATTTGGAAAGCAATTTGTTGGTGTTAAAAACTATAAAACTTTAAAGTATTTATTAGAATATGGAAAAGATTCATCAAGATGTGAGTTGGTTATGACCCAAGTATCTGTATCTGATTATATGTTTTAATTCAAGAATAATATTACTTAACAATATGTAGGACACACCCATAAATTAAAAATGGTTAGATAATCAATTCAAGTTTTGTGAGGACAACTTCCCAGTTGGGACCATTATTTTAGTTGTGGACTTTGCTAAAAGCTACACACTACAACCATAGAAAGAGCTTCGATATCAACACTACAATTTAATTCAAGTTATAATTTTCATGCATTTACATTCAAAGATGCACCTGATAGCACAAAGGACAACATCAATAGTTTGATAGAGTACCACTTTTATATGAGCAATGATGGGTCGCACTCTCTAGAGTTTGTCCAAAGTTGTTTTGAGACATGTTATAAAAATATGAATGCAAAAGAAATCATGTTGAATACACACTACATTTGGTTAGATGATTTTATGGGACAATTTAAGAATTCTTGAATGTTTTATTGGTTAATAAGGATGCATAATAATAATAGGGTTCAACATTTTTGGTGTTTCTTTGAGGCTAGTTACGGTAAAGGGGAACATGATGGTGCAAGTATATGTGTAAAAAGAGCCCTTAAAAAGAGTAGGAAAATCACAAGGATATTGTTGATTTGATCAATGCTGCAAGTATTGCAACTTGGTGTAATGAAAAAAAATCTCATGGATGAGATGAATATTCTCATGTGTGAATATTATTTTGGTTATTAGAGGAAGAATATAAGTAAATGTATGAATATTATGGTACATTACGTAAATTGAATGTTTCCCACTCCATCCAAAACATTCTAGTTCATGGACTATTTATACCTAGGGATATGACATGCTTTTGTTTAGGTTGTATGGAATTTAATTGGAATGAATGTGAGTCAAAAGAGTGGGTTGATGAATGATATTGTATACCATTGATGCCTATGGATATTAGGTGTTCATTCTAACCACTAGGGGATCAAGAAATGGCATCATCAGTTGACTAGGGGATCATGATTTAGAGGTACCACTTTCTTTGATTCTCAGCCTCCTCTTTTGATTATGACCCCTTCTCATACCATGACCTCTTCCTCTTTATCTTATTCCACCTTCATGCCTAATATCTCCACTAACATGGCAGGTTCTACATCTAGTGAGCCTCTTATAAAATTCACTATCCTTAATCCTTCCACTAGTGACTCATTTACTACCCAAAGTAATCATGTTTCTAGTGCTTCCTCTTCTCATCCCTTCATTATTCCATATTTTGCTACATAATCAAATTTTTCCATTGGTGCCTCACATTCTCATAGTTCCTCTTAAGCTGCTATCAATACCAATAGTGGTACCCAAGCCACTAATACCAACTCTAATAGTTTTAATAATGCTAATCAAACCCATCAACCCTTATTACAAACACTCAATCAAATGAATACCTTGCAATCTCATAACACAAATCAAATGATGAGAATGCAAAATCACTTTCTCCATCTTCAATCTCATCCTCAACCAATGACTTGGGGCATGCATAACTAGAATGTTACCCCACCTCTTCTTCGATATTCTTAAATCAATCTCATTTTTCAACCTCCTTTGGTAAAAAAAACCATTAAGCATCTTTAAAATGATCCTCTTACTACTCAAATTGCTAACATTGATATAGGAGGTATTACCCCTACAATTTCCTATAATCAATCAACTCATCTTACCCTTCATCTTAAAAAAATTGTAAATATTTATAAGGATTGGGTCAAATTGAACACCTTTGCCAATACCAAACTATTAGCCAAAACCCTAATGCAATGCTTCAGTAGATTGGTATAACCAATGTAGAACTCATTTTATTGCTAGTTTGGAATATTTAGTGAATGCTTTAGTTCAAGAATTTCAAACTAGTGATCTTTCTAAAAACACTTTGGTCTACTTCATAAATTGTAAATAACTAGAAATCGAAACTGCTCAAGATTTTATTAAAAGGTGGAAAACTTTGTCAAATAAATGTAAACATAACATGGCTGATGACAATGTTTTCCATATCTTTATCAATGCCCTTTTTCCTAAGCTATAATATCAGGTCTACACTCTCTCTCCACGTACTTTGGAGGAGGCTATTGACTAAGCTAAACATCAAGATTTCTTTATACATCAATTCAATCAAACATAACCTTTTATGAGTATTCATCTCTTAATTAAGAATAAAAATAATAATATTACCAATGATGGTGTCACAGACTCTTATGACACCATTCATAATGATCAAGTTGTCATTCCCAAATAGTCTTTGAAACTAGCTCCCCCTTCTCAAAAATATACCAATCCTCATTTATCATCACCTAATAACATTAATATTCACAAACCTCTATCCTCAACTAAATTACTTAAGCATCTACCTAGGCCTCTACCATGTGAACTTGATCTAACTCATCCTTGTATGATCCTAACAAATTTTGTTGGTTTCATGATAGTTGGGGTCACTTTCATGAGACCTGTAGGAAAATTCATAATTTAGATATGGAATTTCTTCTTGGTCCTAATTTTAATCATGATTCTATCATTCAAAAGCATTAACAAGCCTATGACATTGCTTTTAAGGATTACAAAACACATGATAAATCTCAATACTTAAATCAATCCAATATTCATTTAGATATCTACAAAGACCCTCTTCCTAATCACCAACCTAATCAAGAAACCAAGATAAGACCACACCTTCCACCAACAATTTATAAAGTCTTGTTGACCCCACTTCCAAAGAGAATGTGGTTGACATGACTAATATGTGAAGGGTGGTTGATTTTATTGATTTTCAACCTATCTGCACTCCATCATCTCACACATATCATGTTATCCAATATTTTTCTACAACTCATTTAAATGAGTTGGGGAAAGATGACCTTATAAATTTTGATGATCCCATTCCCATTTTTCCCTTGGATAACACCTCCCATTCTATTCTATCAATCTTCTATCATCTTCTAACACTAATGATAATCAAGATTATATTAACATTTCTTATACTAATTATCAAAGCCAACCTGAACTAACTACTTCATCTTCACAACATCACTTACAACCATGTTCTACACCTTTTCCTTCTTATCAACACAAATTCTAATGCACTTCAGTTCCTCCTTTAGAGGAACTCATTAATCACTATGCACCTATTTATAACAACCTTCTTATGGGTTATGATGAATGGGATCCCATCACATAACTCACTAATCTCCCATCCCAAATCACATTTCTTGAGCTTATGAGGACATCTTCACCTCATGGAAACTATTTTATGAAACTATTATTTGAGATGAACATCCCTCATCCTCCCTTAGCAAGACATGAAACAACCTTATCTAGATCCAATTATAGTATATTAAAACAATATGAAGAGATGTTTATCAATGTTGATGAAACTATGGATACTTATCTTTCCTTAGAATTTCTCATTTCCTCTATAATTCCTGATGAGATTCTAATATATGTGGATGATCCTCCCTTATTCATTAGTTTCAAAACAGGTGAAATCCAAGTTAAGTGTGCATTAATTGATGAGGGTTTGGGCACATGTTTTGCCTCTCTTGACTTTATCAAAACCCTTAGATATTCAGAATGTAATCTCAAATCCACACATAACACATGCCAAGGATATGATAGAAGGTAAATACCTCCTTTAGGCTATGTGTGGCTTCCCATTACCATCCCACCTATCACCATCTATGTGAAGGTGATGATCTTTAATTTTCCTCTATCTTATAACCTTTTGCTTGGTAGGCTATGGACTCACGTATGCGATTAGTTATTTTGCCTACCAATGTGTTAAATTCCCTCAAAATGGAGCTATTTATAGGATTTAGGGTGACAATAAAGCTTAGAATTTCAAAAAATTCCAAAATCATGGTGTCATCAAGATTCCTACTCTTGAACCTTTTCCCAGTGTTCTATTTCATGAGTGTCAATGATTCAACTTTCCTATTAATTTAACTCAAGGTTACAATGGTCATCCTAAAATCATTAGGAATATACCCCCTAACCAACTAGATTCTAATGATGATGAGCCTGATGAAATCAACCTAAATATTAAAACTTTTGATCTCTCCCCTCATATCATCTTGCAACTTCCATCTTCTTTGTAGCCTCATTCTCACAAACCTCTTTTTGATGACATTTCAGTTGTCTTGACCAAGACTCAACATTATATTCACTACACTTCATCAAATTACAAGGTCATCTCTATTCACATCATTGACCTTCACACTCCTGATTATGATGATGGCTATTCTTCAAATGATCCATTATTAGGTGGTCTTGTTCAGGCCTATAATGCTGAAATTATCCATTATCGTTCTTCTATGCTTGAGTATTTTCATATATCTTCCCATATCCCTTCATTTATAGTTCTTAATTTTAGTATTTTTCCTATTTATCATAAGGTAGATATGGCACTGACACCTCTACTTTCTGAGGAACCCTATAGGAGTATGCTCATGGATCATGCTATGACTGGGCCTTACTACTTTGCTAGGTACCTTGACCATTATAACTTTCTTATCCTTGAGATGCGTGTTACCCTTCTTAGGCCTTCTGTAGTTCCTACCCTTCCCTTAGTGGAACCTACATTAGAACCCATTCTTACTCCCACTATAATTAAGCCTATTCCCACTTCTGTTGTTGATAAGTTTATCCCTACTTTTGATCCCATTGTTCCTTCCATTGAGCCTAGTCTAGTTCCTTCCTCACCACCACCTTCCCTTGGTGATGGTTTGCTTTATTTTCGTAAGATAGATCTATTTCCCATAAAATGGGTTGATGATTCTTCTCTAGCTTCTTCCACTCTTATTATACCTCCTCCTATGAGTACTTATACCAAGACCACTCACAATTATATCTATTGCTTTCATGGAACATGTAATCATTCATCCACCCATTGTTGTAAGCTACAACAATATATTAATACTTTGTGGCATTCTTCCCTTCAATACTCAAAAAAATCCACTCTTCCTCCAAAGGTTCTACCTAAATATATGCCTAAGTATGGTAATGAATATTGTTTGTTTCACCAATGTGGCACCCATCACACTGATCATTATCGCATCCTTCAATAATACCTTAAGTATCACCTTATAACTATTCTCAGACCTTATACTATTTCTCCCATAGGTTATTCTTGAAAGAAGGCTCCACCTTATTCTCCCATGGTTCTACCTCCCATGGTTCCATCCCCACCTATTGTCCCTTCATCACCTTTTGTGCCCCCACCCATGACTCCTTCATTCATGGATATTACCTCACATGTCGATCCTTCCCTAATAGTGATTCCTGCATCTCCCATAGATCCCACTCCCATGCATTCTCTTGAGCATCCCTTGATTGATTCCCCTCCTTAGCATGATCCATCTAGTATTCCTAATTTTTCTATTGAGGAGACTAGACGATAAGTATTTTCCTAATTCTCACTAAAGATAGTGGGACATTAGCAGCAGTTTGCATACATCTTCATAGAGATCTATCTAATGTTTTGGATAATTTATGTGGGACGATTTATCAATTTTTATGTGCACATGCATGGTGATTTTACATTTAAATTTTGATTGTACGTATGCTCTAATTTCATCTTTATCTATTTTGTATATCATTTGACACTATGTTAAATTCTTACTTATCTTACATGGTGACTTTACTTTTACACTCTATATTGCTTATAGTATCATTTATGTTTTCTTATGGATGTCTTTCTTTATCATTGATTTCTTTTATTTCTTGAGTTTATTTTTTACAAATTCACTTATTGTGTCTTTATGATTGTTTGCTTTCTTATCTCTATTTTTCATAAATAATTGTCATTGTGACTTGGTTATACAAACCCGGTTCCCTTTACTCCTTTCCTATTACCATGTGATTAGTTAGCAAAAAATTCATCTCATTATATTTACCTTTCACCATTCCACTTTGGATCTCCTTTTCCCCTTTATCATCTTTTGTAAACTAAGCATATACACAGTTGAGACTTGAGATAACATGTTGGTTTATTGTTAAGCCTACGTGTTTTAGTCAACCTTTGTCTTTGGTCACTTAGATTTCTTTAACCTTAACCTAAAGCTCATTTATGTGTATCACTACATATCTAAAGATTTCTCATTCCAAGTCCATATGAAGGAGGAATGTTTAAAAAAATAAGCCTTAAAAACCTTTAAAATACAAATCATTTAACAAAAAGCAATGATACAAAAGGCAAAAACATTCAAAATTCTTAAAATTCAAATCATACTAAAAGACATGATTCAAAGCACATCTCCTTCTTCTAATCAAATATCAAACTCCACATTTGGCCTCATGATAAATCCAAGGTCCTTTGGGGTGATTTAGGCCAGTAGATTAGAAAAAGAGCATAAAAAAATCTTTTATTGCTACCTACTTTCTCACACAAGTACCCAATCTTCGTAGTAGACTAATAGATTTGTAAGGGGTCTTGAGGAATGGGGAACACATCATGGGAAGGTAGGTCCATTTTAATTTTCTTGTACCAATCTACTTGTATGAGTTGATCTTAGTAGCATGCTTATTTTCTTACAAAGCTTTGTGTCTATAACAAAAATGTTTTCTTTGTATATTGATGGTCACTAGTCACTTAGTGTCTTCTCATGTCCTTAGTATGCCTCCTATCTCCTAAGGTATTCTAATAATATGCCTAAATTATGATTTTTATATTTCCTATATTCCTCATATTTCCTCTTGAGAAATATTGTTTTTTTACTAATCACTCCCCTTGGGATTGCATTTATGAGTTGATTTGTAAGACCATGGATATGACCTGACGTTCCTCACAAATTACCATATTTTCACTTTCAAATTACCCACATCCTTTATTATTTGATTGTCCCATTTTTTCCCCACCCCAGTGGTGTTTTTTTTGTGGAGTTGTAGTGTAAGACCATGGATAGGACTTGTCCCTCACAAAATTCTCCAATAATACAAGTCACAATAAAAATTACATGTGTCAAATATGAGATAAGATGTGATTGATTATGAAGTTACACATCATTGACATGATTCCCATCTTGATCTAGTATGTTTTACGCTTACTTCATTTCTCTTTCACTTTTATCTTCTTATTTTCTGATTGCATGTAAGAATCCAACCATTTTTTTATTTTTTCATACTTCTTAGCTTGAATTAGTGTGATAAATTTAAAACCAAATTTTGCCAATTTTGTTTTTATCTTATACTTCCCAACTTGATTTAGTATGATTGATTGACCTAATTGATTTGTTTTTATACCATTTTACTCCTTTACATGCCTTCCATTTTATTACATTATTTTCATACTTCCCAATGCAATTTAGTGTGATCCCACTTGTTTTAATTTGGTGTCAAATCTTTGCTTGGTTTAAAAACAAATTTCTTTTTACCATCTTGTTTTACCAGTCTTTGGTTCTTTATACTTAGTCATTTTCTTTTTTTAACACATTTCCCAACTTAAAATAGTGTGTAGTGCAATATATGATTGATGATATTTTATGAAGCTCTTTTTGCCTATTTCTTTTTAACCATGCATGTGTTCTATATAATGCTAGAAAAGAAACCACATATCATATATTTCCTATAACATATAGAATAACAACTAAATACATGTGCTAGAAAGATATATACCAAAGCATTAATAGCTAAAACCATAATGACAACATACACAACCAATATCTAAAATGACAAAATGATCCATATATATATATATATATCTCATAAGTTTTGATACATAAATACAACCATATATAATTCCCCAACTCTTTGGTCGGGCCCCATCCTGTCCATCTCATGGCCTAACGACACTACCTGTAGATGCCTTGATCTGATCCCTCTAAATAAAATGTTATAAAGAGGTTGTTTGAGACCTCAATCTTGACACCTACCCTTATAGATGAGCCACTTGAGCCTGTACCTATGCCAACTAGGTAAGGTTGTTATGTGTGTCACTCTCTCCTACTCCTGTACTTGTGTCATATGGGTCAGGGTCATTATGTGTGCTTGTGTCATCTACATCACTCTAACTAGATGTTCAACTCTCTCCTCTATCAAGGCCTACCATGCTCATGTCTCTCTTGCACCCATCTCTAATAATAGATGTAAATCCTCTCTATATGCATGTATCTACTTCATTACCTCTCCAACTAGCCTAAACCAACTTGCTTGAGCTAGGGTAGATGGTACCCTAGGGTCCTCCAGTGCAGTAGGGTCATACAACATCAATGCCACATCCAAGACATCATAGAGTGATCCCATCATAAGGGACCCCCATCTAACCTCCTCGTCCTCTGCTACACCTAAAAAATCACACCAGATAGATATTATATCATTGATATATCTCAAAATCTATCTATCTCTACTATATTTCAAAATAAAAACTTAAGCACAAATTTAATCATCCTTTATTACCTATATGTGTATCAACCACTATTGTCTTGCCATCTACATGACTGCCAAGTACAGTCTCTCTATCTACATGGCCTCCAAGAACCTCCTCCATAGGTTACCTCCTAAAAATTATTCCTACCATCATAGCTCAAGTCCACCTTAGCCTATGCCTAAGTGGCCTCTCTATCATTCAAATCTCCCCTAGTTCATCTGGTAGGTCATCTAGGATGGTAATGATCTTTGTTATCTCTTAATCCTAATACCTCTATCGATGCCATGCTATTGGTGGTTGCTATTTATCTCATTATATAGTTTGTGGTGGTATCTCTAATGCCCCTACCTCTACACCCATGTCCTCTTGCTCTACTCCCTATCATGCTCACTCCATCCGTGGTCTCTCATAATGTACTCTGAGCATCAGCCTCACCATTAGTGGCCCTAATCCTCTCTTCCCCTATGTCTCTCTTACATGCTAGGCCTAAAACTTGGGAATCTCTATCAATACCATTGGGTTGAGGAATGCCTACTTGTCATGGTACCCATGCCACTAAATGTGGCTTCATTCACCAGGTGTAGTTCCTATCACCTCTATCTGTGATATAACTAGTACAACTATGTCCCAACTAGGCCATGTAGTTGTTATGTGCCCATATGAATACCATACTATGCCAAGCCATCTCACTATCTATAGTGCTGGTATATTGGGCATGACCCATACTACCTAGTCCTATCTCCATCTCAATACCCAAGGCAACCTATCATCAATCACATGGAGCAACCCAGTTGATTAATACATGGGAAACCTCTCATAGATCCATACCATTAGTAATATGATCAGTCTAATAGACTTATGCCCTCTAGATAACAATCCATACATATCATGTACAAGTTGGACCTAGATGATAGATCCTAGATCATATAGTATGCTCTCCTCCAATATCATCTAACTCAAGGCTACCATAAACAATGATATGTTGCCATCTGACTTGTGACATAGCACTCATGTTATCACAAGCCTTATGACAACCTTTTAAATATCTAAAATATGTGATGTATAGATGTCAAACATACTCACTCTTGATCCTATGTATATTATCTTTGATCTTGTAGCCCATACAACTAAGGCTCTCCTCTCTTCATCACTATCTAGTATACCCATAGTCATAAGTGTCTTTACTATCGATAGTCCCAGGATGACATGTATATCATCTAAAGTGATATTCAAATCTATCGTATCCCCCTCCACCTCCCACCTAAAGGTATTAGTTAGTCATTCTCAACATCCAAGGAACATGACTAACAAATCTAAGCTCAGGGGTATCTTACACATCTCTATTATGTCACCTAGGCTTATAAAGATAAGTCTCACCCTATCTCCTATCGACAAATGATCTAATAGATTTGGTAACCATGAAGCATCCACCAACCATCAAAATCAAGGTCATCCTTGCAATTGGGAAACAACAAAAGATGTATTAGATCCTCCATGTCATGTATAGTCAAAATACATTGTTTTTACAATTTAAATCAAAAAACAAGCCTAAAATACTTTAATCTATTCATTTCAACCTATTTTAGACTACCCAATCCTTTTTACACTCATTTGGTCATTTTTGGGCAATTATAGCCTTCTTTTGACCATTTTCATGCATTTTTGTATTATTCTAGTTCTTTGGTCAAACTAGTTTAACCAAAATTTACCTATTTTTGTCCATGTTGACTTAAAAATCTAAGTCAACCCTCTTATTATTCCATCCTTAGTATTATGTCATACTGGACTTTTTGGTTTAGTTGTAAAATGGTACTAGGTCAGCAGTCTACAAAATGTATAGGGTTGACACATACCTATTGGGTTGGCAATGTGGATTTTGCACATTTTCAGCCTATAGGGTCGATCCAATTATTTTTCACTATTGACCCCTTACATTTTATAAGATAAGTGCCTTCTAGTTGTTATCTCCCTAAACACTTCAAACCCATTTCCTTAAATGTTTTTTCCTAACCAAATCATCTAATTTGGTTTCATTTTGACATCTAGAAATGCTTAAAATTACAAATTTATAAAAATATACGTAAATCACTAAAATACTCAAAAACTAGCTTAAGATTCATAGTTGCCTACTTGTCCTACACCTGTTGCTACCTATGGATGTCACTCTCATATATCCTATTGTCTCCTTGCCATCCTAGCTCAGTTGGTTTCTCAGAGCTCTTTCTCTCTCCTTTACAAATCAAAAATAACAAATGACTTCCTTTTCCCCTATTTAAAAACACTTTTCACAAATTCAAATCTTTCTATTTATTTTTGTCATATTATTTGTTTCTACTCATCCATTTTTTAAACCGTAAAATGTTGTAGATTCATGAGGATGTAAAAAAACATTTTCCACTATCATATGCTTATATTCTAAAAAATTCAATTTTTGGCTATTTTTTACACTAACTTCTACATGTTCACCTAATGTTCTTCACATTGGATGCATTCACTTCTCTTGCAATCTACTTATTTATTGACAACACTAAGGTAAGTAAACATATGTATTTTTCAATTCTATCCTTTCATTTATCTTATTTTCTACTTATTGCATTTACTTAGCATCAACATTGTGTTATCATGTTCTATTTCACAAAGCACCATCCTATGTTGCACTCATGTGACGCGTGATGAAATTTGAGTGGGGAATATTTATACACATAATATTTTCAAACTTTTATTACTTACTGATACTTTGTATCTTATATAAACCCATCAAGTCTCAATATTTTTGAGTACACACTTTAAGGGGTACATCGGGAAAGGGGTGAGCAGACCATTGATGATTCATAAGATTGTTGTCCCTTTTTTTCACTTGTTATCTACACACTTGTCTCCTAAAAAATATTTACCCTAATCTTATTCTTCTAAATTATACTCATTCCAATCATTTGTCACATTTTATCCTCCTTTACCTTACCTTATTCCCTTTTGGTCAGTCGACCCTGTACTATTTTGGGGTATTTTTAACTTAGGAGTTGGTTGTCCTTTAGCTGACCTTGCTCAGGACCTAGTGAATTATTATCCAGAATTATACTAGGTTGACTAGGTCGACCTTGTTGTTTGACATTTATGGAATGCTTTAGGGTAAGATATGCCTATATATTCAAGTTCATTTCCCATCATTTGGTAAGAAGAAGCGAGATAAGAATAACTATGAACAAACATCTACTTATTGACCATTTTACTTGACAAGTAAAGTTTAGGGTTACATACTTATTTGGAGATACGAATCTTGTCTTGTGGAGAAGTTTTTTGGATGCATTGATAGGTTATGTAGCCTATATTTTATTTATCCTTGTCATCCTTACATACCACAACAACCTCTAGCTAAACACCTTGGCTAAGGGAAAGATTGAGGCTTGATAGGTTTGTCTTCAAAGGTAAGTATTCATAACTTTATTTATCCTTTGTAAGAGTAGATAGATAATTCATTTGTATCCTTATTCCATACATTAGGATTTCGTATACATTGATGTGAGTATATGTCTTATATGCATGTTTTGTTTTATTATTTCTAACCCCCACTTTGTGCCATAGGCTTTGGTGAGCACTAGTTTATATTTAATTTACCTATTATTAGATTAAGTGAAATATTCAAAGCTAGGACCCCCTTAGGGTTATTATGTGATTGGGTTAGATTTTAGGCTTTGGAAACCTTCCTAGCATCATGTATTTTGATAAGTTATCCCCTAATCGGGTCTAGTAGATCCTTATATTGGTCATGCTCCCACTTAAAAAATGTGTTCCCAATCAGAAGTGTAGGTATGCTCTATCTTCTTTGAGCTAGGATTGATTTATAGACATGATACATTTATATTTTCATATAGATAACATCTATTTAATATTATTCTCCTTTAGGTATTGTATCATTTATCTCAATGTAGTTCTGAGCCCATTTACTGATATTTGAATTATATCTACTAGTTGATAATGTTCTTTGTTAGCTGGCATATTTTAACTATATCAGTCTGGTTGAAACTATTGGCTTCAAGTTAGGGTTGGTTTTAGTTATTGGATCAAGATATAGGGGTCATATTTCATTCCAAACATATCATATACATTCTATTCATTGTGTTTTCACTCACAGTTCTACCCTAAGTCATATTTGGAAGAGTAAGCGCTCTATAATCTTGTCTTTAAGGAAGTTTGTCTTGTGGTAGTCTTTTAAGTTCAATAAAAGGAGTTGAACCAAGGAGGTGTCATAGTCTTTAAAGTCCCCAACTAAGGATATTTAGGTATTCTTCTTGAATTTGAATTTTTCAACCCATAACATCTCTTTCAAAGCTCCACTTGAGGCAAGGGGGAGATTGAGGCTTGATAGGTCAAACATCAAGGTAAGTTTTTCTAACTCTATACTCTTTCCTATATTTACTTAGTAGTTATGTGTTTATTATTTCTTAGTAAATGAATGTGTGTGTATCTATATCTAAGTTCTCTATACACCTAATACTAGTGTGACTATAGGATGGCTTACACATTTCATATTCCATTTTAAGTTTCTTAAACCCCTATTTGTTGATGATGGCACCTTACTCATTATGACCATTCTAACCCTTCCCATTTAGTTTAGTTTACTTTACTTTCATAAATACTTAGTTTGTTTATTTTCAATCATTTACTTTTATATAGGTCTAGTAAGATCTATTTCCTTATGTCCTATGTTTAGGGTTTAGAACCTTTCCTCTTGGAATTCATGACACATTAAACCCTTCTTCATGTCAATTACCCTCCTCAACATATTTCATTGGTCATTACCCAAAATGACCAAGTATCATGGGCACTATTTGATCACCCTTTTCCAAGTCTATATCTATTGAGATATAATATTTTTAGGTTTATCTTAGACCATGCATACAAATAGTGACTCAGAGGTGGATTATTTAAGGTAAAATTTGAATACTTTTGAAACTGTGGTTAGGGAGTATTTAGAGATGGATATGTAAAATGATGGATCTCATATTTATTTAGAGGACAATATCAATGTAATTAAGTTTTTGGATCATTAGTGATAAGGGCTAGGAGCTAGAGTGCATGATAATAACATGGGAAAAAAGGATAAATTAAATACTTTAGTTAGAGTGAGATGCTTATAGAATGGGTGTATTTAGTTGTAGATATATAACATGGTTCACATAGATAAATTTACTTATGAAGAGCATTATAGGAAACTACAAGGTTTGATGGATCAAGGATATGTTATGTTGGTTGTATTAAGAGAGAAGGTGAGGATCTTGAAGAAAAAAAAATTGAATTAAGGAGGAAATTGGAGAAATTAAAGTTTAAGGATGAAGAATATATTAAATTTATAAATTAAACTTTCTAGGAAAATATTAGCATGCAGGCCTCCAACTAGGGTATTTCCATTGCACCTGAAATAGTTATCGATACAATTTAAATTGGAATGACTAACATCTAAGTGGATGCCAAAATACCAAGGAAATTTTGTGAGACCTTATTTTATTATATTAAGCAAGGAAATATTTTTTTTGTGAATCTTATTTACATAACTTAGAAATGCCTTTCCACTTAGATTGGAACTATAATCCATTTGTGTGTAATATTTTGATAAAAGCTATTATCTCTTATTTTTTAGAATGAATGTTCTTTAGGACATAAATGTCTTTATTATAAATATTTATAATTGGATAGAATTGGAGACCCTTATTTGGTTGAGGTTTGAGAATCCTAGGCTAATTAAGATGTTTAAAATCAAAGTTCTATTTTCAAAAGATTAAATTTCCTATAAAGCTTTGAATCTTCAACCTAAAGTATTGGCTCAATTTGATTTTATTTCCAAGAACTTAAGAAGGGATGTGTATAGATTTTTTTTGTGAAATATAGACAAAACTCTCTAAACATTTAAGGAGGAAAGAACATCATTCTCCTTACAACTTCAAGGCTATTATTTATAGAATGAAATTTTATTTAGAGGCAGTAAGGAAAATATGAATTAAGTGGATTAGTTTATTGTTTTAATTTCCATCTTTCAATCTATTATTTATAGAATAAAATTTTATTTAGAGACAATAAGGAAATTAGGAATTAAGTGGATTAGTTTTTTTTAGTTGCCATCTTTGTGGTATGAAATCCCAAATTAGAGGGGTAAACTTCATGTCGATTATGATTAGGATTTTAGGATATGGAAGGTATTAGAGCTTGTTAAGACTTATAAATATTGTACTAATAATCTAAGTGTGGCACTAAGGGACTTCTGTTAAACATGTTAGTGTAGTCATCTAAAATTTCATCTTAATGAAATGAGTGCCACTTGAGACCACCCTATCCTTATCTTAGCCTTAAAATTATCTTAGGGCCTCTTTTGATCTTATTTTAGCTTCTATGTGCATCTAGCCCATGCCCAAATATACCAAGAGCCACATTCAGTCATCACCTAGGCATCCCCAATCCTTTTTCACACATGTCAGCCACTTAGAAAATAGTGCAACCCCTTTAGTCTATAGTACATTACTTTATTGGTAAAGGGGAAATGTTATTTACCATTAATTTTATTTACCCATTTATGAATAATTTTCCATGCCTTGA
The DNA here is from genome assembly GCA_037957365.1 of Torreya grandis. Taxonomy (NCBI): domain Eukaryota; kingdom Viridiplantae; phylum Streptophyta; class Pinopsida; order Cupressales; family Taxaceae; genus Torreya; species Torreya grandis. The sequence goes on from JARHVA010000046.1 coordinate 3,467,338, forward strand.
AGCATCTTAGGGTTAGCCTAGGCTCATTTCATGTCTTGATAAGCATTAAAAGACTATATAAAGGCCATTATCATTCGCTTATCCCTTAGATGGAAATTATCATGAACAAGCTCATAAATAGTTTTTAAAATTAAGGTTCTTAATCCTTATATACCCCTATTTATGCATAAATATAAATACAATAGCCCAGAGCTCAATTTAATCAAGTTTCCAATCTCAATTCACACTCAAAGTATTCAAATTGGCATTCCTACAAGTGTCACCCTCACTTTCACCAACACTTAGATTGGGAAAACTACATCAGGCTTCATCTCCTTTTGAGGTATTGGTATGTAGGCAATTCTCAACACATGGGTTGTTGAGGTCTCACCCAACCTACCCTTATAACACCACTCTTATTCCAGTTATGTTCATCAAAACTCTAGCAAGCATGGAAGCTTAAGGTTCCATAGTGAAATCAGTCAAAGCAAAAATAAATGATGATCCAAGTCTCATTCTTATAGGCATGAGCTTCTCAAAACAAAATTAAGGTATGCTCAAACTTTCACTATTTGACCTACATAGGGTCATTAGCATAACACAAAAGGTCAATAGCATAGTGTGATATTAGAAAAGAAGGTTGCACTATTATCTAAAGAGGGTTATAACCCATATTCTCTACTAATGACACTCTACATTGTTCTTGCATAACTTCCCAACCTACCCCTTTTCCATCTTAGTTATATTTTCCATCTAAGTACACCTTTTCTAATTCATTGCTATTTATAGAATATTCAAAATAAGTCAATTACTGTACAAATCAATGATTATTGATATTGTAGTATTTTATTCCCTAATTTATTACTCAACTATTTATCAACATTAGGGTTAACTTTTATAATCTTAAAAAATATAAATCATTTGGTGAATTTGACTTACTTTAAATAGTGACCAAACCCTAGCCCTAGATGATACTAAGGTTTGTATCCTTATTTTTCCTATTTTGATTTGTTGTGTTAGGAATTTTATATTTCATATATTATATTTTAGTATCACTCTTTCATTTTATTTATTATGTCATCTAAGAAAGTTGTATCACTTCCTTTAAGAAAAATTGCTAGGCTTAGTGGTAATCCTTTTAAGCATACCTATATTCCTTCCATTCAAGCTTATACCATAGATAAAGAACCATTTACAACTCCTCTAATTGATCCTTAAAATATTGATTATGTGGACTTTACTGATAATACATCAAAACATGAGAAATACAATCAAGATCCTAATTATGCACGAGAGGGGACTCGGGACACACTCCCCCACCCCATGCTAACAATATTATCATCAACAGGGATGATATATTATAAAGTTTAAAAGATAAAATTCAAGAAAATCCCCATGATCATGTACAATTTTTTTAATCTATATTGGAAACAAAGAATACATCACTCGGTCAATCCTCTAACCCCACATATGTTAATATTGTTACACCTACTATAGGGGTAACTCAAATTCAATAACAACTTGTTATAACTAGCTAAATATCATTAATGGTATCACCTTCTATGGTTAGTACACATCCCTCTTCTCTATATGTATGATCCTTTAGGCAAGAGATCCATTCTCTGTAGGCCAATGTGTTACATATTTCACAGGGTGCCACTAGACCATCGCATGCCTTGGACTCTCAAATTCTCCTACATACACCATTAACACAACATATAATGACAAATCCTTTTCCATCTACATATTTGGCACCCAAGCTTACTCTATATGATGGTAAGGGTGACCTAGAGCATTATCTATGCACTTTTCATGTAACATGTTTGGACTACGTGTCTTATTATTAAGTCTTGACTAAGTTGTTCCTTCACAATTTAAAGGACTATACATTAAAATGGTTTTTGGATCTCCCTAATCAGTCCATTACAACATTTAATCCACTCAAAGATATGTTTTTGTCACATTTTTAATCAACATCAGTGACAAATTTTCCTATGCTAAAGTTGCTCAACTAAATTAAAAAATTCTAATGAGCCAATAGCTAAATATGTCTTGCACTATAAAACCATAATAGCAAAGATGACTATCCCCATGGTAGATAGAGAACTCCAAGACATATTCAATAGAATTTTATTACCAACATTACATGAATCTATATTATTCAAAAGGTTTCCATCATTTACAGATCTATGCCATATAGTGAAGGAATGGGAAGTCAAACTTCTCTCCATGGGCAAGTTAAAGTACACATTCGGATCAACTTCCACTAATAAGAGTTTAAATAAGATCCCATATAAGGTGAGGCCTAATTAAAAAAATAATGAGAAAATGACAATAGTTAGGACATCCTCAGAGCTAGTTCCTCATGTAATTTTATTAGCTCCTCTAATGAGACCTTTTACAAATCTTCCTAAAGTGCCAACTCGTGTTCTCCAACAACTTTTGGAATGTAATGTCATATCACTCCATCCCACCAAATATGTTAATACAACTAGGCCTCTTACAAATAATTATGATTCCAATGTATTTTGTGATTATCATAAGGCCCCCAACTAGACTATGAACAAATGCATCAGTTTATGACATAAGATCCAAGATTTGATAGATGTTAATATCATTAATGTGAGTGCCCCTACAAAAACACCCAAATCACAACCAACTAAATCAAAATCAATGAAAATATTTTATAATCCATTTACAAAACATATGGCTAATGAAACAATAGACACTTTAGGGGTTCATTATATTTATCAGGCACATCCACCACGAACATCCTATCATATACATACAATGGACACACACCCTCTACATAATATCATTGGTGTGTATCATACTATAATTTCAATTAGGCATCTTATCACTTTCTTAGAATAGGTGGTCATTGATGATGACTCATATTTATATGCACTCTTTATATGAGCTTACATTGATTATAATCCTATTCAAAGTGTCATGATTGACAATGAGTCAAGCATAAATATGTGTACTATTACACTTATATATCACTTAACCTATTCAGATCAAGATGTTTCTATGACAAATATAGTTATTCATGGATTTAGTGGCCATGTCCAAAGCTCTATTAGGGAGATAATTATAGGTTGGGGCCCCACATGTGGCCACCAAATTCATTATTGTACCTAGTGTTGAAACATTTTATATGTTATTGGGTAGACCTTGAATACATCAGCTTCAAGCCATTCCATCCATCGTACATAGATGCCTTAAGTATATACATGCTAATCAGGTAGTTAGAGTTGAGGACCTTCTATATGAGTATCCTTTACCTACCCCACATCTAATTACACAACAACCACCATTAATATCTCCAAACATAGATTCCACTGGCACACCTTACATATCAATTGAGCCACTAGTACATGTGAGGTCTAATTCTATAGCATTACCACATATACACACTCTCCTATGGAGATTATCATTAGAGAGACCCCTATGTCAAAGACATGTTTTGGATTCTACAGAGCCTCTCTACCCCATTCCAACCTAGATCAGTGTTAATGAGTCCCTAAATCACTTTGCATATATCATCTATGCCATTTATAATTTCTTCTACTAGATGGGTCCCCAAGAGCCCCATAGTTCATAGGGCAATTTAGTCAAATCCACAAATTCATAGATATACTTTTCAGTTAGTTTTAGCTATAGATTATTCATTACATCTAGTTCTTAGATCTCAGATACCTCCTCAAATATCATGAAGTCACTCTTCCTTTACTTGATATAGGCCACCTTGATAGTGAGACTCTTGCAAGACTCATCAGTTAATATGTTCTTCTATTACTTGTATATAGTTTCATTTTCATTTTGCTTATACATAACTATTTACTCAAAAAATACAAAAATAATTTAATATGTTCTTAAATACAAAAACATGTCCTTATATGTGTGCCTTTTCTTAGACTTAGTGACACGTGTCCATGTCCCTTATATTATGGCCCCTTGGCCTACTTTGCATGCCTCATTTGTTTATATGTATGCTTATATGTATATGTCATGGACATGATACTTGTCTTGTTCTTATTGATTTCTAATCTAGTTTACAATGCCATGAGGGACCTCATGCATCTCCCCTTCCCTCTTGGGTTCCTTGATGGACATCATGCTCCATTCCCCCAAGTAACTTACTAAGATTATATTCATATTTATTGTTCATATACATGATTACATTGTTATATCTATCTTGACAACCTTGTGAATGAAATATCTAACATACATCATGCATTACCAACTTATATTCAATCTCTTTTACATTTTGATGTCATGTATACACATTATATTGGTCTATCACGTAGATATCATATATTTTTTCAGTCTAACACACATGATGCATAGCTCTTATTTTGAGGACAATTATTTCAGAGGTTAAAAAACTCCCTTGAAAAAGGGGGCATTCACAAGGGTTTATCACAGAGATTAGGACATTTTAGTGCTCTAAAAACATAGTTTTTAGCATGCAAACAAATTACAAAGCTTAAACTCAAGAAAATATTGTGAAATATAGTCATACATATATTAGTCTTAGTTTTTCCCAAAAAGATCACTTTTGGATAATAGCACAGTACATTGGCATGAGTGTAGTGTGCTATATTCCACCCACCATTATATTAACTAATAGCCTTAAAAATATAAAACTATTGAATTGTCAAAAAGGTATAATAGTTACAGTTTTAGATTTTCACAGTCCCAGTCATAGATTATTAGGTATGTTTGATAAATACTCAATTTTTACATATTATTACACATGGTTCCTCAGATTGGGGGCATAATTTGTGGCATGATCACTCTCATTTTAGTTTCATATATCCATAGACACAAATTACTATGACTTAGTATAGAATCCATATGCACATATATCATAATTGGGGGCATGTACATAGTACATTATTCCCACATGCTCAATTTTGCACCAGTTCTCTTAGATGGAATGAAAACTCCATGTCATTATCCACATTGTATAATCTAGACACCATATGCATTATTTTTACACTAGGATTACACCAGATTGATGCCTCATTGTATTTATAGTGGTTGGCATTCCTGAGTGGCCCCTAAGCCATTTTACATTTCAAAATTCTTGAGTGGCCTAGAGCCACATTTTTTAGCTTCATAATACCATGTAGATTTATTTTAAAATTCTTCTACTACACATGGGTAGGAAATGATGGATTCATATCCTACTTGAGTTCTTGATCCACCCACATAAGAGGGTTAGATGAATCATCAATCCAATCCAAGTTATTCATAGATTATGATATACTAAATAGGAGCGAGTAATGAGGGAGTCATGGTCAACTTGATTTCTTGAACCACCCCACACATGGGGATTGGGCAAGCCATAATCTCAATCTAAGTTATTCACCATTTGATCACCATCTATATACACATAGGATTTCACTAGGTTTTTACATTGGTTCATGTACCTAGTGACGTGTATTTGTTCTTTTCATCTCCCTCACATTTATTTACTCAGTTCTATCTTTACTTTTGATATTTATTAAGTAAAGTCTGGTTCATACATGTTTGATTTGAAATACATGCAATGGATGATTGTTTGTAAACTCAGACCCATATTCATGAGCTTCACCTCATACTTAAGTCTAGGTACATTTATGTTTTATTTATCCTATTCATTTCACTTTACTACATTACTACTTTAGTTGTCTAAAATATAATTTTAATGCAATGAGTGTCACTTGAGACCACCCTATAATTAGTTTAGACCTAAACCTATCTTAGGGCCTCTTTTAATCCTTTTTCAGCTTTTATGTGAATTTATCCCATGCCTAGAAGTCATCACCTAGACATCCCTGATATTTTTTCACACGTGATATCCATCTAGACAATAGTGTGGCCCCTTTGGTCTATAATTTAGTGTGTTATTGGAAAAAGAGGCAATGTTATTGACTGTTAGCTTTTTTCACCCATAAGAGATATTTTTCCACTCCCTGAAACATCTTAGGGTTGACCTAGGCTAATTTCACATTTTAACAAACATCAAAACACAATATAAATAACACTCTCATTCATTTATCCCTTAGGTGGAAATTATCATGAAAAAAAGTAGAAACAATTATGAAAATTAAGGTTATTTATCCCTATTTACCCCTATTTCTATATAAATCAATCTATAGCAACCTAGAGCTCAGTTTACTCAAGTTTCCACTCTCAAATTACATTCAAAACATTCAAATTAGAATTCATACTAGCATCACTCTCACTTGCACTGAAACTTATATTAGGAGAACTACACCAAGATTAAACCCTTTCAAGATATTGGTATGTAGGCAACACTCAGTGCATGGGGTGTTAAGGTCTCACCCATCTTACCCTATTAATGCCACTTTTATTCTAATTGTGTTCATAAAAAACCTAACATGCATGGAGGCTTAGGGTTACACATTGGTATTAGTCGAAGAACATAACCGACAATGATCCAAGTCTCGATCATATAGGCATAGGCTTCTTGAAACACAATGAAACTCTACCCAAAATTTTGTTACTTCACATGTATTGTTAAGTTGTGGAGCTAAAAGCTTCACTAATGCAAACATGGAGGTGGGTGCAAAAGGGTTACTGAGTGCCACAGACACCGGCGTCGGTCAGGCCAACCGACATCGGCAGGAAGGAGACAGGAAACAATCGATGTCGGTCAGATATCGGCTGGTGTCGACGACCCCCAGGCAGACAGGGACCAGCGTCGGTCGCCTGTGTGGTTCGACTACGAGTTTATTATGGGAAGTCAGCTAACGAACCAAGTGTTTGCATGCTTAGTTCTAATTATAGACTGAGAGCTGCGGATCTAATTATTGTAATTAGATGTCTAATTATTGTTTGGATGAGATCTATATAATAGACTCATGGTTGTATTGTAAAGTTGTTCTAGTTTGAGTTGAGCAAAGTTAGCTCCTTCTGTGTGTGAGGTGAGCAAGGGTGTTCCTCCTAGTTCCACATCAGTACCAAGGTGGGTGCTGGATTGGAGAGTCAACTAGATTCTTCAGGTATGTATGATCTTGGTCATCAGGTGAGCATGGCCCTTATAGGAGATCTACATGGTAAGTAAGATCATTGATCTGCAGGTGTGTGTGTGTGTGTGCAAGGTCAAGGTTCACAGGTGTGCAGAGCCAATATTGATCTGTAGGTTAGAGATCAGATAGGACAGCAACACAACAAGGAGCAGAATCAGGCAGGATCTACTTGGAGTATGGTGTGTACTCATTGGTATGTACGTGGAGTACATGGAGAGCTAAGAGGAAGGCAAGGCAGTTCCTTCCATAAGTATGGTCTGTTGAATTATAGGTTGTTGCTAGTTCATGGGAGATCTACTTGAAGTACTTTGAGTACTTGTGGAGTGTGTGGAGCATAGGTGTAAGGTGAACACCAACTCTGTGTTTGAGTTGGGTGTTGGGACCTAGTAGAGAGAGCTTTGAGGAGAGAATTATTGTTCACTTGAGGTGTGGGAAACCTCTGAAGAGGTGGTGGAGAAGAAGTGGCATCTTCTTTATTGTATTCTTTTCTGTAAGAGTTATTAATACAAGTTGTGTATTGTCTCTCATATTTTGTGTTATTTTGAATTCTAGTTACTTGTTGAATCTGGTTTATTTTCGCATATTCAGTTGCTTGGTTTGGTAATCAACTATGTGCTTCCGGTGTTTCGCACCCTGACAAGTGGTATCAGAGCTAAGGTTGCAGGAAGCAGGTCTTGTGTTTGGTTACAGGTCACTCTCAGGGGTTTCTAATTGAGTGGGAGCAGAGCAATGGCAGATGAAGGTAAGCTAAGAATGGAGGAGTTGAAAAGCACAGATGGTCACTTAAGGTCCCATGGAAAGAAAGAGCAGGTAAAAGAATATTGTTGGTTTGTGGAAGATCAGCATGAAGAAACTGAAGAAGTAGATGTTGCAGGTGATGCTGCACAGGATGCTCTAGGAGGTTTCTTGGATAAAGTTGAATCTTGGATAAAAGATTCGGTTGCCTCTTTCCATGCAGCCCCAGGTAGAGGAGCTGGTGAGCCTTGCCAAAGAATTGGCAAAGGGAAAGTGAAGCTGAAATTGCAGGCGGCCAACACACAGGTGTTGATGAAGGTCATGCAGGTCCTAGGTTTGGATATATGGCTAATTTATTCAGAAAGATTGGGTGATGAGAGATGCACAAGAACTCTCACAGTGGGTGCACTTGAATTAGCTAGTGGTAAGAAAATAGGTACCCTTTATCTACTTGTTTATATTACTGATTCTTCTTCTGTTGTGGAGATGTGGCTTCATAGGCTTGGTCACATGAGCAGGAAGGAGATGCATGTTCTTAAGTGGAAGACAGATATATTTGATAGGCTTAAGAACTGGAAAGCCTTGGTGTTCTTGGAGGAGATGGCAGAGAGAAACCAGTGGATGGTGCTGGATACTTCTGAGCAGGGCAGTTTGGACATGGATATTGATTCAAAGGAGCTCGCGGGTAAAAAGTCATCACTCACAGGTGAACACAGATACCAGCATCGGTCAGGAAGAATCGGCATCGAACAGACAGGTGCCGATGTCGGGCATGTGCAGACCAAAGCTGGTGATGTTGGGCAGGGTAAGATCGATGTCGGTCAGAAGGACCGACGTCGGCAGTAGGTAAGACCGACGTTGGTCAGGAGGACCGATGTCGGCAACAGGGACATCGACGTTAGTAGGTTGGTAGTCAGGGACAGACGCATGGGAACTGACGTCGGTCAGATGCAGACTGTGGAGTGACCGAGGTCGGTCACTGTAACGGATTTTGGGTGGACAACATGTTGTCAAGGAGTCTCAAACACCCATATGGAGGACTGAAGACATAAGTAGGCCCTCAAATTTGTTGTTCCTCTTCTTTATACTTGTTGCTGATTGTAGAGCAGGAAGGATCCAGGAAACAGGTGGGAGCATGGCAGGGATATGATGCAGAACCAAACGGGAGTTTTTGGTAGGGTTGCTAGCTAGATGAAAGCACAGAGATGAATGGATACCTTAGTTGAAGAATAGAGAGAACGGATACGTGAGACGAAAGACTAGGCATATGGTCTTGAGGAAGCTGCAGGATAGTGGTACAAGTTTTGACAGGGGGATGACAGAGCATGACTCTAGTCAATGTCAGGGTAACTACTGTGGTTTGTCTTACCAGGTGGATGATGAGTCACGACATCATTTTGTTGCTGTATGTGGATGCTATATTTGCTAGCAGGGTTTGTACATACAGGGTTTTGCTGAGCTAAGGGTAAGATTAGTTTAGTGGCATGTCAGGAGGAGTTTGGAGCAGCAAAATTCTTTGACATGGGAGGCATGGAGATCATAGGTTGATTTTGTCTCTAGTGGGAGCTGATGTGAATCAGGTGTTGGCAAGGTTCATTACGTAGGATGCAGAGCCGCAACACACTAAGGGTTGGACAGGTACAGTGTCTGAAATCACATGAGGTCTAGTATAGACCTGAGTACTCCCATGCAGTGGGAGCTGTCAGAGAGTTAGGAGCCAATCTGGGGAAGTGGGTTTTCAAGGATTTTGAGAGGGACCAGCAGCAGGTATACATGCAGGGTCAGGACTTCACTACATGGGTTTGTAGGTTCGGATGTGGTAAGGTGCTCGGATGACAGGAGGTGCACCACGGGATGTGTGGTGGTTAGTCTTCAAGTGGGAGCTTGAAGAGGGATACAAACCAAGAAACAGATTATACAGAGTATAGGTATAGGTACAGTGCAGCTATTTATCTCCAAGTGGGAGATTATTAAGTTGTGGAGCTAAAAGCTTCACTGATGCAGACATGGAGGTGGGTGCAAAAGGGTTGCTGAGTGCCATGGACACCGGTGTCGGTCAGGCCAACCGACGTCGGCAGGAAGGAGACAGGAAGCAACCGACGTCAGTCAGATATCGACCGGCATCGGCGACCCCCAGGCAGACAGGGACCGGCGTCGGTCGCCTGTGTGGTTCGACTGCGAGTTTATTACGGGCAGTCATCTAACGAACCAAGTGTTTGCATGCTTAGTGCTAATTATAGATTGAGAGTTGCGGATCTAATTATTGTAATTAGATGTATAATTATTGTTTGGATGAGATCTATATAATAGACTTATGGTTGTATTGTAAAGTTGTTCTAGTTTGAGTTAAGCAAAGTTAGCTCCTTCTGTGTGTGAGGTGAGCAAGGGTGTTCCTCCTAGTTCCACATCAGTACCAAGGTGGGTGCTAGATTGGAGAGTTAGCTGGATTCTTCAGGTATGTATGATCTTGGTCATCAGGTGAGCATGGCCCTTATAGGAGATCTACATGGTAAGTAAGATCGTTGATCTGCAAGTGTGTGTGTGTAAGGTCAAGGTTCATAGGTGTGCAAAACCAGTATTGATCTGTAGGCTGGAGATCAGATAGGACAGCAACACAACAGGGAGCAGAATCAAGTAGGATCTACTTGGAGTACGGTGTGTACTCATTGGTATGTACGTGGAGTACATGGAGAGCTAAGAGGAAGGCAAGGCAGTTCCTTCCATAAGTATGGTCTGTTGAATTGTAGGTTGTTGCAGGTTCATGGGAGATCTACTTGAAGTACTTTGAGTACTTGTGGAGCGCGTGGAGCACTTGTGGAGTGCGTGGAGCACAGGTGTAAGGTGAACACCAACTCTGTGTTTGAGTTGGGTGTTGGGACCTAGTAGAGAGAGCTTTGAGGAGAGAATTACTGTTCACTTGAGGTGTGGGAAACCTCTGAAGAGGTGGTGGAGAAGAAGTGGCATCTTCTTTATTGTATTCTTTTCTGTAAGAGTTATTAATACAAGTTGTGTATTGTCTCTCATATTCTGTGTTATTCTGAATTCTAGTTACTTGTTGAATCTGGTTTATTTCCGCATATTCAGTTGCTTGGTTTGGTAATCAACTGTGTGCTTCCGGTGTTTCGCACCTTGACATGTATAGGGTTATTGGTGAAACTTAAAAGGTCATTAACACAATTAATTATTTGAAAAGAGGGCCATGTTACTATCTGAAGAGGGATATGACACCTATTCTCTATTGACAACACTATGTTGTTCCTACATCACTTCCTAGCCTACCACTTGTCTATCTCAGTCAAATTTTCTAGCTAAGTACACTTTTTATAATTCATTACTAATTATACAATATTTAAATAAGTCAATTATTATACAAATTAATGGTTGTTGATATTGTAGTATTTTATTACTTGATTTATTACTCATCTTTTTATCAACCTTAGATTCACATTACATAATAGTAAAAAAGATAAATTAGTTAGCAAGATATGATTATGACAATGTATAGTAAAAATAATTGTTGATAAAAGGGGGCATTTTTTATGTTGGTTTGCCCAATTTTGAATTCTTTGTTATGGATTTAGGTTGCATAATTTAAGATTGGGGTTAGCTTTTAAATGATGTGACTTTTTTTTAATATGTTGTAAATCTCATTTGGGTTACTATATTCCATGCTTTATTTCTCTTTATATTTTGAAAGTTGTGGTTTTTAATTACTATTGTATTAATGTAGAAGATGGACTATTGGAAACATAATTAGCAATAGTGACTTTTTTTAATCCATGGTTAATGAATAATCTAACACATATAATTGTTACTTTGTAAGAAGTTTTAGAATCTATATTTTAGTCTAGTAATATGGTATTATTCTAGAAAATGTAGTATTGGTAACATAACTAAGATATAGTGAATTTTTTTTTATCATGCCCAATAAATAATTTTTAAAGAAGTTATTTGATAATAATATAAAGGTGAGGAATCCTCTAAACCACATTTCATTGATAAAAAAGTACATGTATTATAAATTTCAATGCATTGCGTACATTACACCATATCCCATCCACATATATGACATGTGTACAACTAGACAATAATAACATATGTTATTTTGAAATCCAAATCATAGCTTATGATTTTAGGGGATACCCATTCATGGTAAGGGATTAAACTAAATTGGATTGTGATGGCATAAAGGCACTTGAGCATTGAATACCAAAATCAAACATTATGGTTCATTTTAGGATTTCAATCAACCACAACACATTAGAGGGACATATTATAGGGTTAGAGGTTGGGAAACATCAAACTAGAATGTTTATTGAAGGGGGAAAATAAATCACCCTATACTTAATATTAAAATAGCAATTGGGTATAATTTTAATCAACTCCCATAACTAAGGAAAGGTGGAGAGTGACTAATTTCACTCAATAGATCTTGAAGATGATTTGAGGTATATTCCACTTTCAATAGTCATTTCAACTCCCATTGTTAAGGAAAGAGTGAGAATGAACAATTTCATTCAATAGATCCCATAGATGATTTGAGGTATATTCCACTCTCAATAGTCATTTTTTGGGGTAAGGATGTAATCATGAAAAGTTAAGAACTAAAAGAGACAATGAAATATTTTATTGACACCATGTATGATGAAGATCCATAGGGGATGACACACAAATATTTCACATATGACATGTTAGATATTTCTTCTCTAATAACGGCATTTCATGTGAATATATGAAAAATGTGAAAGCATACAAAACATAAGTGAATTAATTGACACAATGATTCAAGAATTGCAAACTTATTGATTGTGATGAAAGCATGATATATAAAACCCCATGAAGGTATTTAATAAATTCAACTAGTAGTATTAACAACAAACTCCATAACTATGACATCATTCTTCCAATGTGAGCCATAAAGGTAACTTGGAAAAGTTGAAATTCAATAGAAAAAATGAAATTGTATATTGTCAGGAATTATAACTTTGAATATATTGATAGCCACTAATGGAAAGTTTGATATCATATAGAAATGAATATATTTTATAAGTAGGATTAGATAATTAGAAAGGAAATATGATCCAAGGATCAGAATTTTGGAAATATAATATCTATGTTGGCACCATAGGCATAAAATGTCTTGACATTAAAATTAGATCAAAGAAAAAAAATTATTTTATTTTATTTTGGGTTCAATTCAAAAAAATAGAATAACATTAGAGATTTTATGTTTTCATTGTCTATAAAAAATAATTTGACATTTTTAGAATAATTGTGTGCTTGTTTATGACTCAAATATGCACAAAGTTACTCCTAAAACTTCAAATTTAATAATATAACATTACATTTTGGAGGTGTGATCCATTGATTGCAAAATTTTATAATTAATAGAATGATTTTACTGTTTGAATAAAACTTAATATATTTATAAGGAAATACAATTGACATATATAAGTCTAAACTCATATAACACTTTTTTTTTTTTCACATCAATGGTCTTAAATCCATTCCTATTTTAACTATTGGATGTAAAGAGTTTAGAATACATTTAAATTTTAATCATTCATTTAAAAACCCATGTTTTTCATTATTAATTATGCATACTAAATGTTTTTATATATTAAAATTATAAATGCAAAGGACAAACCCTACTCAACCTTGATTTAACATAGATTATTTACCTCTTTCTATCTCCCTCTTCTAACATCCAAGTTACCACTCTAAAAGTCCACTCTTCTCAAAGAAACCTAAGGGAACAAGGTGCATCCCCTTCCTAATGTGATTTTGGGATTTAAATTAAAAAATCCAAAAATTGACATCCAATGTGAATTTGTCACATGATTCCCCACTCCCAAGATTTTTAAAAAAATAAAATAAAAAATTATTTACTCTCCATCTTCACATGGAACCCATATTCCATCTTACACAACACTTACTTTACTAACACTCTCACTTACACACTCCATGCCTCTATTTTCACTCAACCACCTTCTTACCAAACTTGCATTAATTTGCTTATAAAACCACATATGCTTGTTACAAAGTATCGACCACACTTAAATGTCTACTTTAACCAACCTATATCCAATATAATCTTGAACTTCTATCTATCTCAAGGAAAATTAATCAATAACACCCATAATTAAGGAGTTTAAATTATATATAATATTTTATTTAACATTGTTTTGAATCAAATTAATTAAAAATTACTCAAACATTTTAGCATGTATAATAAATTAATAATGCTTAAAAAATAATGGAAACATTATTAAAGGGTGGAAAATGCATAATAAAATAATATTTATAAGGCGATTAATGATTATTTTAATGGTAAAATTATCTCATGATATTTTATTTGCTCATCTTTTTAACTTTAATATGGGTTTAATGCACCAAATCATCTACGTAAGAATCTTATCACATATTTAAAGTCCCACTATATATGGAATAAAAAATAACTATTAAAGCATATACATAAATCTATATCACCTCAATGAATTAAGATTAAATATAACATATCTACACCATCGATCTTCATTAACTCCTGAGTTAAAAAGCACACATAACATAAAAGTCACCTCAGCAATAGAATACCCAAGCCTCCTCAACACCACAATATCAAAAGGTTATAGAGATGATTCCAGTAAGACCTAACACATGTTGCTCAGAACAATTTTAGACTCTAAATACACCAATACGGGGAAGAAGAGGAGCTCATTTGACTATAAAAGTGATCATATATTCATATAGCATACCCGGATGCTTTCATAAGAAAAAGTGAAAATGAGATTTTTGTTTAGACTATTTGTGGTTTAGGAGGTAAATGTTACATAAAAAAATAATTAATACTAAAGAACAATAAATATAAATAATAATACAATCACCAATACAAATCAACTCTGAACTATGCTTAAAAATAGAAACTTAAAGTATGAAAAACTATTAAACAAGAAATGGAAATGGGAATGGTTAGGAAACATAGATGGAAATAGACACAATTGGTCACTATTTTGGAAATCGAGAGCTATAAATTGGATTTAGAATTCTTTTTTAGAAGAAACCCTATAATATGGACATGCACTATGGAAGTAGACAAAATCAACATATGGTGGATTTTGTATGAGATAATCTCGTCACTATGTAAATTAAAACATATATGATGAAAAATATAAATTTATAGAAAATTTAACATGGATCCTACATCAAGTGGCATGTGTTTGGTTAATTTTGACGTAGAAAGGCTTGCACATCTCAAATGACTTTTGGCTAATTACAATTTTCCCATTAATTTTTTCAAGAAGCTTCTTATATAATTATGTTTGAGTCATGTCCAAAAAGTATTTTGTATATGGCTCATGGATTTTTGAGCCTTCTATTATTTTAACAATATTTTTTATATTAGGTGAAACCCTTGTGTTGTCATGCAAATGTTAGTAAATCAATTGTCTTGTTTCTTCAACTAAAACCTTGTATTCTAGTGGGAGTCTACCACTAAATGCCCAATAATCTATGAGAAAGGGACCGTCAAGTCTTTTTATTCTTCCTACAACTTTAATTAAATTTTTCTTATTCAATTTCAGCATTGTACTTGTTTGACTATGAAAGCTTGTAGATATTGTCTTACTCAATATAGACTCTAGTATTAATTGTCTTTCCACATTACTATATTTGCTTTAAGTTGTTGTACCTATTGCATTCAATATATTACTTAGATTATTTACTATTGCATTATTTTTCTCTCTAGTTTACTTGTTCTTAATTCTAAATTATGCATCACAAGGTGCATTTTTTACATTTTCATCATTTCAGCAAATAACTGACATCATTTTGTATGATTTTTATTCTCAAATGAATAATCCCATATAAGTGGATCATGAAAATTATCCCATGTTATTTGCATAGGTTCTAATAAATACCTTAGTGTTTGTCATATTATCATCAAAGGTGTGGGCCCAAGATCCACATTATTTCTTAAATTTAATGGTGTTAGCACCTTAATTATAGAAGGGGGATTAATGCTTATGTTAACATTGGAATCTACAAATGAAGTAAATTCCTCTTCATTTGGATAGAGTTCAATTGGGGTCATTATATGATGTTCATTATCATCATTGGAATTGAATGTATCATCATGTTAAAAACTTCATTATGGATAGATGTTTAATTACATTTAGTTTCTCCATATGTTTCATTATTCAATACAAAATCATTAACATGTTGTAATTATGAGTTTCATCATTCAATAAGGTTTCATTAACTCTTATCCCACTTGAAGATGTTTCTAAACTAAATTCCAAGCAATTGGACTTGTTATTTTCAATTGAAACATTACTGGGTGTGGAAGAAGTACCTTCACCTTTTTATAAGATATTATAGATGCTCTCTTATTTGCTTGTGTTTTTATTTCTTTTTCTTTTTCTATTTCAATTTATCTATTTTTTATCTCCTTAATTGGTTTTTTGTGGTGACTATTCAACCCTGTGATCTATCTTTACTCTTTTAAGTTAAAGAATGATTAAAAATTAAAAAAATGATGAACTTATGATAATTAAGATAAATTAAATAAATAATTTTTAGATTTTTAGTTTTAAAAACTAGTTCAAAGCTTTTAAAATGCAAAATGGTCAAGTAAAAACCATGGAGATAGTAAAATTTGTGAGATTTTCATAGAACTATAAAGGGCATACACCATTTTTAATATCATGCATGCCATGTATACTAGTACATGCAAACATAAAAATGAGATCATGAATTTTCATTGCAATATGGGTGCATGCCATTTTAGGAACTTCAAAGTTTAATTTCATAACTTTTTCATCAAAACTATGTTTGTTTTGGGCTTAGAAAATATGAACCTATTCTAAAAACTTGTCATAGACTAGCCAACATGAGTTTTGCTAAATGTATAAGCTTTTTTTGCCTTCACAAACACCACTTGTAATGAATTTACTATATCACAAAAGTAGAATCACCATAATAGATCACAATTTATTATATAAAAATAAAAAAATAATACACTAACTCATAAATAAGAGTAGATCTACACAATTAAAATTAATTGAAGAGCATAATACTTGATTATAAAACTAAGCCACTTCGAGAAGAAACTTACCAGGTCCTTGAAGTGAGATAAGGATTCTTAATATATGATGATTGACATCTAAACAATAATTCCTACATATACCATATCTAGGATATGATAAATCCATAAACTATATAGGCTGACTACTCATACCAATATACAACCTAAATATGATAAAATGATCAGTTATGCAGACACAGGGAAATTACATATATCCAAATATAAGGTATAGGTTAAGTGTGTAGTATCACACCTCTAATGAATATATTAATAATAGGGATACAATTCTAGAATGAAAGCAAGATATCTAAATTTAGATTAAAATACCCATTCTATATGTAAAATGTGTCACAATAACCACACCCTCCATTAGCTCCAATCGAATCACATTCCTATGGTGAAATGCAAACCCTAGGGTTTTAGGGAGAGGAAAGATCCATAGAAAAATTAAAAAAAAATCATATCTAAGAAGTGAAACCACACTTCTATATTTATAAATGATGTAAGCATATCATCACATATTGAATGGTGTTATAAGTTATCTTCGAACTCAAGACAGATAAATCAATTGACATAGAGCATTTAAGAGTATAATTTATTCAAAAGGAATTTAAGAGTATTATTTTGTTGATTTTCAAAAGGCATTTGACCATGTTCCCAAAAATTATAATCCATTAACTTTGAGATATACAGATTCCAAAACATTTGTAGTTATTTTCATGACACATTATGAGAAGGTGGTTTCCTAGATGTGAAATCCTATTGGTTTTATTAAAGATATCAATAACACCATTGGTTTTAAACATGGTTTTTCACTTTATCCTACTTTATTTGGTATTTACATAGATGAATTAGAGGATATCATTAGAAGTTTAAAAAAAATATGTAATGATTATACTATTTATGATATAATAATCACTATTTTATTATATTTATGATGACAAATTATTCTCATGTTACATACTACCGCAGGGCTACAAATACATTTTGACATTCTAAGATCATTTTTTGATACTCATGGTTTACAAGTGAACTTGAGTAAAATAAATGTCACATGGTTTTCACCAAAAAAAAAAAAAAAGGGGGTGGCAGGGGGGGGGGGGGGGGGGGGGGGGGTTGGGTTGGTTGGGGGGGACGGGGATGGGGGAGGGGTGGGGGGCATAAGGGGTGAGGCAGGGATCAATCTCATTTGCAAAGGAAGTTTGGTTGATGGGGTTTTCTCCTACACTTATATTGGCATGCCTTTAAAAGGACCTCCCTTCAATATGATCTATGTTGTAGAAGATATATTATACAAAGAGTAAGTTGTACTTAGTATAATTGAGAGACAATATTTCTACCTTCAATTTCAATGTGCTAAATAAAAAACGTGTATCTTATAAAATTTAGTGTCACCAACAGTATTTTATAAATGTTGTGAAATTTAGGGGCCTATAATTTGTACTATTAGTTGGGATTGGGTTAATAGAGTTATTATTTCAATATTATCCAAAATTTTGTTAACAAAACTATCAATTCCATTTGTAATTATTTTTATTGAATTTGGTACCCATCCCCTATTTCAATTATTTTAAATGTAGTAATATTATTTCATATTTTAATTTTTTTTGCATAAATACAATATGTAGAATTAAAATTCTACATTAGAGATGTGTTTCTTTAGTAAATAAAAAACATTTTAGTTTGTTTGAATGTTTGCGTAGAGCCTGCCTGCTTTTTTTTATTATTAGTCATGTGTTGTCTAGCTATTTTATGTCCATTAGTTAGCTTTTTGATATTTTCACTACGATGTATTTTTTTTTGCTCTTTTAATATATCTGGTCTAAGGGTTTCCCTCTTTTTAAAAAAATAAAAAATAAAAAACATCTTTAAGAAATTATAAAAAGTGAAAAGAGATTATTTATCAATCTCATTTTTGTCATGATGAATTTTGAGATTGTTGAAGATCAACATCTCTTGCTTCGTTAAATTCCTTCCTGATATTGTGTAATTTTTTAAATCTCTTGCTCTATTTATATTTCATTATTAACAAGTTAAAAATTATAAAAGTATCTAATCTCTAGGTAATAATTCGAGTCGAGTGATCATTTTTAAGGTTGAAGTTCATTTTCTTTTAGTGAGAGTCTCCAAACTTTGCATCTTCTAGAATTTGATGAAATGGGACTTTAGTTTGCAGGGAATGTATCCAAAAAAATAGACAAGACCTGGTTGAAAATACTTCTCAGAAGCAGATACACTTCATAATAAAAAGACATTGTATTGTCTGTCTTTTATCAATGTTATATATTGTAATTCATTCATTTTTTGAAGGAGATGATTTCTGAGAATTGTATGCTTATTGAGTTTTAAAAACTCATATCTTAACCCTTGATTTTTCATTATGTATGTATACCCGAACCCTTGTTTTAATAGGGTATGATTGTGTATAATTCTTAAATAATATAGTTATTGTGGTTCTTTTTTATTTGTCCTTTGATTTTGGTTTTACTATTACAATTTTGTATGTGGTAGGTTTTATTGTATATGTCCTTTAGTTTTGGTTTTATTATTACAATTTTGTATGTGGTATGTTTTATTGTATATTTAGAGGAAATTAAGGTTCTCTATAAGATTTTATTCATTATTAAGATTAAAAGATGTTTAGTTCTATTCATCAAAGAGATGATTAAACATAGAGATGATTTTTTAAGAATTGTTAGTATAACTCTATACTTTGTGGTTCAACTTTAAATTCTTTTATTCAATCTCAAATTTAAAGGAAAAAATGAATGAACCCTCTATTTTACTTCGCAATCACAAGACATCAAGAAAAATATCTCGACAATTTAGATCTTATATTTTATGTTTCATCTCCTTTTTATCATGAATTCCTTTATTTAAAAAATATTTTTCCTGTAATTAAATTACCATATTATAGTTACTATTAAACATTAATAATATATTCTAATTAATTCTAAATCTAAAAAAAAGTTGATAAAGTGAAGGAAGACAAAAATAATAAGGAAATAAGGTAAAAAAATATATAGGTGAAAACTCCAACTACAAGGCAAGTTAATAGATGTTACTAACCAAAGTTGAATACCATTAACTTCCCTAGAATATATTTTTACATGTAGAAAATATTTGTTTTAAATAGTTAGAATGAATATATTGTTTTTGCATGTTTTGGCCTATTTAATAATAGAACTAAAAATTGTGGAAATGTCTTTGTAAAAGAAAAAGTTGTTCATGAATTTGGACCACCCATGGCAACATAAACCTGTGTTTTATTTGTATGTGATCGAGATTACATAGTTAGGTTTGATGGAATAATGTTGTTTTTAATTTTTATTTATTAAGGTACAATTATTTTTAGATAATCAATTGGGAGAATTAAATAGAAACAGTAAAGTATTTTGGGTGATTTTGATGGATTGGATGCCCCCTAATAATAACTTCTTAATAGAAATAATGCTAAAATTTATATATAATCTAAAAAACAAACAAAAATATCAATATCTATATAATTTTAATCTTCTTCATCAAAAATAATTTTTTACTATGTAGAAAGATATAAAATACATTCAACTTCACAATCAAAAATAAATTTTAACTCTACAAAAAGATACAAATTAAATTTGTTTTTAAACTCAGATGTAGGAAGTGTAGTTCCAATATGAACAATGAATAGTTAGTTGAAATAATATACTCTCTTTATCTTGTTGACCATTTTCTGCATGACCAATTTGTGTTTTCTCTTTGGCTCTTTTCATTTCTCCTTTGCTCATTTTTTGTGTTTGGTTGCTTGCTTTGTTGTTTGTCTTTTCCCTTTAGGCTCTTTTCCCTTGTTCTTTGTTTTTTTCCCTTTGCCTTGTTTGCCTTAGCCTTTCTTGTTTTGTTTTGCCCTGAAGTGCCCTTTAAAAAAAGTTCTGAAGGGCCACTTCTATTCGAAGTGCCCTTTTGATTTTTTTTTGAAGGGCCTTTCTTGCCTTGCCTTCCCCCCAAGTGTCCCTTCAGATTTTTTTTGAAGGGCACTTTTGGTCCAAGTAACCCTTTGGAAAAGTTTCGAAGGGCACTTTTTCGTCTAAGTGTCCCTTTTGAAATTTTTTGAAGGGCACTTCACCTTGTCCTTTCCTCCAAAATGACCCTTTAGAAAAAGTTTTGAATGGCACTTTTTGCCCAAGTGTCCCTTCATATTTTTTTTGAAGGGCACTCTTCCCTATTCTCTCTAAGGTTACCCTTCAGGATTTTTCCCAAAGGGCCCTTTGTCCATGAAAATGCCCTTAAGAAAAGTTTCAAAGGGCCATTTTTTCAAAGGGACCTTGTGCCTTTACCCGGGTGTCCTTCAGAACTTTTCTGAATGACACTTTCCCAAGTGTCCTTAGGAAAATGTTCTTGAAAGAAACTAGTCATTGCATAGAAGTCAAAATTCTCAAAAGAATTCCTTTAAATAAATTATTTGAAGGAATTACTTTGGGAGAATTTCTCAAAATAATAAGCTCGACCTAAATGGATTCCTATGACATGCCACAGGATGTCAAATTTGATGCAACCAACTAGATGTTAGGGTTCAAGAACATGACGTGTTGCAAGACGTTAAATTTAGGGTGACCAACTAGCCATTAGGTTCACATTGGTGACATGCCACATGATGTCAAATTTAATGTAAGGAACTATCTATTGGGGTACAACTTGGTGACGTGTTGTAAGACATCAAGCTCATGCCCAAAGTCTTCAAGCAAGAAGTGAAGTCACTAGGAAAACTTGATTGACTCTATAGTGCAAATTAGGATTTATCACATGCTTGACTTATGAATTTTATAAGTAAGGAGCCTTAAAGAACTCGAAGGAGCAAGCAAGGAGTAGAAGGACTCAAAAAACCCAAAAGGTTCTTAAGTAAAGTAAAATTAGGTTTTTAAAAGAGCTTTACTTATAAAATTTTATAATTAGAAGCAATCAAAAAACCTAAAAGAGCAAGGATAGTGCAAATCAGGTTTCCCAACATACTTGACTTATAGGTTTTATAAGTAAAGCCATTCAAAAAAATTGAATGGGTCTATAGTGTAAAACACAAAAGATTTTAGGGAATCTAAGGTTCACAACAGTGATCTGAGCCATTTCTTATGGAGGGTCATCTCATCATTGGTTTTTTAGTGATCCTGGTCATTTTAAGAGGGTGAATCAAAGAGAAGGACAAACTCTAACTGAATGAGAGAGTAGCTGGAATCAGTTTCACCAAAAATGGTGATGACAAACTATTTTGAAGGCTTCTATTATGGTGCCTAAGAGCTCTCTCTTCTCTTCCTTTGTTTCTATAAATAAGACCCTTTAGCTCTTATTTTATCATCCACAGATAGTATGATGAAGCCCTGCTAGATTGTTCTACCATTTTCTTGACTTTGAGCAAAGAAGCATATGTCTATTTTCTTTCTAAGTTCTGGGCATTTTCTTGGGCATACAAGAGACATAGAGTGACATCAAGTGATATTTTATCCTTTTATTATCTATCCTTCATGATTTTGAGCAAAGAGTTGATCCAAAAGGTCATGTAGAGTGCATTCTACCTGTATGAGATTTTGCACATGTGTAACCCTTTTTTGGACTATATAGGTTGTCTTTCTAGTTATTTACCTTGTGATCTCATTCACTTTGTTCTACATTGAAATACTTATGTTAGAATCTTCTAGAGCTTGAATTATAGACTATATTCAGTTGTATTATGCATAAGTATAGGGCATACATGTGGATACTAATTCTTAGTGTATCACCATTTTAGACTAGGCTTTTCATTTATGCAAAATTTTGACTCTTTTCACTCATACAAGTTGGTTCAACTATTTTATTGCACAAAAAAGCTAATACATGGAGATAGCCCTTTCAACCTAGAGGTTCATTTCCACTTATAGGCACACCCACATGCCTGGAAATGTCCCAACATTGTCCAAATCTAGAGGAGGCCTAAACAACCCTCCTCTAGGGTGAAATATTTAGAGACAATAGTTTTGGCATGCCTGGTGGGACAAGTATTATTTCTAAGTCAAGGTGAATGCTGGTCTTGACAGGCCTAAAGTAGTAGAAATACCCCTAACCCAGCATTTGGTGACTCTAAAAGGGTGTGAATCCTTGGTTCTAGACCAAGTTTCATACATTATCTTACATGGTCCTCACAAGGTCCTTAATATTTTCCATGCAAACCCCTTTAGTTGAAGCTCTTCTTGAAGAACAACACCTTGAACCACTCCTAGCCCTATTAAATCCTTGGCAAGGAGGTTTTTGGGAAGAAGAGGAAGAGATTGAAGAAGTTCAAGGAGAGAAATAAGTTGAAGAAGAGGAAGAAATAGAGGATCAAAGGGAATAAGAGAAATAGGGGAAAGGGGAGAGATAGATAGACATAAACCCTTCTCTGCTTTTAATACATAAAACCTAATAGAGCTTCCTACATATGACCCCATCCCTCCAAATAATATGAAAAATCTTCCTAGTTTTAATGGGGAGGGTCCTATTACCCCATCTGAACATATTAGAGACATCTATAATGTTTGTAATTTTCATAATGTTACTAGGGCCAACATAGCCATTAGGATGCTTTCTATGTCTTTAAAAGGCAAAACACTTAACTGGTATAGAATGTTGGAGGGGTGTTACATTATAAGTTGGGATGGCTTTGGAGACCTATTGGTGACAATATTTGAAAATAAGAGTGATCATGCTTCCCTAATACATCAGTTGAATGTAATAAGAAGAGGTCCAAATGAATCCATAGGAGATTTTAATGAGAGATTTCAAATAACATGGTATAGGTTTCCACCAATCATGAGACCTCCTCCTAGCTTTGTGCTCCTAAAATACTTCAAAGGGATTGATACTAATGTTGTTTTTATGTTGCAGTCAATGGGAGGATTCACTCTTGTAGGTGAATATAAGCTAGTAATTGAGGTTAAGAATAGGTTAATTCAGGCTGGAAGACTTCCTCCAAGAGTTTCCATGCCTTTGTTCTCCCATAATTTAGTTGAAGCTCTAAGCATGTCACAAGTTCCCAATGCCATTGTGAAGCCAAGAGCCTTTCCCATGAGGGTGGATAACATTATGGACAACGATGAAGAAATTATATCACTGAGAGCTCATCTCAAGCAAGCTCAATATTAGGGAAGTGTTCCTCCTAATCCACAATACTATCCTCAACAAGGATATAGACTTCCATCTAAATACAATTATCAAGGGAGAGGATAAAATGAACAAGGTTACAGTAGGCATCCCAATGCATATAATCCACATTCTACTCCTCCCATAAAGGTTGTTGTTCCAGTTCGTGCAAATCTAGTGTAAGGAGAATATTATGTGGACCAATGGGGGCAGCCTCAAGGTCAATTTACACATGATGATGGAGGAACTAGCTATGATTTGACTACACAAGAGGAAGCTACTCATTACACAATAGTAGAAGAAGCATGTCCCAACCAAAAGGATAGTCATGGAGAAGGCAGTATTCCAAGTGTGGGAATGATGAATTTTTAAGTAAAAGATGATTTTGTACTGACTCAAGGCATGTCAATTATAGCCAATACAAGGGCTAAGAAGAAAGCATTAGGATACCTGGTCAAAAGGAGCTTTTACAAGAGAAGTTAGCAAGAATGCATGTGGCTCCTTAATCTTCAAAGCATCATAGTGTGGCTCTCACAAATTCTCCAAATCATCTTTTAGATCCTTCTACTAAAGCTGAAAATCCTCCACCCTTCTACCTCACACTCATTATAAGAGATAAGTTGGTCCATAATTATATTGTGGATAGTGGAGCAAGCACTATTGTTATGCTTAAAGTAGTGGTTGATAAGCTGAGTTTGAACTATAAGCCACATGGTAAAGGCATGTTACAGCTAGATGGAACTCCAACCAAGATGGTAGGATTGATCAAAGGTCTGAAAGTGTTTTTACATGGCTGCCCAAGCTTCCCTATCATGTACGATATTGTGGTGGTGGACCTTCCAACACATTTTGCTATGTGCTTATCTAGGGACTTTATGGCCAAGATAGGAGGATACCTTTTTTCTCATTGGTATTTTCTAGATATAAATACAAGGTATGGAACCAAGATAACTATAAAGACTCATCCCTTAGCAAGGTTCCACATTAAGCCATACTTGGAGACAATGACAAATCCAAATTGTCTAATCAGTAAAGAGGAAGAAATAGTCCTAAATGGTGAAACATATTTTCCTCTTGAAGGTATTTATAACCTCTATCTTGACAAGTATGGCACTAAAACACATGGCCTTAATACCTACACTTTCATTGAAGAAACTGATTTGGGAGTTTACTGCATGCATGAGGAGAACGTCCCAATTCCTTCACTCACCAATGAATATCATGAGTTTGATGGCATGTGGGAAATGTTCTTTGATGGTTCAAGGAGAAAAGTAGGTGTAGGAGTTGGTGTCATTTTAGTTTCCCCATCAAAGAATCATTACTACTCTTCTTATAGGTTTCACTTCAGCTACACTTGTAACGTGGCAGAATATGAAGGCTTAGTTCATGGTCTCCAATGGCCAAAGAAGAGATGAATCAAGCTTTTGAAAGTCTATGGAGATATTGAGCTAGTCGTTCATCAAGTAAGAAGTCAAAGTACATGCAATAACCCCTTTCTCAAGTCCTACAATCATAGGGTATGGGATCTACTTGAAGATTTTTATGCCTTCAACATCCAACCCATACCAAGAGACTTGAACAAACACGCTAATAGATTGGCTATAATAGGAGCATGTTTTGACTCAGCTACTGATGTTAAACAAGAGAAGGATCAATCCCATATCAAGATCATTGTGAGACCTTCCATTCTAGATAATGAAGTGTAATGGCAAGTGTTTGATAGTGATGAAAACATTACACACTTCTTGTAAAATGTGGTAGGCTTCTCTTTAAGAAATCAAAAGAAGTTGCATGATCATTATGAAGATAAAATTATATAGATGAAGACAAATAAAATATCTAAGGGGCTTATTACCTTGGAGAGTGTCTTCAATGAGGATGATCAAAAGAAGAACCAAATAATGAGCATGTCAAAAAAAGAAGAGAACTATGAGAGAATTCTAATTTTCAAGGACAAACTTTTGAAGATTGGCAAGGTTTGTTCTCAACTAGAAAGGCAAGATTTTATTGCATTATGCAAAGAGTTTCATGATATCTTTGCCTAGGAATACAAGAGATTGAAAGGCTTTAACCCAAGTTTAGCTCATCACAACATTGAGTTAGAGCATAAAGCTAAACCGGTAAGACAAAAGCAAAGGCCTATCAACCCCAAGGTAGAAGAACTCATGAAGAAAGAGCTGAGCAAATTGATTGAATCTAGGATTATCTTTCCTATCAAGTACTCAACTTGGGTAGCCAAACTTGTCCTGGTTCAAAATAAGAATAGAGAAATTAGATTTTGTGTAGATTTTTGTGATCTAAACAAAGTGTCTCTCAAGGATCATTATCGACTCCCTTCCCTGGAACAAATTCTATAAGTTATTTTAGGTTCTCAATGTTTTCACTTTTTGATGGTTATTTAGTTTATAATCAAATATTGGTAAATGAAGAGAATCAATTTAAGATAGACTTTACCACCAAGTGGGGGACCTTTGCCTAAAAGAATATGCCATTTGGTTTATCCACTGCTGGAGCTACATTTCAAAGGGCAATGGACATGGCTTCCAAAGGTTTTATCAATAAGTTTTTGTTTGTTTACCTTGATGATATAATTTTTTTTTCAAAGGATGTCACTAATCATATGGGACATCTAAGGCAAGTGTTTAATAAGTGTAGAGAGTATGACATATCCCTCAATCCAAAGAAGTGCATCTTTGTTATCCATGAAGGTAAGCTTTTGGGTCATGTTGTTTCAAAAGAAGGCTTATCTACTGACCCCAAAAGGATTGAAGCTATTCTAGGCTTGTCTTTGCCTCAACACAAGAAAGGAATATAAATTTTCTTGGGAAAAATAAACTTTGTAAGGAGGTTTATCCCAAACTTTGTAATTGTGGTAAATCTTGTCATAGCCATGCTAAAAAAGAACCAAGTTTTTACTTGGACAAAAGAAGGTAAAGGCATCTTTGAAGCAAACAAGAAAGTAATTGCATCATCTTCCACTCTTTTAAATCTGAATTTTGTTAAATATTTCATTATTTATACTTTTGTTAACCTTGACACAATCTCAGCTATGCTTATACAAAATAATGATGAAGATGTTGAGTAGCCAATTGCTTTCTTTAGCCAAGGCCTGGAAGACTATGAAGTGAGATATTATTTTGTTGAGAAGCAAGCTTTAACTATTATTAAAGGATTGAAAAAATTTAGGAATATGGTTTCCAAAAACAAGATCCATGTCATGGTCTCCCATCTTAGCACTAAGGAGTTTCTCCTAAGCAAGGATCTTAATGATAAGAGAGTTGGATGGATCACGAAGTGATGGAATATGACATTGACATCAAGGTAACCAAATTGGTAAGAAGAAGAGGTTTATGTGAGCACTTAACATCCAAATTTCAAGAGCCAAAAGAGCAAGCCTTGGTAAATCAAGTTCAAGACTAGCCAGTTGATCAAATACAAAATCAAAGTTGGACACAACACGTCATTGGTTTTCTTCAAAATGGTGAGTGTCCTAATGGCTTGAACAAATCTCAAAGAAGGTATTTTTGGCTGCAAGCTATTTATTATTTTCTTTTGGATGACATTATCTTTAAGAAGGATGTGATAAATGTGTTGCTATAATGCATTAACAATGACCAATTTGATATGCTACTAGAAAAGTTCCATAATGGTGCAGATGGTGGTCACTTCTCTCCTAGAACAATAATTACAAAAATAATGAGAGTTGGTTACTATTGACCTAGTATTTTTAAGGATAGAGAATAGAAGTATTTTTAAGGAATTTTTTTGAAGGGCCTTTCTTACCTTGCCTTCCCCCAAGTGTTCCATTAGATTTTTTTTGAATGGCAATTTTGGTCCAAGTGACCCTTCAAAAAATTTCCAAAGGGAATTTTTTTATCTAATTGTCCCTTCAAAACTTTTTTGAAGGGTAATTCACCTTGTCCTTTCCTCCAAAGTGATCCTTCAAAAAAAGTTCTGAAGGGAACTTTTTGCCCAAGTTTCCCTTTAAATTTTTTTTTAAGGGCACTCTTACCTATTTTCCCTAAGGTTACCCTTCAAGATTTTTCCTGAAGGTCCCTTTTTCCATGGAAATGCCCTTAAAATTTTTCTAAAGGGACCTTGTGACTTTACCTCGATGTCCTTCAAAACTTTTTTGAAGGACACTTTTCCAAGTGTCCTTTAGGAAAAGTTCTCGAAGGAAACTAGTCATTGCCCAGAAGCCAAAATTCCAAAAGTAATTCCTTTGGGCAAATTATCTAAAGGAATTACTTCAAGAAAATTGCCTAAAATAATAAGCCTGACCCAAATGGATTCCCATGACATGCCATAGGATGTCAAATTTGATGTATTCAACTAGATGTTGGGGTTCAAAGACATGACGTAATGTAGGACATCAAATTTGGGCAGCCAACTAGCTATTGGTTTCAAATTGGTGACATGTCATAGGACATCAAATTTAATTTAAGGAACTAATCATTGGGGTGCAACTTGGTGACATGCTACAAGACATCAAGTTCATGCCCAAAGTCCTCAAGTAAGAAGTGAAGTCACTGGGAAAACCCAAATGAATCTGTAGTGCAAATTAGGATTTGTCATATGCTTGACTTATGAATTTTATAAGTAAGGAGCCTTAAAGAAGCTGAAGGAGCAAGCAAGGAGTAGAAGGACTCAAAAAACCTAAAAGGGTCTTAAGCAAAGCAAAATTAGGTTTTCAAAAGAGTTTTGCTTATAAAATTTTATAAGTAGAAGCAATCAAAAAACTTGAAAGAGAAAAGATAGTGCAAATTAGGTTTCCCAACATGTTTGACTTATAGGTTTTATAAGTAAAGCCATTTAGAAAACCCGAATGGGTCTACAGTGCAAAACATGGAAGCTTTTAGGGAATCTAAGTTCACAACAATGATCCAAGCCATTTATTATGGAGGGTCATCTCAGCATTGGTTTTGTAGTGATCCTAGTCATTTCAAGAGGGTGAATCAAAGAGAAGGACAAACTCCAACTAAATGAGAGAGCAGCTAGAATCAGGTTCACCAGGATGGTGACAGTAAACTATTTTGGAGGCTTTTATATTGGTTCCCAAGATCTCTCTCGTATCTCCCTCCTATTCTATAAATAGGACCCTTTGGCTCTTATTTTATCATCCACAGATAGTATGATGAAGCCCTACTAGAATTTTCTACCATTTTCTTGCCCTTGAGCAAAGAAGCATAAGTCTATTTTATTTCTAAGTTTTGGGCATTTTCTTGGGCACACAAGAGACACAAAGTGATAGAAAGTGATGTTTTATCCTTCTGTTCTCTATCCTTCATGATTTTGAGCAGAGAGTTGATCCAACAGGTCATGTAGAGTGCATTCTAGCTATATGAGATTTTGCACATTTGTAACCGTTTTCTAGACTATATAGGTTATCTTTTCAGTTATTTACATTATGTGATATCATTCATTTTATCTCTACATTAAAATACTTATGTTGGAATCTTCTAGAGCTTGAGGTATAGATTATATTTTATTTTATTGTGCATAAGTATAGGGCATACATGTGGATACTAATTCTTGGTGTATCACCATTTTAGACTAGGCTTTTATTTATGCAAACTTTTGACTCTTTTCACCCATAAAATCTGGTTCAGCAGTTTTATTGCATAAAAAAGCCAATACAGGGAGCTAGCCCTTTCATCCTAGAGGTTCATTTCCAATATAGGCACACCCACAGGCCTGAAAATGTCCCAACATTGCCCAAATTTGTAAGAGGCTTGAATAACCCTCTTTTAAGGGTGCAATATTTGGAGACAACATGTCTACAAGACACACATAAATAGAGTAGAGAAAAGCACCATTCCTTTTCAAAAACATGAATAAAATAAGTAGATTGATGGTGTCAAAAAAGAAAAGCCATTCCAATAGGGAAAGCATGGGTGAGTTTTAAAGAGTCTAGTCCTTGTTAGTGGCTTAGAAAATATGATAATCCACTGCACATGCCTACTTTGAATATTCTTCAGTGAAAGTGACTCTGGTAGCTGAACTTGAACTCATATTTTTAGTTGGGAAGGAAAATATATCACCATCGAGAGCAGTGATCCTAATGAGCAAGGGCAAACTTGTTGATGACATGTGTGATGTGAAAATTTACCAACTCTAACTATTAAACATTCAGAATCTTATCAAGCATTTAGATTCTAAGATTCAAAGCCTTGCCACCTAATCATGATTTAAAGGGGTTCTCATGCCATGTGTTGTGAAAGTAATCATTGGATAATGTGTCGATAAAGTATCAAGGGAAATTTCTCCATTGGTGCCTCTTGAGTAACCCTGAGATTTGATGTCCATCTTGAACATTTTTGAAGGTTTTGAATGTATTTTATGGTTTTATTTTACTATAAACTACCACTAAAGACTTTAAAAAATTTGGACCCCCATCAAAATGACATGTAGATGTTTGAGCTTAACAAACATGCACAAATTATGTGCATACTAGAATTAACTTGCCTGACCTCACCATTGACTAATTTTTCAATGGATTAGTTATTGATTGTTTTCAACTCCATCAATGCTTGGCTAACTGAAAACATTAACCACTTATCATAGATCATGCATAGATTGTTGACTACCAACAAACGCCACCATCATAGACTACTAAGGGATGGACCACCAACATTTGAGCCAACTGTAACTCTACAGACATCAATAACTATGACAGTCAACCATTGGGCCAAACATCACCGCCTATATGGCATGCACCCATTGTGGCATGGAGAAGCACACACTATTTTTAATGATGGTTCCTTTTCATTTTATAATTCCTTGCTAGGTACATTTTGGCATCCTTCACCATATCATGACCTTTTTATTGTGAACTGCCTAAAGGGCTAAAGTAGTTTTGTCTATGCCATTTAAGATTCAATCCCTATTGAATCCAAGGTGGAGGGAGATAGCTCAAGTGCAGAAATAGAGAAGAAGCTTAGAGATTATTTCCAAGTTAGTAATGGATAATGCCTATGTTTTAATTGACATAATGTCTCAAACAAGTAGTATGGTATATAAGTTTTTGGCAAAATGTCTCAAATAGAGCTTTAAAATAGGGTAGAATAAGGTGTTTGGCATAAAAGACTATGGAAGAATATATAATTTTAACATAATGTCTTAAATCCAAATGCATTTTAATTTTATGCCAAATATTAAAAAAACGTACAAATTACCTATGCTTACAACTTGAAATATAGTTGGTGGGTAGTTAGCAACTAGTTATTTTCATAGTCAACTTTTAGTTGTGGGTGGTGTTAGAAATGTTACGATCATAGTGAGCGGGCTATGCTAGTGGTCTATGTGTAGTCTTTAGTAAGTGGTTAGCTAAACATTGATGAAGCCAAAAGCGATCGATGACTAAGCTATTTAAAATTTAGACAGTGGTGGAGTTTGGTGAGTTGATGCTTGTATACACGTAGTTTGTGCATGTTAGTTAAGCTCAGCCTATGTGAACATGCAATGTGCATGTCATTTTTTCTTATAGCCTTAATGGAACACACAGAGTCATACACACATCAATCAAACTTATTCAAAATGAAAACATGGATGATACATTTATAATTTAATGGTTGGTTGTTCCACGTATTTATACATTTAAAACAAATGCATAGCACTTCCAAAATCCTCAATGAATGAATAATAATCATCCTCCACCAATCCCCAAATAAATGTCATTTTTTCAATATATGGAGGGAATGGTATGATGCTTAACCTTCCATAGGTGGCTCTTGGATTTTTATCTTCCATCATTGACTAAATGGGCTTGAAAATCATTTCAAAAGACCAATAACTTGTTATCCACCAGTAAGAATCCGTGATTGGGTATTTTATGGATAGTTAAAACTTATAAAAATGGAGTTTTTAATGTTTAGAGATGGGCAAGTTTTTTTTTAAGAGGAAAGGGAAAGGAAGGGGGAGAAAGGGAGGTTGAGTTTATAGTTAGTTATAGCTTATTTTAGTTTAGTTTAGTTTACTTTACTTAAAGGGCCAAAGAAACTCTATCTTGGGCCCCTCTAACTCTATCTATCTATTTAGAGAAGGGGACCTCCCCCCCTTCACCCTCTATATAAACTAAATTCTATCTAACTCTAATCTAATCTAATTTATATAGAGAGGGGAGAGTTTGAGTGTTTTAAATAGCCCACAAACATAATTAGGTTCTCATTCCTTGATTAGCATTGTGTGCATCTACTAAATCATTTCCAAACCTAGTCATTTTTCTAACTTCACTCAGCACTACATGTGTCATTTAATTCATTTCCCAGGATAGTTGGACTTTGAGCTCCGCATACCAAATACTAGTCGATGCTCAAAACACAACTGGCCTAGTTGAGATTTTATCCATACCTATCATAACAACAATGTTGAATGCTAAGCAAAGTTATGATAAGGTTTTGGAACCTACAAAACACTAAAAACTTCACACACCATGCTCCATGACCTAATTAACACTTTAGAAGTTGATTACAACTCCTTGCTTACTCAAAATCCACATAGATATAATCAGCGATTAAAATTTGATTAGCATAGAGATATTATGCCAAGCACACCATACACATAGTTGGAGTTTGTGATATGGTTAAAATTGCATCCTAAGAACAAGACTGTTGTACTTATTTAGTACTCAAATACATGATTGGTACTAAAACAACTTATAATCCAACTACATCTCAAGAACAAGACTGCCATATAGCTATTCAGTAATCAAAGACATGATTGGTACTAAAACAACTTATTATCCAACTGCATCCCAATAACAAGACTGCCATAAACCTATTCAATAATCAAACATTTGATTAGTACTAAACAACTTATAATCCAATAGCTTCCCAAACAACTTATAATCCAACATCTTTGAGATCTACATATTCTAAAAACTTGGTTATTCTTGTCATGACACTTTAGGAGAAGGTGGTTTCCTAGGTTCAAAATCTTATTGGTTTCATTGAAGGTATCAATAACACCATTGGTGTTAAACATGGTTTTATTCTTTCTCTAATGTTATTTGGTTTCCACATAGATGAATTAGAGGATATCATTGGAAGTTCAATAAAAACAAGTAACAATTATATTCTTTATGATATAATCATCACAATTATTAATTTTGATAACATCATTCTCATATCACATACTACTGTGGGGCTACAGATAATTCTTGACATTCGAAGATCATTTTGTGATATTCATGATTTACAAGTGAGCTAAAATAAAACAAATGTCATGGTTTTCAACAAAACCAAAAAGAAATCACATGGGACTAATCTCATTTACAAAAGAAGCTTGGTTGTCATGGTTTTCTCCTATACTAATCTTGGCATGCCTTTCAAAGGACCTCCCTTCAATATGAACTCTATTATAGAAGAGAGATTATGAAAAGGGTATATTTTGCTCTTAATAGACTTGAGAGACAATGATTCCAACTTTATTTTTAGTGTGCCAAAGAAAACATATGTATTTTCTAAAATTTAGTGTCACCAACATTATTATATAAACATTGTGAGATTTGGAGCCCTATACTTTGTAGTACTATTTGTATTAGATTGATGGAGTTCTTATTTAAATTTTATAAAAAAATCTTTCAAGAAAAATAGTGAGTTCCATTTGTAATTATTTTTACTAAATTTGGCACCCATCCCCTTCATATTTTAATTATTTTATATGTAGTGATGGTGCTTCACATATTAAATTTTTTTGTAGATACAACATATAGAATTAAAAATCTCCATTGCAGATGTGTTTCTTCATAAAACAAAAAGCATCTATAAGAAATTATAGGTGAAAAGAGAATATTTCTCATTCTCATTTTTGGCATGATGAATTTCAAGATTGATGAAGATCAACACCCTTTGATATGAAGGTCTATGTTATTATTGAAAAAATAGAATTCCTTTCTAATATGGTGTAATGTTTCAAAGCTCTCGCTTTATTTAGATTTCATTGCCAACAAGTTCAAAATTGGTTGAGTGCCTCATCTCCAAGTAAAAATTTGATCAAGGGAATTAAAATAAAGGTTGAAGCTCCTTTTATTTCAGTGAGTGTCTCCAACCATTGCATCTTATATAATTTGACAACATGAGTGTGATTGAGTAAAAAAGATGCCATCATAATAGAAGTTTACCTCACACTGTTGGATGAACAACTTTTAGGTTGGGATGTTAGGCTGTCAAGGTAAAGATCTTTTAAAATTTGAAGCACGTGGTTGCAATAAAGGGTCAAATCTCTCCACATCAGTCTCCAACTAATTGATCATTTATATTATCTCCTTCCATCCAATCCTCTTGATTAATAAAGATAATCTTGTTGGTCAGAGACAAGCACTTGGGTTCCACCAACTCATTGCATTAATCTCAATCCATTAGATTTGTTATTATCTAATAGATTAAGTATCTTTTGTTATAAATAATGATGCAAGGTTGGTAAAATGCCTCACACCATTAAATTGATAATACTTGGACTAATTTTTAGTCTTTCATCTACCTAAGCTCAATAAGATGATAGTTTGGTTTAATTTTAAAAAAAAAGTAGATGAATTCCTCCACACGGATTTTTCTTCCATTAAGCTAAGTTCAAACTCATTCTTTTTCAGATTCATTGGGTGGATTTATTGTGAAGTGGCTATTCAAAGGTAGTTTATGGGGATGCAATCTTGGCTTTAAATTTAAAATATACAAGATGATATGGCATGTCTACTCATCTCAATTAAGTATATAGGTAAAAAAAATTCAGAGAGGCAACCCATGTTGGTTAGAACAAAAAAGACATCCATACAGAATTTTTAAAGGGTAGGCCATTTCATTTGTAGGAAATGTATCCAAAAAAAGAAAAATAGACAAGATATGGTTGAAAATACTTCTCAACTACCCATACACCTAACAATAAAAGACTCAATATTTGTTGTATTTTCCTGATATTATATATGGTAATTTTTTCATTTATTAAAGGAAATGAGTTTCTGAGCATGATATGTTTACTGAGTTTTAAAAACTAAAATTTGAATCCTTATTATTTGGATGTGTATGTGTATCTTCAGCTATAGTTGCAATAAAGTGTGATTATGCATATTTTTAGAGTAATAGATTTATTGTGGCTCTTCTTTGTCTACCACTTGGATTTGATCTTGTTGGTGAAATTATGTTTATGGGTTGTGCCTTTCCCTTTATAATTTATTTGTT
The DNA here is from genome assembly GCA_037957365.1 of Torreya grandis. NCBI lineage: Eukaryota > Viridiplantae > Streptophyta > Pinopsida > Cupressales > Taxaceae > Torreya > Torreya grandis. Next base: position 3,502,476 of record JARHVA010000046.1, read on the forward strand.
TTGTTTCTTTATTTTCTCTTCCTACATATCAGTCCCATTGTGTTCAAATAGACAGAAAATCCTCCCATTTCTATTATGGTGAATCACCACTTACTTTTATGTTTCTTTATCCCTTTTCCTCTCAAATTTTTACTTCTATTTATGCAAGTTGGCAATAGAACCAATCAACTCTAGTGGTTCTCTACAAGGAGAAGGCTCTCATTGAGCAAAGATCCCATGTTGTGTTTGAATACGAGGGTGCCATCAAGAGGGAATTTTAAGACAATAACACAAAAATTGGGCATAATATATAGCCATTCAAAGATCTTCAATCATTTATGAAGTTGTGTGAACAAGAGATCAAGAACACTTGGTATACTCAATGAACGTGTTTCCAACATGGAATTGATGTTGATGTCCATTATTTTCCTCTTGATACATTTTTTTAAAACCAAAACTCCCTGCATGTTCCAAAAATACATTCATAGAGGCATGAGATATGAGATTTAAAAATCTAACATAAAATTAACTTGGGCAGAACCATAAAAAGCATTGAAAACAAAATACATCACTTCATGAAACACTAGATCTTCAAATAGAATATTAGTGTATTGTTACTCCCAAGTACACTCGGGTCTCTTTTGGTTTGATATTTATTTTAAGATAATTGTGGTTATGCTCTCATGAATGTTTCATGGGGTAGGGTACTTTCTTTTGCAACATTAGTGGATATGTAAACTTTAAAATAATGTACCAAAATCATAAAAGTATTTTATAATTAAGTGTTTATTATATTATGAGATTTGTGGTAGGCTTTATTGGCTCTTTAGAGGAAATTAAGGTTGTCTATGAGATTTTATTCATTATGAAAATCAAATATATCTATTTTTATTCATCAAAGAGATGAATAAACATAGATGGCTTCTTAAGAGTTGTCAGCACACCTCTTTGCTTTATAGTTCAACTTCAAACTCCTTTATTCAAATTCAAATTCAGAGGCACAAACGAATGATCCCACTGTTTTACTCAACAATCATAAGTTGTCAAGAGAAAAACCTCAACAACTTAGATAATGTATTTTATATTTCATCTCTTTTTTATCATGCTTTCTCTTATTTAAATTGTACTTTTTTGGTAATCCTATTACCTTTTTATAGTTACTATTAGGCATTAATAATGTATTCTATTTAATTTTATATGTAGAAAAGTTGTTGATGAAAGGATGGAAGACAAAAGCAATAAGGTAATTAGTTGAAAATATATATGTGAAAAATCCAAGCACAAGGCAAGTTAATAGGTGTTACTAAACACAGAACCCAATGCCACCGACTTCAAAGTCTCTATCCCTTTATTTTGAATAATTGAAATGAATATGTTGTTTTGCATGCTTTGACCTACCACAATATTTAAAGTTTACTCAATGCTTCCAAATTCCAAACTATTTATATAATAAATTGATATCAATATAATTCAAAAAATTTGAATCACAAGTCACTTAGATGTTTTTAATCATTCCATACTTTACACCATAATATTTAAATATAGGTATAGGTAGTCAAGCTTCCCCTTCTATGAAGCAGGGCTTTGACTCATTCATTTTTATAAAGAATTAGAAAATATATTCATTTAATTTTATTGGAGAAGAATAATAGATTGTATATTAATTTTTTATTATTTTTCAATATATATTAATATTTAATAATAGGTTAATATGATGGTAAGAAAAGTACATCCAAAATAAAAATTTATAATATAAGCAGGAAAAAACACATGAATTAAGTTATAGATTTTATGTTTCACAATCTATAAAATTAGATGTATAAGTTTATTTTTTAATATGTGTTAGTTGTTATTTGACTTTGTATGATTAATATTTAAATATAAAATAAAAATAATACACGATTTTACCAAAAATTTATACATTAAACAATTAAAGTTGATGAGATTTTTTTTCCACCTTATAATTATTATATGTAAAACTAGTATACATATATTAAATAAATCTATGTAAAATATCTCAATAGATATTATTTTTGAGGCACTCACAATTCAATACGATATAAATACCCTCTTATCATAGATACATACATATATTTTGCATAAATTTATGTAAGATATATATGCTAATATATATAACCTATAAAATACAGCTGTCCCCGGTTCGAGTCACAACCCAGACTCCTTAAGGCATCCATGGTCATTAATGCAACTCCACTTTTCAGGAGAGCCAAACGATGCGTGTTGTTGTGCATAGGTAGGCGGTTAATGTCATCGGACAGCATCATCACCTGCTATTTCAAAATTTTGCTTGGATCGGAATTCCTTTAGCGTCAATTCTGGTGCTCACCGGACGATGACTGTGATGCTTTCTCTGCCTCTGGTTACATGTAAGATATGATTTGTTGTTAGATGTTTCTGACAAGGATCTTTAGCTGGTAAGGGAAGTGTATGGATCTGATCTTGAAGTGAAAGAGAAGGGGTTTACAGTGATGAGATAAAACCTTAACTAAGAGTGATTCAGAATTTGAGAAACTAGTTTAAATTTGATCATTTTATTTAAGAATGATATAAATGAATAAAGTAGTGGAAGAGATTCGATCCCATAAATAAAATCTGTGATCCAACTCAGTCAATACAACTGTATATCTAGGACTGTTTTGAGAAATGGAGAAAGGTTTGGGATTGACCTGCAATACCCGTTGGTTTCAATTCATCAATTGGGATTAACTTGATTCCGATGGGTCAGTATTTATATGATAAAATGACAAATAAAGAAGGGGAGTATAGGAGGAGGAAAGAGGTTTGTTACTAAGATCGTCTTGTCTAACTGAATCTAATAATACTAAGGTAGACTTGGGATATTTACTTAGTTTTGAGAATTGGAGAATGATTTGGGCTTGTTCTTCAATGTTAACAGATGTACTATTCCAACAACATGAATTAATTTGATCTAAATTGAAGAACTTCTAGGATAAGAAGATAATAGAGTTCTGGATAAGATTGTATGCTTTACATTTAGAGTAATGAAATGTTCATAGTTTCCTTGGAAATGGGGATATATTTGGGAAATGTTTTTGTGTTGGATTCTTAAAAATAGATTGCATAAAGTTTGTTATTTATGAAAGAATTTTTTGTTGGGTTTGATATGGTTAAATCATTTGTAAAAGAAAATTATATTTAAATTAAATGAAGTGAATGATATATAAATAATGGAAAGTCTTTTAGAAGGTGTTTTTGTTCCTTTTTAGTAGATTATATAATTAAATGTTGCAATAATATTTATAGTAGATTTAGAATCGGTATAATAATTAGAAAGAGGGCCTTGTTAAAAATTGGATCTTGAAGAAGAAAGCAAAGGGGTAGAATGTTAAGGATATAGGAGAAAGGAAATAATGGGTTTGGAGGTAAAAGGTGAGGAAGGATATAAGAAAATTATTATGGAGACTAGAAAAGATTGAAATGAATAATAAATGTTTCATAGGTTCAACGGAAAAGAAGGAAAATATTTATAAGGGAATTCAATGCTAGAAAAGGATTTGAAAGATGATAGAATGCAAGAAAATGAATTAAGGAAAGAAAATGTGAGATTCGTAATGGTTACATAAGATGAGAAAGGGCAGGGGAATATAATTATGATAGATGATAAAGGGTTGTGAAAGAAAGTTGGCGAAGAGGTTACATGTGTAAGGGTTGATGCATTGGATGGAAAGAAGGTATTATAAAAGGTGAAGAAGGAAAGATGAAGGGAGAGATAGAAGGCAAGGGATAAGAGATCAACACATACAAAATGTTGGACATTAGTATTTACATTGGGTACATTATTATTTACTATTTACTGTATGATAAATAATGAGTATTTAGGATTATGTTATATGGTTAATCTAATATATTAAAAATATAGTTTGTAATATATTATTGTTTGTACGGATTCTAAGAGAGCATTATAGGTTGTTGACTCCTTATTCATATGCTATAGTTTGCCTATATATTTATTTATTCTTATGGGTGAGTGTAAGATTCATAGTGTGAGATATAATATATTATGAAATTAAAATATTTATTTCTGTACTCTGTTTGACTCTTCTATTATTTAGATTTGATACCAGAGCGATATGGGATTCTGAGATTTGTGAAGGGCATCTACAATTTTTGATTGACCCGTTTGATGAGAAAATTTATTTTATCATAAATTTTGTAATGGTAGTGTAAGCTTAGTTCTGTTGGTATTTTATCATAATTTTTTTTTCAAGTCTACCATTCGCCCATGTCCACATGCTAAGACGTTCAGACTTGTGTGACATTTGCATACGTTCATTATTCACACGAATCAATTGGCAATTGTATCTATATTCTCCATGCACATGACCTGTTGAATCGATGCAATATTGTCGATCTTTATCTTTTCAGAAAACATACAGTTTTGAAATGATTAAGTGAACAGTTGGCATCATCGGTTATATTTGTGTCATTTAGAAGTGTTGTCTTTTTTCAAGTGCATAGATTATAGACCTAGCGCTTGAACATATATAAAAGAGCATTGTGGAATGCAGTTTTTGGTGTTCATTCTGGCCTAATCACACATCGTGCACTTGTCTTGGAAGCGTTGTTACAAAGACTCCAAGCACGGATCTACCACTTCGCCAAGCTCCTCGGCTTTGTGTCAAACATTGTGGATGTTGGATTTAAGTGCACGGATCATAGAAGTTTACCTCCCATTGTTGGATGAACAACTTTTAGGTGAGGATGCTAGGCTCTCAAGTTAAAGACCTTTTAAAATTTGAAGCACATGGTTGAAATAAATGGTCAAATCTCTTCACATTAGTCTCCAACCATCTAATCATTTAGATTATCTCCTTCTATCCAATCATCTTGATTAATAAAGATAATCTTGTTGGTCAAAGAAATAGCCCTAGGTCGCACCACAATTGCATTGCATTGCATTAATCTTAAGACATTAGATTTGTTATTATCCAACAGATCGAGCATTTTTTTTTTATAAATAATGGCATGCAAGGTTGGTAAAATGCCTCACACCATTAGATTGACAATACTTGGATTAATTCACAGTCTTTCATTTACCTAAGCTCAAGAAGATGATAGTCTAGTTTAATCGCAAAAAAAAAGTAGATTAATTTGTCCACACTGATTCTTCTTCCATTAAGCCTACGTTCAAACTAATTATTTTTTAGAGTTGTTGGGTGGAGTTATTGTGAAGTGTCAATTCAAAGGCAATCTATGGGGATGCAATCTTGGCCTTAAATTTAAAATATGCAAGATGCTTTGGCATGTCTACTCATCTCAATTGAGTATGTAGGCAAATTTTCTTTCAAAGAGGCAACACATGTTGGTTAGAGAAAAAAAGACAACCATGCAACATTTTCAAACGGCAAGCCATTTCATTTGTAAGAAATGTATCAAAAATGAAAAGAAAATAGATAAGCCCTGGTTGAAAATACTTCTTAGCTACTCATATACCTAACAATAAAAGACTCAATATTTGTCGTATTTTCTCGATGTTATATATTATAATTTTCTCGTTTATTGAAGGAGATGATTTTGTGAGCATGATATGCTTATTGAGTTTTTAAAACTAAAATTTGAGTCCTTTTTATTTGGATGTGTATGTGTATCCTCAACCATAGTTGTAACAAAGTTATTGTGTCCCTTCTTTGTCTACCACTTGGATTAGATCTTGCTGGTGCAATTGTGTTTATGGGTTGTACATTTCCCTTTATAGTTTATTTGTTTTGTTGTGTTATATTCCATTCTTACATATTGGTCGCATTGTGTTAAAATATATAGAAAATCCTCTCATTTATATTTTGGTGAATCACCACTTAATTTTATGTTTCTTTCTCCCTTTTCCTCTCCAAGTTTTATTTCTATTTATGCAGGTTAGCATTAGGATAGAAAACAGAACCAATTGACTCTAGTGGTTCTCCGCAAGGAGAAGTCTCACACTAAGCAAAGGTCCCATGTTGTGTTTGAAGACGAGGTTGCCATCAAGAGGACATTTTAAGACATTAACACAAAAATTAGGAATAATAGATATCCATTCAAAGATCTTCAATCATCTACAAAGTTGTGTGAACAAGGGATCAAGAACACTTGGTATACTCAATATATGTATTTCCTACATGGAATTGGTGTTGATGTCCATTATTTTTCTCTTGATATATTTAAAAAAATTTCAAAGCTCCCTACATGTTGAAAAAGTACATTCATATAGGCATCAAAGGTGAAATTTAAAAATCTAACATAAAATTAACTTGGGAAAAACCATTAAAAACATTGAAGACAAAATGCATCACTACATGAAACATTATCTTCAAATAGAATATCCGTGCATTATTACTCCCATGTACACCAGGGTCTCTTTTAGTTTGATTTTTATTTTAGGTCAATTATGTTTATACTCTCATGAATGTTTCATGGAGTTAGGGTACTTTCTTCTATAACATTAGTGGACATGTAAACTTTACAATAATGTATCAAAATTATAAGAGCATTTTATTATTAGGTGTCCATTATATTATGAGATTTGTGGTAAGTTTTAATGCCTCTTTAGATGAAATTAAAGTTGTTTATGAGATCATATTCATTATGAAGATCAAATATGTTGAGTTCTATTCATTAGAGAGATGATTAAACATAGATAATTTGAAGAGTTATTAGCATAACTCCTCGTTTTATGGTTCAATTTCAAACTCCTTTATTCAACCTCAAATTCAGAGGCACAAACGAAGGATCGCACTATTTTATTCAATAATCACAAGTTGTCAAGAGAAAAACCTAAACAACTTAGATAATGTGTTTTATGTTTCACCTCCTTTTTATCATGCTTGGTCTTATTTAAATTGTACTTTTTATTTAATCTTATTACCTTGTTATAGTTACTATTAGGCATTAATAATATATTATATTTAATTCTATATTTAAAAAAGTTGTTGATAGAGAAAGGGAAGACAAAAGCAACAAGTAAATTAGTCAAAAAAAAAAAAAGTGAAAACTCCAAGCATAAAGAAAGTTAATAAGTGCTACTAACCACAGAACCCAATGGCATCAACTTTGAGGTCTCTATCCCTGAAAAATATCTTTACATGTGGAAAATATTTATTTTGAATAGTTGGAATGAATATGTTGTTTTGGATGCTTTAGCCTACCACAAACTTTAAAATTTACTCATGCTTCCAAGTTCCAAACTATTTCTAGAATAAATTGATATAAATATAATTTAAAGTTTTTGAATCATAAGTCACTTGTACGAGAGACTTTTTAAATCATTCCATACTTTACACCATAATATATATAAAGTTCCAAACTATTTGTATAGTAAATTGATATCGATATAATTTAAAGTTTTTGAATCACAAGTCACTCTATACAAGAGACTTTTTTTAATCATTCCATACTTTACACCATAATATATAAATATATGTATAGGTAATCAAGCTTCCCCGTCTATCATGTGGGGCTTTGACCCATTATTCATTTTTATAAAGAATTAGAAAGATATATTTATTTAATTTTATTGGAAAAGAAGAATAAATTATATACTATTTTATTATTATTTTTAAATATATATTAATATTTAATAATAAGATAATATGATGGTAAGAAAAATACATTTAAAATAAAAATTTGAAGAGAAAAGAAAAAAAACCACAAAAATTAAGTTACAGATTATATATTTTATAATGGATTACAACCCATGATCTAATATTTATTCTACAATTAAATCTAAAATGTCAAATAAAAATAATACACAATTTTACATATATATATATATATATAACAGTGAAATTGTTGAAATCTTTTTTCAACTTATAATTGCTAAATAAAAATAAAAATAATAAAAAATTGAAAACATACAAATGAAAACTAGTGAAATTTTCTCAACTTACCACCATAACAAACATCTAAAATAACATATTTATTTAATATATTTTTTCTATAAGGTGGAATGCCCTTGTGATATACCTTACATTGAGTAAACAGAGATCTATTGGAATCAGAATTAAGAAACATGCAGTAGACATTCGTCTAGAAAGGAAAGATAAATCAGCTTTCACATAACATTATTACCAAACCAAGCATACTATCCGCATTGAAGATGGAAATGGTTTTATTCAAATATGAACATAGAAGCGAATGTGTTCCAGCGCGGACACATGCTCCATGCAGCAATTATTAGGGCCTCTGCCACCTCATCATGAGTTAAGCTGTTCTCGTGCCACGTGTTGTGAAAGCATTCGCTGGCCGACGTGCCGGCACAGCTCGTGGTGAAATTTCCGTGGTAGAGCCCGCGGCGTTCAGGGTTATTATTAATTATTTAATGGCGGAAGCAGTACAGCCGAAGTTTCGAGACGACCTCCCACCGACAACCAACGAACCGGTTGGACGGAAAATACGGATCAACCGGACCGAATTCAACGGTTCGGATTCTACGTCTACGGGTGGATTCTACTAAGTTGTACGCCGTTTAGTCATTATTTTATATTAAATAATAATGAATTTAAGAGGGGGCAGAGTGCCTAGGAGCTTCTTTCTGTCTCTCTAAATCCAAGCAAATTACGCAAGCGGGACGGCCCGGACGGGTGGGAGTGGTACGTACGGTTTGGGCTACGACCCGGCTGCCCCAGGTTCGAGTCGCGACCCGACAACCCTTCGAAAAGCATCGAACAAATTAAAAAAATGAATCTTCTGTGCACTTGCAAATCCATGGTCATTAATCAATTCTCAGGACCGCGTTTTTCTTGGGCTGTGACGATGCCAGGAAGCTTGGTGGGACTGCGACGCGGACTGCCACTGCGACCCCACCTAAAGGAGAGCCAAACGATGCATGTTTTTGTGTTTAGGTGGCGGAAACACCCTCGCAAATGCAACGCCGGCACGAATAAACACGCTGCACTTATTGTAATTAGGTGTGTGGGAAGTTTACCTCCGCTCTGGGACCCGTCCTTGTGCTTCGCCTCATTTAACCATTCATTATCATAGCGCTCAGATCTTCTTGAAATTACTGCTCCTGTCAGAGTACTCTACTTTTATTGCGTATGTAGGACGATGATGGAATTTTCTATAAAGGAGATGCTCAATTGTTAAAAAGGGTATGCTGACTGTCTACTCTGCTGTTTAATGACAGATTGTGGCTACAGGAATAGCATAGGATTTTTAACTGGCTCGAACCCTGGACGTCCCGGTTTAAAGCGAAAATGTTTGGGCGCTCGTCCGTGGTACATGGCGTCTTTTGTTTCCTAATATTCATAAGCAGACCGGCTACCTTCCAGCTGAACATGCTTGCGGTGGCCAGAATCATTCGGGAGATCAATGTAAATGCTGAAATGTCAAGAAAGATTCCAGACTTTAGCGAACTGCCTAGCGTATTGAGAGAGCGGCTGCATATACCCGGGTACAGATCGTCGACTCTTCCGATTTTCCAAGAAGCTCCGGCGTTTCGTAACGGCAGAGAATGCGTTATTTCAGCGCCGGCGTGGATGTCGATGTCCGCGGAGCAACAAGGAGAAGAAGAGCTCTGTGATTTGAACTCGGTACATATTGCAATGACGCTGGACGCTGCTTATTTGAGAGGAGTCGTCGCTGGAATTCTGTCCATTCTTCAGCACGCTGCTTGCCCGGAGAATGTGGTGTTTCATTTTCTGGCTTCGGACAGGGAAGCTGATCTGAAAGCTACGCTAATGGCTACTTTTCCATACCTGCGCTTCAAGCTGTATCATTTTGACGAGAATATTGTGAAGAACAAGATATCCTACTCCATTCGGCAGGCATTGGATCAGCCATTGAACTACGCCCGGTCTTATTTGGCTGATATTTTGCCTGCCTGCGTGGGGAGAATTATATACCTCGATTCTGATTTGGTTGTTGTGGATGACATAGCAAAGCTTTGGGAAACAAGCTTGGAATCTTACATACTTGCCGCTCCCGAGTATTGTCATGCAAACTTCACCAAATATTTCACGGACAATTTCTGGTCGGATCCGGATTTATCCCGAACATTTGAAGGTAGAAAGGCTTGTTATTTCAATACAGGGGTTATGGTGATCAATTTGGTGAAATGGCGTCAAGGGATGTACACGGTGAAGATCGAGGAGTGGATGGAAGTGCACAAGAAGAGACGGATCTACGAGCTGGGGTCTCTGCCGCCATTTTTGCTGGTGTTCGCGGGAGGAGTGAAAGCGGTGGATCACAGGTGGAATCAGCACGGCTTGGGCGGGGATAACTTCCAAGGGCGGTGCAGGGATCTTCATCCCGGCCCCGTGAGCTTGCTCCATTGGAGCGGCAAAGGAAAACCCTGGCTGCGTCTTGATTTGAGGCACTCTTGCCCTCTCGATTCCCTCTGGGCTCCCTATGACCTCTTTCACCCTGCCTCTTTTCTCCACGGATGATTTTGCGTACTATGTAATGTATAGCCAATTACAATCTGAATACTGAGCAAGGAGCTGCCTGAAGACAGTCCCGCTAAAACCCCACACATACCTATATTACTAATAATGTGTCTTAGCTGGTATAAATGTACATTGCTGATAACCAAGACTGGTGCGGTGGAAAAAGCCAGACGTTAATGCAAATGTATGGGCGTCCATTCCGGCTGCCAACTGCCAGCTCGCACAGCCGCTCTTCACAACAAACCGCCCCTCTAAAACCGTGGACACTTAGTGATGCCCCCTTATGCACCCACGTGGCATGCACTTTGAAAATTCTTCAATACTCACTTCAACTACAAAGAAAGTAACAAGATAAACTTCATATTTTTAATGTATTGCCTCCACATCAACATCATTGCATTGTTGATTCAATCCACATCTCAGAGGTCGAGTGTTTCCATAATTAATTAGAAAATAGTCAATAAAATATGCCACCACTCTACAAGCTACAAATCCCTTTCTAATGGGTGCAACGTATGTAAATCCAATAATTGCTTTGAAGGTAGGGCATGCGTATGATATGTCTCTTTGGTGTATGATATCACATGAAATACCATGTCATTGCCCCTCACAATCACTGCCCAAATCACTTTGAAATCTTTCACCACTTGTAAGTTTTGTATGGTCTTGTCGTAATTTCTCTATGTCAATATCTCAATAGCATAGACAAACATAAGTAATATTAAAGACTTTGGGATCTCAATGTCTTGTCTCCATATCATTGGCATTACAACATTGATTTCAATTGCACATCGAACATGGAGTCTTCTCACAATCAAATCAATGTCATGTTCTCCTTGTTGACCCTTCACGATAGTAAATGTCCAATCAAAGAACCTACCACCTTACATTTTGTGTATCCCTTTCTAATCGATGCAGGCCATTAAATCCAATAATTGCCTTAAATCTGGATAATCCTCTGAATGCCTAAATGTTGGCTCAAATCCCAATGAACACAAATGTAATATATCACGAACTATAGATGGCACATTTTACATGAAGGTTTGGAATTGGAATGAGATGATGATTGTTGGCATAGATCATGTCTAAGTATAGTATGGAAATGATTTTTTGCCAACACATCACACCATGTTTGATAACCCCAATAGATGGCCGAGAAAGGTAATAAAGAATGGTCCGAACATTTACAACTTCAATTTGGATATTGATTGTATATACCCATGTCCACTTTAAATTTTTATCCAAATCCCAAAAACCCAATCGCCCAAAGTTGGACTGACCCCAACATGTTGGGATCTTTAACTAGTCACTATAAATGTCCCTTGATTGAAACCAAGGCAGTTGTAATTTTGACATAAAGATTGGTAAAAGACACCATCTCTATCTACAAATAATGCAAACCATCGAAGACTAAAGCATTGCATGCCAATTCATATCCCAATCCCCATATTTCAATTGTTTTGCATGTAGTGATGTTGTTTCACATATTAATTTTTTGCGTAGATACAACATGTAGAATTAAAAATTTACATTGGAGATGTGTTTCTTCGGTAAAAAAAAAACATCTCTAATAAATTATAAAAGGTGAAAAGAGAATATTTGTCATTCTTATTTTTGTCATGATGAATTTTGAGATTGTTGAAGATCAACATCTTTTGCTCTAAAGATCTGCGTTATTTTGAAAAAAATTGAAGTCCTTCCTGATATGGTGTAATGTTTTAAAGCTCTTTCTCGATTTATATTTCATTTTTAACAAGTTCAAAATTATCTAAGTATCTAATCTCCAGGTAATAATTCGATTCAGGTGATCATTTTAAAGGTTTAATCTCCTTTTCTTTCAATCAAGTCTCTTAACATTGCATCTTCTAGAATTTGATGGCAGAAGTGTGATTGAATAAAGATGATGACATCATAATATAATTTTGCCTCACACCATTGGATGAATAATTTTTAGGCAGGGATGTTATACTATCAAGTGAGGACCTTTGAAAATTTGAAACACATGGTTGCAACAAAAGGTTCTGTCCACATCAATATCCAACCATTTGATCATTTAGGTTATCTCCATCCATATGACCCTCTTGATTAATAGGGATCATATTTTTGGTCAAAGACATACCCCTATGTCCCACTAGCTCATTGCATTAATCTCTTTCCATTAGATTTGTTATTATCCAATGGCTTGAGTGTCATTTGATATAAATAATTATGTTTAAGGTTGGTAATATGCCTCACACCATTATATCAATAATACTTGGATTAATTCGATCTAAGCTCAAGAAGATGATTGTTTGGTTTAACCATAGATAGAAGCAGATGAATTCTTCCACAAATTCTTCTTCCTTTAAGTTTAAGTTCAAACTCATTCTTTTACAAAGTTGTTGGGTGGATTTATTTTGAAGTGACGATTCAAATGAAATTTATGGAGATGCAATCTTGGCTTTAAATTAAAAATCTACAGGACAATATGCCATGTCTACTCATATGAATTGAGTATGAAAGCATTATTGATTTTAGAGAGATAGCCCATGCTAGGGGATGAAAAAGGACACCCCCACAACATTCTCAAAGTGAATGGACTTTAGTTTACAGGAAATCTATCCAAAAAAATAGACAAGACCTAGTTGAAAATACTTCTCAGCAACACGTACATTTAATAATAAAAGATAAGTTATATTGTCCCTCTTTTATTGATGTTATATATTGTAATTTTCTCCTTTTTTGAAGGAGATGGTTTTTTGAGAATTATATGTTTACCAAGTTTTTAAAACTCATATTTTAACCCTTGCTTTTTCATCGTGTATGTATACCGTGAGCCCTCATTGCAATAAAGTGTGATTGTGCATAATTCTTAAGTAATATAGTTATTGTGGCTCTTTTTTGTTTGTCTCTTGGCTCTAGTCTTACTAATACAATTTTATATGTAGTAGGTTTTACTACGTATTTAGTGGAATTTAAGGCTCTCTATGAAATCTTGTTCATTACAAAGATTAAAGATGTTTAGCTCTCTTAATCAAAGAGATGATTTCTTAAGAGTTGTTAGGACAACTCTTTGGTTTATGGTTCAAATTTAAATTCTTTTCTTCAACCTCAAATTCATAAGTACAAATGAATGAACTTACTAATTTACTTAACAATTACAAGTTGTCAAGAAAAATATCTTGAAAACTTAGATCTTATATTTTATATTTCATCTCTTATTTAAAATATATTTATCCTATAATCACTATTAAACATTAATAATATTTCTAATTAATTTTTAGATTAAAAAAAGTTGATGGAGTGAGGAACACATAAGTAATTAGTTAATAGGTACTGCTAACCAGAGTTGAATGCCACTAACTTCTTTAGGATATATTTTTATATGTGAAAAATATTTATTTTGAAAAGTTAGAATGAATATGTTGTTTTGCATGCTTTGGACTACCAAATAATAAAATTAAAAAGTTGTTCATGAATTTGGACCATATATATTTCATTTGTATGTGATGGAGATTACAAAACTAGATTTGATGAAATACTGTCACTTTTACTTTATTTATCAAGCTACACATTTTATTAGATATTTGATTGTGAGAATTCAATAGAAAGAGTTAATATATTGTGATTGATTTTGATGGATTGGATGTCCCCTAATAAAAAATGTTTAATATAAAGAACACTGACATATCAACCAAAACATGGACAAAGATACCAATATCTATATAATTTTGATTTTATCCATCAAAAATATTTTTGAACTCTTCAACGAGATACAAAATATATTCAACTTCTCGATCAGAAACAATTTTTAACTCTGAAAAAATACAAATTAAAGTCGTTTTAAAAATATGAGATGTAAAAAGTTAAGTGTCAATATGGATGATGAATAGTTAGTTGCAGGAATATACTCTCTTTCTCTGCAAGACGGACATAGACAGAACAGAACAGAGCAGCATTCGAATGGGGAAGGCGTGGGTGAGATTTAAATAGTCTTCCCGTCGGTGGCTTAGAAAATATCATAATCCTCTACACACGCCTGCTAGCCGAACTTAAACTCGTATTTTTAGTCGGGAAGGAAGAGACATCACCACCAAGCAAGGGCACCATACACATAAATATACTACGCCAAGCGCACCATACACACAGTCAGAGTTTGTGATTTAGTCACAACTGCATCCCAAGAACAGGATTGCCATAGACTTATTCGGTACTCAAAGACTTGATTGGTACTAAAACAATTTATAATCCAACTACATCCCAAGAACAAGACTGCCATAGACCTATTCGGTAATAAAAAACCTGATTGATACTAAAACAACTTATTATCCAACTGCATCCCAAGAACGAGACTGCCATAGACCTATTCAATAATCAAAGATCTAATTAGTACTAAAACAACTTATAATCCAACAGCTTCCCAATCAACGTATAATCCAATAGCTTTGACATTACAGATTCCAAAATTTTGGTTGTTCTTGTCATGACATTTTAGGAGAAGGTGGTTTCCTAAATTCAAACTCTTATTGGTTTCATTGAAGGTATCAATAGCACCATTGGTGTTAAACATGGTTTTATGTTTTTTCTGATTTTATTTGGTTTCTACATAAATGAATTAGAGGATATTATTGGAAGTTCAAGAAAAACAAGTAATGATTGTATTTTTTATGATATACTTATCACTATTATTTTTTTTTGATGACATTATTCTCATGTCACATACTACCACGGGGCTATAAATACTTCTTGACATTCTAAGATCATTTTGTGATATTCATAGGTTACAAGTGAGTTCGAGTAAAACAAGCGTCATGGTTTTCAACAAAACTAAACAAAAATCACATAGAACTAATCTAATTTACAAAAGAAGCTTAGTTGAAGTGGTTTTCTCCTATACTAAGATGGGCATGCCTTTCAAAGGACCTCCCTTCAATATGAACTCTGCTGTAGAAGAGAGATTATGAAAAGGGTATGTTGCACTTAGTAGACTTGAGACACAACGTTACTAGCTTTAATTTCAGTGTGCCAGAGAAAAATTATGTATCTTCTAAAATTTATTGTCACCAACATTATTGTATAAACATTGTGAAATTTGAAGCCCTGTACTTTGTAGTACTAGTTGGGATTGGATTGATAGAGTTCTTATTTAAATACTATAAAAAATCTTGCAAGAAAAATAGTCAGTTCCATTTTTTATTTTTTTTTACTAAATTTGGCACCCATCCCGTTCATATTTCAATTGTTTTGCATGTAGTGATGTTGCTTCACATATTAAATGTTTTCATAGGTACAACATGTAGAATTAAAACTCTACATTGAAAATATGTTTCTTCATTAAACAAAAAGCATCTCTAAGGAATTATAGGTGAAAAGAGAATATTTTTCATTCTCATTTTTGTCATGATGAATTTCAAGATTGATGAAGATCAACACCCTTTGATATGAAGGTCTACATTGTTATTAAAAAAATAGAAGTCCTTCCTAATATGGTGTAATTTTTCAAAGCTCTTACTCTATTTATATTTCATTGCTAACAAGTTCAAAATTGGCTGAGTATCTAATCTCCAAGTAATAATTTGATCAAGGCAATCATTTTTAAGGTTCAAGCTCCTTTTATTTCAGCGAGAGTCTCCAATCATTGGATATTCTATAATTTGATGGCATGAGTGTGATTGTATAAAAATGATGCCATCATCATAGAAGTTTACCTCACATTGTTGGATGAACAACTTTTAGGTGGTAATGCTAGGTTGTCAAGTTAAATACCTTTTAAAATTTCAAGCATGTGGTTGTAATAAAGGGTCAGATCTCTCAACATCAGTCTCCAACCATATGATCATTTAGATTATCTCCTTCCATCCAATCCTCTCGATTAATAAAGATAATCTTATTGGTCAAAGACATACCCCTGGGTCCCATCAGCGTATTGCATTAATCTAAATCCATTAGACTTGTTATTATCTAAAAGATCGAGCATTTTATGTTATAAACAATGATGCAAGTTTGGTAAAATGGCTCACACCATTAGATCAACAATACTTGGATTAATTCGTAGTCTTTCATCTACCTAAGCTCAAGAATATGATAGTTTGGTCTAATCGAAAAAGATAGATGAATTCATCCACACAAATTCTTCTTCCATTAAGCCTAAGTTCAAACTCATTCTTTTTCAAAGTTGTTGGGTGGAGTTATTGTGAAGTGGCTATTCAAAGGTAGTCTATGAGGATGCAATCTTTGCTTTAAATTTAGAATATACAAGATGATATGGCATGTCTACTCATCTCGATCGAGTACATAAGCAAACATTCTTTAAGAGAGCCAGTCCATGTTGGTTAGAGAAAAAAATAAACCCATACAACATTTTCAAAGGGAGGGCCATTTCATTTGTAGGAAATGTACCAAAAAAAAGAAAATAGACAAGGCCTGGTTGAAAATACTTCTCAGCTACTCATACACTTAACAAGAAAAGACTCAATATTTGTCATTATTTCTCAATGTTATATATTGTAATTTATTCATTTATTAAAGGAGATGATTTTTTGAGCATGATATGCTTAATAAATTTTAAAAACTCAAATTTAAATCCTTGCTATTTGGATGTGTATGTGTATCCTCAGCCATAGTTGCAATAAAGTGTGATTATGCATTTTTTCAGAGTAATAGAGTTATTGTGGATCTTCTTTGTCTACCACTTGGATCCAATCTTGTTGGTGCAATTATGTTTATGGGTTGTGCCTTTCCTTGTATAGTTTATTTGTTTTATTTTGTTATTTTCTCTTCCTACATATCGATCTCATTGTGTTTAAATAGATAGAAAATCCTCCCATTTCTATTCTACTGAATTATCACTTACTTTTATGTTTCTTTATCCCTTTTCCTCTCAAGTATTATTTCTATTTATACAAGTTAGCATTAGGATAGAAAACATAACCAATCAACTCTAGTGGTTCTATGCAAGGAGAAGTCTCACACTAAGCAAAGATCCGATGTTGTGTTTAAATAGTAGAGTGCCATCAAGAGGGCATTTTAAGATAATTACACAATAATTGGGCATAATTGATATCCATTCAAAGATATTCAATCATTTATGAAATTGTGTGAGCAAGGGATCAAGAACACTTGGTATACTCAATACGTGTGTTTCCTACATGGAATTGGTGTTGATGTCCATTGTTTTCCTCTTGATACATTTAAAAGAAATCAAAACTCCCTACATGTTGAAAAAATACATTCATAGAGGCATAAGAGATGAGATTTAAAAATCTAACATAAAATTAACTTGGGCAGAACCATAAAAAACTTTGAAAACAAAATGCATCACTACATGAAACACCATCTTCAATTAGAATATCGATGTATTATTACTTCTAAGTACACTAGGGTTTCTTTTAGTTTGATATTTAATTTAGGTCAATTGTGGTTATGCTCTCATAAATGTTTCATGGGGTTAGTGTACTTTATTTTGTAACATTAGTGGATATGTAAACTTTGTAATACAGTAAAAAAATCATAAAAGCATTTTATAATTAGGTGTCCATTATATTATGAGATTTATGATAGGTTTTACTACCTATTTAGAGGAAATTAAGGTTATCTATGAGATTTTATTCATTATGAAGATCAAATATGTTTAGTTGTATTCATTAGAGAGATGACTAAATACAGATGGCTTCTTAAGAGTTGTTAGCACAACTCTTTGCCTTATGATTCAACTTCAAACTCTTTTATTCAACCTCAAATTCAGAAGCACAAAAAAACAATCCCACTTTTTTATTCAACAATCACAAGTTGTCAAGAGAAAAACCTCAACAACTTAGATAATGTATTTTATGTTTTCTCTCTTTTTTATCATGCTTACTCTTATTTAAATCACAACCTATGATCTAATAATTCTTCTACAATTAAATGAAATGTCAAATAAAAATAATATACAATTTAAATAAATAAATATATATATTAAACAATTAAATTATTAAAATATTTTTTTCACCTTATAATTACTAAATAAAACAATAAAAAATATAAAATATAAAAGATTGAAAACATACAAATAAAAACTATGATATTTTCTCAACTGACCACCACAACAAACGCCAAAAATAACATATTTGTTTAATAAATTTTCTTGCACACTGTACGGTAATATAAGAGTTAGAAGTGACGGGTGTGAGAGAAATGACGGCCTGAGGTATTGTTAAAACCTGCAATACCTGTTGGTTTCAATTCATCAATTGGGGTTAACTTGATTTCGATTGGTAAGTATGTATATGATAAAATGACAAATAAAGAAGGGGAGATAGGAGAAGGAAAGAGTTCGTTATTAAGATCGTTTTGTGTCTCTGAATCTAATAATACTAAGGCAGACTTGGGATATCTATCTAGTTTTGAGAATTGGAGAATGATTTGGGATTGTTTTTTTAATGTTATCAAGACGTACTGTTTCAACAACATGAGTTAATTTGATTTTAATTGGAGAGCTTATATGATAACAAGATCATAGAGTTTTAGATGACACTATATGCTCTACATATAGAATAATGAGATGTTGATATTTTCTCGAAAATGGAGATATCTTTAGAAAACTTAGATCTTAAAAATAGTAGAAAAGAGTTTGCAATCTATAAAAGAATTAAGGTTGTTTTTTACATGGCTAAACCATTTGTAAAGGAAAATTATATTTAAGTTAAATGAAGTGAGAGAAAGTCTTTTAAAAGGTGTTTTTCTTTTTTTTAAGTAGATCATATAATTAAAAATTGCAATAATATTTAAATTAGATTTAAAATCAGTATAATAATTGGAGAGAGGGCCTTGCTAAAAATTAGATTTTGAAGAAGAAAACAAAAGGGTATAATGTAAAGGATTTAAGGGAAAGGAAATAATGGGGTTGGAGGCAAAAGGTGAGGGGGGATATAGGAAAAACATCAAGGAGACCAAAATAAGGTTGAAATAGATAAGAAGTATTTCATAGGTTCAACGAAAAAGAAGGAAAATATTCTATAAGGGAACTCAATGCTATAAAAAGAATTGTAAGATGATAGAATGTATAATTGTACTTCCTTTGACCCTACTCTTCCCTATGATTATGCATTGGCTCACGTACAGACTACTTACCTTGGTTATCCCACTTCGAGGCCTCTATCACTCGCTTAGACCTTTCCTTCATCATACTCTCATCCCCTATACATCCTCAGTCCATATAAAACCTTTTGCATGCCAAACATGGTCTCTAGGCATCCCCAAGGCCCTTTTGGAGACTTGTTGACCACTCTAGGTGGCCTTTTGATCTAGGGCACGACTTAGGGAGGAAACCCATAGCCTAGGCATAATTTTTCTATATATATACTTAGATTTTACTTCCAAAATATCATATTTGCTACCATATTTAATTTTTGCAGTCTTTCTTATATTAACATTCTTAAAAGGTTCAAAATATATATTACTTGTTTTCCTACCTTCCAAACTACAATGGTAGAATTTACCAACAAATTTGATAATGGCAAGGGTGACCCAGAGCATCATCTCAAATCTTTTCACATAACATGCTTGGACTATGTGTCTAACAATTATCTTTACTCTTTACTCTTTATACATAACGATTATCTTTATACGTAGCATGCTTGGTATTTTGTGGTGACTACTCAACCTTGTGATCTATATTTACTCTTTTAAATAAAAGAATGATTAAAAATAAAAATAAAAATTGATGAACTTATGATAATTGAGATAAATTAAATGAAGAATTTGTAGTTTTTCAGTTCCAAAAATTAGTTCAAAGCTTGTAAAATGCAAAATGGTTGAGTAAAAAACATGGATATAGTAAATTTTGTGAGATTTTCATAAAACTATAAAGGGTTTACACCTTTTTAATATCATGCATGCCCTGTATACTAGTATATGCAAACATCAAAATGAGATATTGCATTTTCATCACATGAAGGGTGCATGCCCTTTATATATGAAGGGATTATGCCTTTTAGTAACTTAAAATTTTAATTTCACAACTTTCCATCCAAAAATATGTTGGTTTCAGGCTTAGAAAATATGAATCTAGTCTTAAAAAATGTCATAGACTAGCCAACATGAGTTTTTCTAAATTTATAATCATTTTTTGCCTTCACAAAAACCACTTGTAATGAGATTAATATATATATAAAGTGGAATCACCACAATAGATTGTAATTTATTATATCAAAATAAAAAAAATAATACATTCACTCACAAATAATATTAGATTCGCATAATTAAAATTAAATGAAGATCATAATACTTGAGTATAAAATTGAGTCACTTTGAGGAGAAACTTCCCAAGTCCTTAAAGTGAGATCAAAATTCTTAATATATGATGATTGAAATCCAAACAATACCTCCTACATATACCGTAACTAGGCTATGATAAATCCATAAGCTAAATACGCTGACTACTCCTACCAATATATAACCTAAATATGATAAAATGATCATTTATAAAGACACAAGGAAACCAAACTATACAAATTTAAGATATAAGTTAAAGGTGTAGCATCACACCTCCAACAAATATATTAATAATAGGGATAAAATTCTAGAATGAAGGCAAGATATCTAAGTTTAGATTAAAATATCCATTTTATATGTAAAATGTGTCATGTTAACCACACCCTCCATCAACTCCAAGCGAATCATGTTCCTATGGGGAAACACAAACCCTAGGGTTTTATGGAGAGGAAAGAGCCATATAAATAAAATAAAATTATATCTAAGAATTGAAACCCCACATCTAGATTTATAAATGATATAAGCATATCATCACATATTATATGGTGTTGTAAGTTATCTTCAAACTCAAGACTGATAAATCAGTTGACATAGAGAACTTAAGAGTATAATTTTTTCTTCATATTCCAAATCTCATTGCAACATATATTGTTGATCTTTATTTAATATAGTGGCTTCTCATGGATTCCCACCAGCATGGGCATCCCATATCATATGTCCCATAATTAAATTGGGTAACTAAAAGGGTCCAAATAATTATAGAACCATCACAATTGGTCACACTTTGAGTAAGCTATTTGCTATAGTGTAGGATAGTTTGATTTCCAAATTCACAGAGTCCAATAAACATTGAGAAAAAGTGAAAGCAGGTTTTAGATGGAATAACTAAACAATAGAGAATATATTGATGCTTAGAGACATAATTGAAGAAGTAAGATTACACAAACATAATGTTTACTATTGTTTTGTTGATTTTACAAAGGCATTTGACCATGTTCCCAAACAACTTATAATCCAATAGTTTGAGATCTATAGATTACAAAACATTTGGTTGTTCTTGTCATGACACTTTATGAGAAGATATTAATAACACCATTGGAGTTAAACACGGTTTTCCACTTTCTCCAACTTTATTTAGTATCTACATAGATGAATTAGAGGATATCATTAGAATTTCAAGAAAAATAGGCAATGATTGTATTATTTATGATATAATCATCACTATTTTATTATTTTAGGATGACATTATTCTCATGTCACATACTACCGCAGGGCTAAAAATATTTCTTAACATTCTAAGATCATATTTTGATACTCATGGTTTACAAGTGAATTTGAGTACAACAAATGTCATGGTTTTCACTAAAACTAAAAAACAATCGTAGGGGACTAATCTCATTCACAAAGGAAGCTTGGTTGAAGTGGTTTTCTCCTACACTTATGTTGAGTTCCTTTCAAAGGACCTCCTTTCAATATGAAATTTGTTTTAGAAGAGATAGTATGCAAAGGGTATGTTGCACTTAGTTGAATTGAGAGATAATGTTTTTAGCTTCAATTTTAGTGTGCCAAATAAAAATTGTGTATATTCTAAAGTTTAGTATCACCAACAATATTGTATAAGCATTATGATATTTGGGGGCCTAGACTTTGTATTATTAGTTTGGATTGGGTTGATAGAGTTATTATTTTAATGTTATCCAAAATTTTGTAGGCAAAATAGTTAGTTCCATTTATTATTATTTATAATGAATTTCACACCCATCCCCATATTTCAATTGTTTTGCATGTAGCGATGTTGCTTCACATATTAATTTTTTTCATAGATACAACATGTAGAATTAAAACTCTACATTAGAGATGTGTTTCTTTAGTAAACAAAAAACATATATAAGAAATTATAAAAGGTGAAAAGAGAATATTTATCATTCTTATTTTTTTTCATGATGAATTTTGAGATTGCCAAAGATCAACATCTTTTGCTCTGAAGGTATGTGTTATTGTGAAAAAAATTGAATTCCTTCTTGATATGGTGTAATGTTTTAAATCTCTTGCTCTAGTTAGATTTCATTGCTAAGAAATTCAAAATTTTCTAAGTATCAAATCTCCAGGTAATAATTTGAGTTGGGCAATCATTTTTAAGGTTGAAGCTCATTTTATTTCAATAAGAGTCTCTAACTATTGTATCTTCTAGAATTTGGCGGCATGATAGTGATTGAGTAAATATGATGACATCATCATAGAAGTTTGCCTCACATTGTTGGATGAATAAATTTTAGGTGGATATGCTAGGTTTTCATGTGAAGAACCTTTGAAAATTTAAAACACATGGTTGTAATAAAGGATCAAATCTCTCCACATTAGTCTCCAACCAACTGATCATTTAAATTATCTCCTTCCATCTAATCCTCTTGATGAATAAAGATAATATTTTTGGTCAAAGACATACTCCTAGATCACACTAGCTCATTCCATTAATCTCAAACCATTAGATTTGTTATTATCCAATGTCTTGAGCGTCTTTTTGTTATAAATAATTACGTAAGGTTGGGAAAATGCCTCGCACCATTAGTTAAACAATACTTGGATTAATTCGTAGTCATTCATCTACCTAATCTAAATAAGATGATAGTTTGGTCTAACTGTAGACTAAAGTATATGAATTCTTCTACATATATTCTTCTTCCATTAAGCCTAAGTTCAAACTCATTCTTTTGCAGAGTTTTTGGGTGGAGTTATTGTGAAGTGACAATTCAAAGGAAGTTTATGGGAATGCAATCTTGGCTTTAAATTTAAAAATTGTGGGACAATATGGCATGTCTACTCCTCTCAATCGAGTATGGAGGTATTCTTGCTTTGAGATAGATAGCCCATGGTAGGTACTGAAAAAGGACACCCCCCAACATTCTCAAATGAAAGGGACTTTAGTTTGCAGGACATGCACAAAAAAATTAGACAAGCCCTTGTTGAAAATACTTATGAGGGACACATACACTTAATAATAAAATACATTTTATTTTCCCTCTTTTATTGATGTTATATATTGTAATTTGCTCAGTTTTTGAAGGAGATGATATTCTGAGAATTCTATGCTTAATGAATTTTAAAAACTTAGATCTTAACCCTTGCTTTTTCATTCTGCATGTATATGTTGAGCCCTCATTTCAATAGAGTGTGATTGTGCATAATTCCTAAGTAATATAGTTGTTGTGGCTCTTTTTTGTCTACCCCTTGGCTCTGGTCTTACTACTACAATTTTGTATGTGGTAGGTTTTACTGCATATTTAAAGGAAATTAAGGCTCTTTATGACATATTATTCATTATGAAGATTAAATATGCTTAGTTATATTCATCAAAGAGATGATTAAACATAGAGATAACTTTTTAAAAGTTGTTAGAACAACTTTTTGCTTTATGATTCAATTTTAACTAATTATTTTACTTGGCAATCACAAATAGTCA
The DNA here is from genome assembly GCA_037957365.1 of Torreya grandis. NCBI lineage: Eukaryota > Viridiplantae > Streptophyta > Pinopsida > Cupressales > Taxaceae > Torreya > Torreya grandis. The sequence continues at coordinate 3,526,551 of JARHVA010000046.1, forward strand.
AAAAAAATATCTCGATAACTTAAATTTTATATATTATATTTCGTCTCCTTTTTATTACATATTTTATAATTTAAAATATATTTTTCCTATAATCAAATTATCCAATTACAATTACTATTAAACATTAATAATATATTCTAATTAATTCTAGATTTTCAAAAAAATTGAAGAGAGGGAAAACAAAAGCAACAAGAAAATAAGGTGAAAAATATAAGTGAAAACTCCAAGCAAATTAATATGTGCTACTAACTAGAGGTGAATGCCATTGACTTCCCTAGAATATATCTTTACATGGGGAAAATATTTATTTTGATTAGTTGGAATGAATATGTTGTTTGGCATGCTTTGGCCTATCTAATAATAAAATAAAAAATTGTGGAAACGTGTTTGTAAAAGAAAAAGTTGTTTATGAATTCGGGCCACCAACAGTAGCATAAACATGTGTTTTATTTGTATGTGATGGAAATTACACAGACATGTTCGATGGAATACTGTTACTTTTACTTTTTATATATTAAGGTACAATTTTTTTTGGATATTTAATTGAAAAAATTAAATAGAAAAAGTTAAAGTATTTTGGATGAATTTGATAGATTGAATGCTCCTTAATCATGATTCTTTAACAAAAAGAATGCTCAAATTTATTTATAATCCAAAACTATTCAATATCTATATAATTCTGATCTTCTACATTAAAAAAATATTTTTGACTTTACGAAAAGATACAAAACATATTCAACTTCTCAATCAAAAACAATTTTTAACTCTGCGAAAAGATACAATTTTTAAACCCAGATGTAAGAAGTGTAGTGTCAATATGAACGATGAATAGTTAGTTGCAGGATGATACTCTCTTTTTCTGCAGCAAGACAGAGACAGAGCAGAGCACCATTCCAACGGGGAAAGCGTGGGTGAGATTTAAAAATTCTTCCCGTCGGTAGCTTAGAAAATATGATAATCCGCTGCACACGCCTGCAAACTTGTTGACGGCGTGTTTGATGTGAAATTTTACCAACTAAAAGTATTAAACGTTCAGAATCTTATCCAGCATTCAAATTCTAAGATTGGAAGCCTTGCCACCTAATCATGATTTAAGGGGGCTCTCGTGCAACGTGTTGTGAAAGTAATCGTTGGACAACGTGTCGACATAGGGTCGGGGGAAATTTCTATGCTAGTACCCTTGAGGAGTCCTGAGATTTGATGTCTGTCCCAAACGTTCTTGAAGGTTACTATGAACGTATTTGATGTCTGTCCCAAACGTTCTTGAAGGTTTTGAATGTATTTAGATAGTTTTATTTTACTATAAATTGCCACTAAAGGCTCAATTTTTGGACCCCTGTCAAAAGGATGTGTGCACATACATTGTGTATGTCAAATTTTTATAACTTTAATAGAAAACACACAGTTTTATTTATACACTTTTTAATCAAGTTTATTCAACACAAAAACATGGATGATACACTTACAATACAATAGTTGGTTATTGCAACAACTTGATCTATCCATCCATGCAGAAATCAAAAAGAAATGAAGACTTTGAAAATCTAGTTCTCACACAACTTCATGATGAAGAGACAAGAAAACAAGTAAAGAAAACTTACCACTCTGTTTTTGATTGACACAAGATTGCTTAGAACTTGGGATCCCCTGCATCATAACCAAAAAATTCCAAATAATTATAGAACCATCACAGTTGGTCACACCTTGATTAAGCTATTTGCTATAGTCTTGGATAGTTTGATTTTCAAATGCACAGAGTCCAATAAACTTTGGGCAAAAGGGAAAGAAGATTTTAGATGGAATCACCAAATAATAAAGCATATATTGATGCTTAGAGACGTAATTTAAGAAGCAAGAGCACACAAACATAATGTTTACTATTGTTTTGTTAATTTTTAGAAGGAATTTGACCACGTTCCCAAACAACTTACAATCTAATAGCTTTGAGATCCACATATTCTAAAATATTTGGTTGTTCTTGTCATGACACTTTATGAGAAGGTGGTTTCCTAGGTTCGAACTCCTATTGGTTTCATTGAAGGTATCTATAGCACTATTGGTGTTATACATAGTTTTATGCTTTCTCTAACTTTACTTGTTCTCTACATAGATGAATTAGAGGATATCATTGGAAGTTAAAGAAAAACATGTACCAATTGTATTCTTTATGATATAGTCATCACTATTTTATTATATTTTGATGACATTATTCTCATGTCATATACTATCGCAAGGTTGCAAATACTTATTGACATTCTAAAATCATTTTGCGATATTCATGGTTTACAACTGAGCTTGAGTAAAATAAATGTCATGGTTTTAAACAAAACCAAACAAAAAGTACATGGGACTAATCTCATTTACTAATTTGGCATGCCTTTCAAAGGACATCTGTTCATTACAAACTATGTTGTAGAAGAGAGATTATGAAAAGGGTATGTTGTATTTAGTAGACTTGAGAGACATTGTTTCCATCTTCAAGTTTAGTGTGCCAAAGAAAAAATATTTATCTTCTAAAATTTAGTGTCACCAACATTATTGTATAAACATTGTGGGATTTGAGGTCTTAAACTTTGTATTACTAGTTGGGATTGGGTTGATAGAGATCTTATTTAAATGGTATAAAAAATCTTGCAGGAAAAATAGTCAGTTCCACTTGCAATTATTTTCACTAAATTTGGCACCCATCCCCTTCATATTTAAATTGTTTGGTATTTAGTGATGTTGCTTCACATATTATTTTTTTCATAGATATAACATGTAGAATTAAAACTCTACATTGCATGTGTTTCTTCAGTAAACAAAAAATATCTCTAAAAAATTATAGAAGGTGAAAAGAGAATATTTCTCATTCTCATTTTTGTCATGATAGATTTTGAGATTGAGGAAGATCAACACCTTTTGCTCTAAAGGTCTATGTTATTATTAAAAAAATAAAAGTCCTTCCTAATATGGTGTAATGCTTTAAATCTCTTGATCTATTTAAATTTCATTGCTAACAAGTTCAAAATTGGTTGAATATCTAATCTTCAGGTAATAATTCAATTTGGGAAATCATTTTTAAGGTTGAAGCTCTTTTCATTTCAGTGAGAGTCTCCAACCATTAGATCTTCTATAATTTGATGGCATGAAAGTGATTGAATAAAAATGATGGCATCATCTTAGAAGTTTGCCTCACATTGTTGAATGAACAAATTTTAGCTGGGGATGCTAGGCTATCAAGTTAGAGACCTTTTAAAAGTTGAAACATGTAGTTTCAATAAAGGGTTAGATCTATCTACATTAGTCTCCAGCCATTTGATCATTTATATTATCTCCTTCTATCCAATCCTCTTGAATAATAAAGATAATGTTGTTAGTCAAAGATGTACTCCTGGGTCCCACCAACTCATTGCATTAATCTCAAGCCATTCGATTTATTATTATCCAACACATCAAGCATATTTTGTTATAAAGAATAATCCAAGGTTGATGAAATGCATCACACCATTAGATCAATAATACTTGGATTAATTCACATTTGTTCATCTACCTAGGCTCAAGAAGATGATAGTTTGGTTTAATCACAATCAAAAGTAGATGAATTCATCCTCACAAATTTTTCTTCCATTAAGCCTAAGTTCAAACTCATTCTTTTTTAGAGTTGTTAGGTGGAGTTATCATGAAGTGGTAATTCAAAGCTAGTCTATGGGGATGTAATATTGGCTTTAAATAAAAATTTGTAGGATGATGTGGCATGTCTACTCATCTCAATCGAGTATGTACGCAAACTTTCTTTTAGAGAGATAGCCCATTTTGGGTAGAGAAAAAAGACAACCATACAACATTTTCAATGGGCATGCCATTTCATTTGTAGGAAATGTATCAAAAAAAGAAAATAAACAAGTAGTTGAAAAGACTTCTTAGCTGCCCATACACCTAATAATAAAGACTCAATATTTATCATATTTTATCAATGTTATATATTGTAATTTGTTCATTTATTAAAGGAGATGATTTTTCTGAGCATGATATGTTTATTGAGTTATAAAAACTAAAAATTGAGTCCTTGATATTTGAATGTGTACGTATCCTTAGCCCTGGTTGTAATAAAGTATGATTGTGCATATTTTTGAGTAATAGAATTATTGTGGCTCTTTTTTATCTACCACTTGGCTTTGATCTTGCTTTTGCAATTATGTTTTATGGGTTGTGTCTTTCCCTTTATAGTTTATTTGTTTTGTTGTGTTATTTTTCATGTTGGTAGCATTATGTTCAAATAGATAGGAAATCTTCCCATTTATATTATGATGAATCACCATTTAATTTAATTTTTCTTTCTCCCTTTCCTCTCCAAGTTTTATTTCTATTAATCTAGGTTAGCATTAGGATAGAAAATAAAACCGACCGACTCTAGCAGTTCTCTGCAAGGAGTAGTCTCACACTGAGTGGAGATCCCATGTTGTGTTTGAAGACGAGGGTACCATCAAGTATGAATTTTAAGAAATTAATACAAGAATTGGGCATAATAGATATTCATTCAAGTCTCTTCAATCATCTATGAAGTTGTGTGAGCAAGGGATCAAGATCACTTGGTATACTCAATGTACATGTTTTCTACAAGGAATTGGTGTTGATGTCAATTGTTTTCCTCTTGATATTTTTAAAAAAATCAAAGCTCCTTGCATGTTGAAAAAATACATTCATAGAGGCATCAGATATTAATTTTAAAAATATAACATAAAATTAACTTGGATAGAACCATAAAAACCATTGCAAACAAAAATGCATCACTACATGAAACACTATCTTCAAATAGAATATTGATGTATTATTACTTGTTAGTACACCAAGGTCTCATTTGGTTTGATATTTGTTTTAAGTCAATTGTGGTTATGCTTTCATGAATGTTTCACGGAGTTATGGAACTTTCTTTTGTAACACTAGTGGATATGTAAACTTTGCAATAATGTACCAAAATCATAAGATCATTTTATAATTAGGTGTCTATTATGTTATGAAATTTGTGGTAGGTTTTACTACCTCTTTAGAGGAAATTAAGGTTGCCTATGAGATCTTATTCATTATGAAGATCAAATATGTTTAATTCTATTCATCAGAGAGATGACTAAACATAGAGATGGCTTCTTAAAATTTGTTAGCACAACTCTTTGCTTTATGGTTCAACTTCAAACTCCTTTCTTCAATCTCAAATTCAAAGGCACAAACAAATGACTCCACTGTTTTACTCAACAATCAAAAGTTGTCAAGAGAAAAGCTTCAACAAATGATATCATATATTTTATGTTTCATCTCCTTTTTATCATATTTGATCTTATTTAAATAGTACTTTCCCTGTAATCCTATTACCTTGTTATAGTTACTATTAGGCATTAATAATATATTCTATTTAATTTTAGATGTAAAAATGTAGTTGATGGAGGGAGGGAAGACAAAATCAACAAAGAAATTAAGCAAAAAATATATGTGAAAAACTCCAACAACAAGGCAAGTTAATAGGTGTTACTAACCACATAACTGAATGCCACCAACTTTGAGGTTTTAATCCTCGAAAAATATATTTACGCGTGAAAAATATTTATTTTGAGTAATTGGAATGAATATATTGTTTTGCATGCTTTAGCCTACCACAATAGTTAAAATTTACTTGATGCTTCCATGTTCCAAACTATTTATATAATAAATTTATATCAATATGATTTAAAGTTTGTGAATCCCAAATCCCTCTCTACAAGAGACTTCTTTAATCATTCCATGCTTTACACCCAATATATAAATATATGTATAGGCAGTCAAGCTCCCCCTTCTAACAAGTGGTGTTTGACCTGTTAATTTTTATAAAAATTTGGAAAAATATATTTATTTAGTTTTATGGAAAAGAATAATAAATTATATACCAATTTTTTTTAATTTTTAAATATATATTAATATTTAATAATAAGTTAATATGATGGTAAGAAAAATATATTTAAAATAAAAAACACAAAAATTAAGTTATAAATTTTATATTTTATAATAAATTACAACTTATAATGAATAAAAAATATCAAATAAAAATAATACACAATTTTATCAAAAATTTATATATTAAACAATTAAATTATTTTTTCCACCCTATAATTACTAAATAAAACAATAAAAATAAAAATTATAAAAGATTGAAAACATACAGATTAAAATCTATTAATTTTTTCTCAACTTACCGCCGCAACAAACGCCTAAAATAAGATATTTTGTTTAATAAATTTTCTTTCACGCTGTACATTAATACAAGACTTAGAAGTGACGGGAGTGAGAGAAATGACGGCCTGGGGTATGGTTAAAACATCGTTTTGAAGCGATTTGACGGTTGGACAAACGTCTATTGGTTGAAAAGAGATCACTATTCGAATTTTTATTTGCTTTCCAGTCTGGCAATTGACGGTAAAAAACTGTGGAATAATTTCCTACAGAAGTTACAATTTTTTAAATAGTAAAAGTAAAAATTGTGGAAACATCTTTGTAAAAGAAAAAATTTGGGCCACCGACGGCAGCATAAAGCTGTGTTTCATTTGTATGTGATGGAGATCCAATTACACAGCCGTGTTTTTATGGAAGGCTGTCGCTTTAACCCTAATCTCACGTCTTAATTAAGTTTGGTGGAATGGAAATAAGTTTTTTACAGGTACGAATTCTTTTAAATGTTCGATATGAAGATTCAAATAGGGAGAGTTAAGATGTTCTTGTATGATTTTGATAGATTGAATGTTTTTAAATCATAGTTGCTTAGATTGAGATTTATTATTACTAATCAAAAATTAGGTATGAATAGAGACAATGAATTGTTAATTGCAAGACGGAGACAGAACAGAGCAACGTACCCGCTCAAAACATCACAACACGAATATAATAAGCTAACTGACGGTGTCAAACAAGAGAAGTCATTCGAAGGGGGAAAGCGTGGGCGAGATTGAAAAAAGTCTCCCGTCGGTGGCTGAGATTAACAAAAGGTTGCTTCACCTCATTAGCTTAAAAAATATGATAATCCGCTGCACACGCCTGCTTAGAATGTTCTCCTGTGAAGGTCAAAGCTGAAGGCGGCTCCGATACCCGAGCTTTGAACTCGTCCTTTTAGGCCGGAAGGAAAAGATATTTACCACGAAGGTAAACCCTAGCACAAAATTGTTGATGGCTTGTTCGATGTGAAAATTTACCAGCCAAAAGTATTAAGCAAGCCTTTGAGATTCGACCTTTGCACCTCACTTTTTTTACTGCTCCGTATATGTTCATGTTAACGACGCGAATTTTATTTATTAAATAAAAAGTGAACAGATGCCGGAAGTTTTTTAATCCTGGCTGCTCCGGCAGCGCCAGGCTTGCTGGTTAAGTTCTTCCCGCAAGTTGGGAGTGAAGGTTTGACCCTGTAGACGGAATTTTTATTAATTCGAAGCGGATGTGTTCCAGCGCGGACGCATACTTCATGAAGGAATTATTAAGGCCTCTGCCACTTAATCATGAGTTAATCTGTTCTCGTGCCACGTGTTGTAAAAGCATTTGTTCGTCGATGTGCCGGCACAGCATCTTCGTCATTGCCTCCCGAGTAGCATTCAAAATTGAACATGTCACAAAGCTATTAAGAACTTCTGGCGACAAAATCGGTCGACTTGGAATAAAATTAGAGTTCGGATTTTAAACTTCAAAATTGAAGTATTCGTTTATTTAAAAAATTACAAAAGAAAGTAGCAAGAACTACAAAGAAGCAACTACGCAAATTCCAAATTTTTCTCGAAGCTAGACTTTTTTTATGGATTTTGATCAAAAAACTTGCAGTCATGTTGAGCTTCTCCTCATCAAATAATTCATGTAGATTGTCAATCTTTAAGTTGGCCGCATACTGAGTATGGATATCCTCATAAGCTGTCACTCCTTGATAAAGTGTCATTCTGTCTCCACTGCCCCTTTGCTACAAAACTTGCAAATTCTATCCTCCCATGCTTCCTTAGGAATAGTCCACTTCCGGTCTCAAACCTAAGATGATGAGATCCGGTCGTTAGCTGAGCAATTAACAACTTTGCTTTCCCTTTAATAGCTGCCCTTAAATAAGTTTTTTCACTGTATTCCCAAGTTGGGTTTAACTCTTTGACATAGTGTGCTTGTTTTCGCCCTATCTACTTTGTCCACATGGTAGTCATGAATTTTGTTGTGACATAATTTTTCATTTCTTCATTGGTGTTAGGACACTCATGTAAGTTGATGTCCCATTTACTCAACCATTTGTTATTTTGCTTCATCCATGTTTTCTTCCTACGATTTAAGGCCTCCTTCACAACTATTTTGGGCCAACGGTGGTTATCCATGTTTTCAACCTTCTTTAAATAGTTTAGCAAATGAATTAAATCTGAAGCCTCCAATGAAAAGGTCCCTGAAAGCCGGTCCAAGCTCATCCCAGCCCATCATAGCACATTAAGGGTTAACATTAGTTAATTAATTACAGAAAGCAATGAGATGACATACCATCGACACAAAATATGGATCGATTGCTTTAGGTTCTACGTCTACTGCTCGATCCTCTATCTAACTTGTACGCTACTTACTCAACATTTAATAATAAATAAATAATCAATTCAAAAGGGACAGGGTGCCTCAGAGCTTCTACCTATTTAATGAGCACGTGTGTTAAGAAAATTAGGCCAACAATAGGGTTTCATCCTACCACCCAGCTACCTCAGGTTCGAGTCACAACTCGACACTCCCTAAGGCTCCTCCAAAAATATCCATGGTCATTAATGTGACCAAAAAGCTTGATGCGACTATGACCCCACCTTAAGGAAAGCCAAACGATCCATCATTACTTGCTATTTCAAAAGTTTCTTACATCAAAATTTCTTTAGCGTCAATTATGGTGCTCCCCGGATGATGACGGTGATGCTTTCTCTACTTCTAGTTTCATGTAAGATGTGATATGTTGTTAGATGTTTCTAACAAAGATCTTTAGCTAGTAAGGGAAGTGTATGGATTTGATCTTGAAGTGAAAGAGAAGGGGTTTACAGTGATGAGATAAAACCTTAAATAGGAGTGATTCAGAATTTGAGAAACTAGTTTGAATCAGATCATTTATGTAAGAGTGATATAAATGAATTAGGTAGTGGAAGAGATTCAATGCATAAATAAAATTTGTGATCCAATTTAGTCAATATAGCTATATTTATAGGACTATTTTGAGAAATGGAAAAAGGTTTGGGATTGATCTACAATACCTATTGGTTTCAATTCATCAATTGGAGTTAACTTGATTCTGATGGGCAAGTATTTATATGATAAAATGATAAATAAAGAAGGGAAGGATAGGAGGAGGAAAGAGGTTTGTTACTAAGATTGTCTTGTGTAACTGAATCTAATAATACTAAGACAGACTTGGGATATCTACCTGGTTTTGAGAATTGGATAATGATTTGGGATTGTTCTTCAATGTTAATAGGAGGTACTATTCCAACAATATGAATTAATTTGATTCAAATTGGAGAGATTTTATGATAATAAGATAATAGAGTTCTAGATGAGATTTTATACTCTACATTTAGAGTAATGAAATGTTGATATTTTCCTGGAAATGGGGATATCTTTGGGAAATGCTTTTGTGTTGATCCCTGAAAATAGATTGCAAATTATGAAAGAATTAAGTTTATTTTTTATATCATGAAATTATTTGTAAAAGAAAATTATATTTAAGTTAAATGAAGTGAGTATATTATGCCTATACATATACATATACAGGAAAGCCTTTTAAAAGGCGTTTTTCTTCCTTTTAGTAAATCATATAGCTAAACATTACAATAATATTTAAAGTAGATTTAAAATCAGTATAATAATTGGAGAGAGGGCCTTGCTAAAAATTGGATCTTGAAGAAGAAAGTAAAGGGGTAGAATGTTAAGGATATAAGGTAAAGGAAATAATGGGTTTGGAGGCAAAGGTGAGAAGGAATATAGGAAAAATATCATGGAGACTAAAATAAGATTGAAATGAATAATAAGTGTTTCATAGAATTAGTGGAAAAGAAAGAAAATATTTATAAGGAAATTTAATGCTAGAAAAGGACTTGAAAGATGATAGAATGGAGGAAAATGAAATTAGGGAAAGAAGATACAAGATTGGTAATGGTTGCATAAGATCAGAAAGGGTAGGAGAATATGGTTATGGTAGATGAAAAAGGGTTGTGAAAGAAAGTTGCTGGATAGGTTACATGTGTAAGGGTTGATGCATTGGATGGTAAGAAGGTATTGTAAAAGGTGAAGAAGGAAAGATAAAGGGAGAGATGGAAGGTAGGGGGATAGGAGATCAATACATGCAAAAGAGGGAGAAGGGAAGTGTGAATATATTTTGGGAGGTTGAGGAGGTAGGTGATAAGGATATAAAAAAGAGGGAGCTGGAAGAAGAAGAAATTATTAATAAGGCTATAAGGGATGAAAGGGAAGGGAAAGGAGATTTCAAAGAGGAAAATGTAGAACTAGTGGGAAAAAAATGAAAGATTGTAAGCCGAAAGAGGTGGACCTCTAAAAAGATGAGATTGCTATACAGAAAGAGGAAAATATGTTTTGAAGGATATTGCAATCAAATATTGTCACTCAAAATTATATAACTTTAAAAAAAATAAGAGGTAAGAAAAGAGAGTTATAAAAACTTCAAGAAGATTCAATGGAGGCTATTAGATCGAGATCTAAAAGGATTGGTGTTGATATGTTTGCATGATATAAAGGAAAGATCCATCTGCTAGTGTTACATTAGTTTCTTTTATGAAATGTTAGAGGTTTCAATGCCCTTAACCAAAGGCACCTATGAAATCATTAATTTCTCTCAAGGAGATCAAATATTTTTATATTATAGGAGAAATAATTGTCTAAGAAAAAATTATAATATATTGTAGTTATTTAGTGACACAGGTGGCATAGATGCGTAAGTGGGGTTGTTGGAAATTTTGGGATTTTATGTAATATATGGAATCCTCTTATTGTGTTAGGATTAGTAATAAGTAAGGTTTCAAACTAGATATCTCTTATTTTGTAAGTTATAAGGAAAAAATATTAGGTATGGTGATTAATGTGTGTGGTCTAAAAAGTCTGATTAGAAAAAGGAAAACTTGGGAGGAGATATATGTTGTTTGGGATTAAAATTCTAATGAAAAAGTTTTAGTGGGTGGGAGAATTTGATGCAAACTTGGATTATTCATATAAAGGATGGGGAAGTTCATAGTTATTTTGATTTTAGTTAGATAGTTTATATGATAATAAGATCATAGTGTTTTAGATGAGATTGTATGATCTACATTTATAGTAATGAAATGTTGATATTTTCTCAAAAATTGGTGATATCTTTGGAAAATGCTTTTGTATTGGATCCTAAAAATAGATTGTAAAAAGTTTGCAATCTATGAAAGAATTAAGGTTGCTTTTGATATAGTTAAACCATTTGTATTATATTCAAGTAAAATGAAATTAGTAAATTATATTATATTACATTATACACACACACACACATATATAATGGAAAAAAATTAGAAGTTATTTTTCTTCTTTTTAGTAGATTATATAGTTAAACATTGCAATAATATTTAAAGTAGATTTAAAATTGGTATAATAATTGGAGAGAGGGCCTTGTTAAAAATTGGATCGTGAAGAAGAAAGTAAAAGGGTGGAATGTTAAGGATATAGGGGAAAGGAAATAATGGATCTGGAGGGAAAAAGTGAGGGGGATATAGGAAAAACATCGTGGAGACCAGAATAAGGTTGAAATAGATGAGAAGTGTTCCATAAGTTTAACGAAAAAGAAGGAAACTATTTTATAAGGGAATTCAATGATAGAAAAGGATTTGAAAGATGATAGGATGGACAAAAACGAATTAGGCAAAGAAGATATGAGGGTTGTAATGGTGCATAAGATGAGAAGGGGTAGGGGAATATGGTTACGGTAGATAAGAAAGGGTTATGAAAGAAAGTTGGTGGATAGGTTATATGTATAAGGGTTGATACATTGGATGGTAAAAAGGTATTGTAAAAGGTGAAGAAGGAAAGATAAAGGTAAAGATGGAACTTATGGGAATAGGAGATCAAAACATACAAAATAAGGAGAAGGGAAGTGTGAGTATGTTCCAAGAGGTTGAGGAGCTAGGTGATAAGTAAATCAAAAAGGAGGAGTTGCAAGAATAGGAAGAAGTTATTAATAAGGTTTTAAGGGATGATAGGTGGGAAAGGAGATTTCAAAGAGGAGAATGTGGAACTAGTGGGAAAAAAATGAAGATTGTAAGGTGAAAGAGGTGGAGCTCTAAAAAGATGAGAATGCTATATAGAAAGAGGAAAATATTTTTTGTAGAATCTTGAAATCAAATATTGTCACTATAGATTCAATAAATTTAAAAATAAAAAGAAGAGTTGGGAATAGAGAGTTATAAATACTTCAATAAGATTCAAAGGAGGCTATTAGATCGAGATCTAAACGGGTGTTGATATGTTTGCACGATATAAAGGGAAGATCCATCCACTAGTGTTTATTAGTTTTGTTATGAAATGTTAGAGGTTTGAATGCCCCTAACCAAAGGCACCTGGGAAGGCATTAATTTGTCTAAAGGAGATCAAATATTTTTATATTATATGAGAAATAATTGTCTAAGAAAAAAATAGAATATATTCTAGTTGTTTAGTGGCATACGTTGCATGGATGTGTAAGTGGGGTTGTTGAAAATTTTGGGAGTTTATGTAATCTTTGGAATCCTCTTATTATGTTAGGATTAGTAATAAGCAAGGTTACAAAATAGATTGCTAGTCATTTTGTAAGTTATGAGGAAAAAATATCAAGTATGGTGATTAATGTGTATGGTCTAAAAAGTCTTGTTATAAAAATTAAAAACTTGGGAGGAGATATATGTTATTTGGGATTCTAATTCTCATGAAAAAGTGTTAGTGGGTGGAGAATTTAATGCAAACTTATATTATTCATATAAAGGATGGGGAAGTTCTATGAAAATTCAATTAGAAAAGGGTTTTTATTTAACCCTAAAAATCTAGATTGGGGTTATCTAGATGTTAAAGGTGTATATAGAAATGAAATGGCACAAGGGTGATAATCAAATCTATAGAAAACCAATTAAATGTTAAAATTAGATATAAGTACATGTTGAATTTATGATGCTAAGATAGTATAAATATGAAAATTAAAACTATGCTAGCTATAAAAATGACAAAGAAGTGATGTACTTAACTAAATTTGATGCTAATGCAACTCTAGATCTAGAATAGGTAAAAAGTAGAAGCAAATGAGGTTATATAATAGTTTTTAGATTTTAATTATGATGTTTCTAGATATATAGATAGTAACGTCAGCTTGGGATGGTTGTGTCAATGCTACTATTTGGGTTCAATGCTAGAGTCTTATATAGAATATATGTTGAAACAAGATGTGAAAACTAGGATGCTTCTGGGTTTATCTTCACCTTTGCTCTGGTGCATTCAGATCTAGGTCATGGATAATCACTACTTTTGAAGTGGTAAAACCATAACTTTCCATCTTCATATTCTAGAAGAGAGCCTTAGACTCATGTAGTTATCCCCTATGTTTTGGATTGTGTGTGAATCATATAATATGTACAAAGTAAGTACAACAATGACCTATTTGTAACTTAGAAAATTGAGCTCTTGGGCTACTCCTTTAGTACTTCAATCCTATAGATGTGCATTCCCTATGACTGGTATAGAAATATTAATAAATAGGGAAGCTTTGTTCAATTAAATGCTCTTTTCCCTGAATGCTACGTGTATTTAGGTGAGGAATGAATGAGGGTTGTTCTTGTATTTATATCAATCTCTTTGGAGTAATAACTCACATTAAATCACTTAGGATGACCATTAGGATATGTTTCATTTGTAAATTAGCTGACTTTAGGGCACTAGATATGTGTTAGGACATGACAATAATGTCGACACTACTATCTATCCTAGATATTAATGTCCAGGGAGTAGGAAAGTAGATAAATTTTTTAAACTTGTATAGTTGGAAGATAAGTAAATTTTGAGAATTTTTGGCAAGATAGACACAAGACCACTCAGACTAAGAGATATAGGTCAAGGGCCACAAAGATAGAGCAAATGTGAGACATGTGGAAAGTGAGAAAGGTATAAAAATGAGAGGAACAACCAAGGACTAAATTTTCCAAGTGTAGAAGACTGAGGTGCTATATAATAATAAAATATAATCTACATTTCCTTCCCTTTAATATAGCATTGAAATTTCTAGTTTAAAGGAAAGGAATGCATAGTCAAGTGTGTATACACACCTTATCTTTATGTGTACCCAACTTGAGTGGTTTATCAGTAACCTGACATGCAACTAAGAGTATGTTATAATATAAAATCATTGCATATAATATGAGTTTAAAGTACATGAGATAGATTGAAATTGAAAGAGCAAGGTTTAGAAGTATACCTATGTGTCGATGTAACTACCTTGCCTATTGCTAAATTGTTTTGAAAAATATGTATCATTGTAAGTATATAAAACTTAGAATGGGACAAATACAGATAAATATTGAAAATGCATATATCTAATGTGTGTGTGTGTGTGTGAGAGAGAGAGAGAGAGAGAGAGAGAGAGAGAGAGAGAGAGAGAGAGAGAGAGAGAGAGAGAGAGAGGCTCATGCCCCCAACTTTGGAGCAAAAGTGAGTTTCCACATATCAGTTGAGATTAGCTCAACTGTGCAACCAAATGATACTTATAACCTGGTGAGGGTGGATGATGAAGTCCAAACTAAAAACTTGGAAAAATTGAGAAATTTGATCACCTCAACCATACCAAAAGTTAACCAAGTATTACAGTAGATTGGCTCAATAAAATTTTGTAAAAGCCTGTAGGGTATTAGTATGAAATTTTTTGTGATAGGGTAATGATCCATAAATTTTTTTTAGAATCTGAAATTGATTTGAAGTTTGTAATATTAGGCACATGTTACATAACATATGCACCTTAGATATGTCTCATATTGAAACTGTGTATAATAATAATACCAATATATAGAAATCTACAACTATGAATATGAATCATATAACTATGTGGTTTGGCCAATTTGGATAACTGTGTAAGTGTGGAACACATACTTCTAAAGTATGCCCCTACTATATGTGGATAAATATGAAAACTATTATAAGTATCAATGTGGAGGACATGTTTCCAAAAAAATTCCTCACTATAAAGTTGGAGATGTTGAATATTGAATAGGTATGAAGAACATGCTTCCAAAGCTTACCCCCACTGAATCTAAGAACCAATATAAGTACCATATGTTGAATGGATTTAGAAAACATGCTTCAAAATTATGCTCCCACTTCATTTGATAACTATGAATGTGTGGAATCTATGCCCATATGACATACCCCCATTGAATCTAATAACTATGCCAAGTGTGGAGAACATGTCTCTATGACATGCCCCCACCAATATTTGCCCCTTTGACAAGAGGGAAAGATAGAAACTAGTATTTACCTCACCTCAAAAGGATAAAATAACTTTATAATATGTGAATGTAACCATGTAGCATAGAAAAGGAACATGTCTAGGTACATATAACATTGAAGCACATAAAGCCAATGTGATCACATGAAGGCCTAAGATGTGTGATAAAGATCATGGAAAAAATTAGATAGTAATAGTACAAGCTCAACAAGTAAATCAAGGACACACATAAGAACACTCAAAAGTAAGCCAAAATACAATATTCCAAGGAGACCATAAACAAGGGCATGCTCAAATTCTGCACAAGGACATGACTTAGTCAAATGTCCACAAAGCAAGAATGACATATTCAAATCTCCACACAAAAAATAATGACATGAGAAAATGTCAATGAAAGCATACATACGAATGGGATCCTCAAGCAAAATAGTATATTCAAATTCTCAAACAAGGCATACTATAACAAGGCAAGACACTCAAGGAAGTGTATAAAGTAAAGCATAAGAAACCAACATAAACATGTCATAGTAGCCCATGAACCCTGTTGTTCCCCAAATTCATCACTTATTTTTGTGGACAACATGCCGATCATTTTGGTCTTGTAGGCCAAAATTGTCTCTTTCTTTCTTTCAGAAATGTTCTGAGCATCCAAGTTCTTCAATTATTCAAGCATTTTCAGCTAAGGAACTCGTAGGTTCAATAGGCGGGCTTTCTCAAAGGGAAGTTCAAAACACTTAAGGAATTTCCTTAGTGTTTTGAGGTTGGTTCAACACCAGGGTTCAATCAAAATAATTAATGGCAGGCTTCAAACAAATGGAATGAACCATTGAACCATTGAACCTCGCCTTCAAAAGGTTCAAAGGTTCAACAAGTTCAAAGGTTCAACGGCTTCGACGGACTTAAAAGAATAAAAGGATTCGAAGAATTAAGATTGAACCATTGAACCTTGAACTTCTAAAGGTTTAAAGGTCAAAAGGTTCAACGAGTTCAACGGGAAAGGAAAGGATCTAGAAAGTATGAAGCTTCAAAGGATTCAAAGAAATAGATTAAACTGTTGAACCTTGAATCGAAATGGTTGAAATGGTTTAAAGAGTTCAAAGTCTAAACAAAAGCTTTGAGTGAATGAAAGAAGTGGAAGATTATAGAAAGAAGTTCAACCAAATTATTCAAAGAAATGGTTCAACAGAAGAAAAGAGAGAGCGAACATGGCCCTTTACAAAACATTGAATCGACGAATCATTGAACCATTGAACCTTTAAACAAAGAGTTCAAGGTTCAAGGTTCAAAGTGGTTCAAGAGACCAAATGACCAATGAAGTCCTTATGGATGTCTAATTCAGAGTAATGAAATATTCTTTGATTTTCAAAGATGCAGACCTGAGAGCAAACTCAACGACTGGCCAAAGAAAGAGTTGAAAAAGCCAGCAGAAAGCGAGAAGATAGCCCGAGAGCTCATATCACTAGGAAGAGACAAAATACAACAAGGAAAAAGGGAACTATAGAAAAAATCTAGAAATATCTGTAGGAGAGTTATTCTAATAGGTGGAATAGTCCACCAGGTGGACATCAGAGAGTGCAAATATTCAATGGCGCGGCCTATTTTTCTTCATTGAGTAAAGGCAAAGTGGATAGCTGTGTAACTATCATAAAGAGGACCAGGCAACCCATGATTGGGAGGAGACATTTGACATAATTAGAATGCCAGAGTCTAGGTTGGTAAATGGCTCTAGCATGGCCCTTTTCACAGAATTTCCTCTGTCCATTGCATTGAATGAAGCATGGGCCATTTTATGAAACAAAGTGCCAAGTATTTATTGGAGTGTTATATATTATAATCTCTCATTTTGTAGAAGGGAGATCTCTCAGTTATTAGAAGCAAAAATCTACCCAAATTGAAAAGCATTCCTGAGACTTTGAGCTCAGATTATTAATCATATTTTATCAAATGAATGAGAAAACAAGTGACCATTCAGACTTTGTGTTTAAATAGCTTGTGTTATCTAGGAAATTATTCTTATGTTTGTTTCCTAACATAGTCTTGTCCATTTAATCAAATAAGCCAAATTAGTGGAAGTAATCTGAAAGGTGTCCTGAAGCCGACTGTGGAAAACTTTGTGCTACCACAATTGTCTTTAGTTTGTGTTTTATGTTGCAGTGAAAAGGATATTGAAGAGACTTTGAGCTCCCATTATCCTTCATAGCCTTTTATATTATTGTAGTTAAGGTGGAGACTTTGTGCTACACTTCATTCTACTATGTTACTGCATCCTATTTCAGTAGGAGAAGCAACGAAAGACTTTGTGCTTTCGTGGGTTTCTTGAGGTTACAGTTACTACCCAGGAAGTCTTCCTCTAGTTTTCTAAACATCATTTCTAAAAGAAGAGAAATGCCTTCAACAAGATTTCTCCTTGTCTTTATGAACATCATCTCTAAAAAAGAGAGATGGATGGTGTTATCCCACCCTTGAGTGTATTTTCAGCTTATATTAGTTATAGTAGTTTATAGGGAACTTCCCTTGCCTTATAGGGAACCTCCCCTTGATGAGAGGAGAGATTTATCTCATTTTGCTGTGGTAAACCTGCACACTTTGCCGTATAAATCTTCTTATTCTGAGGTTGATATACCTATTTTTTCGTTAGTTAGCTAGTGACAAAATATTCACCCAACAATTTTTTAGTGACTCCATTGGGGAAGAATGCATAGTTTGAAGCCTCAAGATTCAAATTGAAGTAGTTCTAGTTATTTTCCATTTTCATTTTACACTCTGGTAGATCCACAATATACACGAAACTAGAGAGCTCAAGGTATTGTTGACCCTGTATTTGAGTTTGTGTTGCAAAATAACTTTGATCTTTCCCCTCCACAAACTCACCTTCAATGAACCAAGAGTTTTCCTCCTACCAACGTCAAGTCTCCAATACCAGGCAAAACTTCTCTTTCCTCCATTAATAGAGCTTTGTCTATACATACCCCACCAAGATTTGTTATCCCTCATTTCCATTATCATATCATGGCAGATCAAGGCCCCTGGGGTAACACCTTTGGTCCCCTGAATCTAACTCCACCCTTACATGAACTACCTCGAAGTTTAAGGAAGAATTTCCCCAAGTTCTTTGGTGATGGGAGAGTTCATTTTGGTGAGCATATTGCAACCTTCTGCATATCCTATGGTGTGATAGGTGTAGAGTATGAGGACATAGCAGTTAGGCTATTTGTAGAAACATTACAAGGTGTTGATGTAGACTGGTTATATCATCTACAAGTGCAGACTATAACTGACTGGAACACCCTCAAAGCCAAGTTTGAAGCAAGTTTCAAGCCTATAGAAGATGTGCATGCCCTATTGGCTCAGCTCACACAAATGAAGAAAGAGCCTCATGAACCTATGAGAGACTTCATAGCCAAGTTCGACAAGTTGAAGAATATGATTCCTAAAATTTCTCAGCCAACACCTAAGAATCTCAAATGCTTCTTCATCAATTCTCAGCTTCCTGAAGTGAGTTTCTTGTTGAGGTGAGCTGGCCACATAGACCTTGTTGTAACTAAGGATTTGGCCACTGAGGTCGAAGATGATCTTATCTTGGCAGGAAATATAAGAAGAGATCCTAATAGAAGTAAATCTTCTTCATCTTCTAAATATTCTTCTATAGACACCACTGATCCTATGGTGCAAAAGCTAGCAAATGAGTTGCTAGCTCTGAAAAAGCAAATGGAACATGAGATGTCTGCTCCTCCTTCTTATCAGGATATACCAAGGAGGACATTTCCTAACCAATCATATCAAGGCAATGCTACCAAAAATCAAGGGCAACCAAATCGTCTTCCTCCCCCACAGGGGAAGCTTACCATTGAAGCAACACCAACTAACTCAGTAGTTGGTTATCATAAATCTAAACATGATTCCTCTTTCCAACCTGAGTTTGATCAAGAAGATGATGATAATCTATTCACATAAAGAGAAGAAGAATTACCTGGCAACTCCAACATTGGTTTCCTAAATTACCAAGAAGAAGCTAAAAGTAAGTCAGAAGTGTTTGATGGATCATATGTTATATTTACCAGGTCCCAAGACTAGTCAACTCAACAAGCTGATAAGAAAAAAATAGGGGAAGAATCTCAAATAGTAATTTCAATTGCTAAGTGGGGAACCACTCTACCTTTTCAATTAAAGGACGCGGTGATCACTAAAAAAATAAGTACCTCAAATATTACTTTTCCTTCTACTTCAAATTCTTAGACTAGTACCACACCCCCAAAAAATTAGAAGGATGGACTGCCTTCCCCTATTTCTAATTCATTTAAGTCATTTGATATAATTGACCATGTTAAGAAGACCAAAATTCAAATGTCTGAGTTTGAATTTTTGCAATCTAACCCTGAGCAGTTGGATAGGTTAGTTCAATGCATTAAGAATAAAACCATCCCTACAAGATAAGATATTTTGAAATTAACTCTTGGTCCTACCAAGATCACATCCACCTGAAATAATCTTGTGATTACTCCTCTATCTACCCCTAAGAAAATAGAACTATTTTATGTTTCTCTGTTGATAAATGATCATCAGCTGAACAATTGCATTATAGACTCAGGTGCTTCTGACAATGTCATGCTTGCCAAAGTGGCAGACTCTCTTTGTCTCACACTGACTAAGACATTTGGTAGATGTTTCTCCATGGAAAACAAATAAGTGCCTTTGTTACGACAAATCAAAGATGCTCAATTTGTGTTTGCAGCTTTTCCAGATAAGAGAATCAAAATGACAGTCCTAGTGGCCGACGTTCTAGCCTCCTATGGCATTCTGCTTGGATTTTTTTTTGCAAAGATGTTGGTGAAGAATTGAGCATGGACCTATCTGAGGTGAGGATACTTGTGAAGGGCATCATCCAAAGGCTGCTTCCTGAGAAGGAGGCAAAGTATATTGTCACCCAAATGTCAACCCCTGAAGCTCAAATTTTGTTTGAGTCTTTAGGCATGGGTAATTACTTTTTATCTACTGAAGACATTCTTGTTTTAATAAATGAAAGCTAAGTGACAATCCAAAAAATTAAGATAAGGCATCAAAAAAATTGGGAGGGTGCAGTACACATGAAAAGGGATCTTCCCTTCTTGATGAAGAAAAATATGAAAGAAGATCAAATTTTGATGATGTCTAGATTCTGGAATTTGATGGCAACAATTCTTCTACTGGTTCTAGAGCTGAAGTTTTAATATCTCCTCAAGGAGATATTTTCCCCTATGCATATAAGTTGTAGTTTAACAACACTAACAACACTATTGAATATGAATCATTGCTACTCAGTTTAAAGGCTGCTCAAGATAAAAGTGTTAAGCTCCTTCATGCTAAAGGAGATGTTGAACTGGTGGTTTGTCAGGTGAGGAACCTGTATCAAACCAAGAATGAAATATTATGACATTATCAAAATTTGGTGTAGGACTACATTGAAATCTTAGATGCTTTCAGTATATTGAAGTGCTGAGAGAATTCAATAGTTGAGAAGATTTGTTGGCCATCTCTGCAACTCTCTTGGTCCCCCACCAAGATTTCAAAGAAAATAGGTACACTATTGATTTAGTTTTTTGACCAAGTGTACCTAATAATGTTGACCATTGGCAGGTGCTCAATGGTGACAACCAAATCATTACTTTTTTGGAATAGATGGACAACTTTGAAAAGCTTCATTTTGAAGGTAGTGAATCTGCACTGCAGGAATCAGCTCTGAAAACAAATTCAAAAGCTGATGAAGAGTTCCTTCAGTGCAAAGGGAATGAAATTCCCAAAGGATTAGTTTCTCTTGAGAAACTTTTTGACAATCATGATAGGTTTATCAAGGAAAATCAAATGGATTCAAAATCTTCCAATGATTTTGATCAAATCAATTTGAGTACATAAGACAATCCAAAAAAGGTCAACATTGGGAATTGTTGTAACCCTGATGCAAAACTCAAATTTATCACTCTGCTTCACCATTACATTGATGTTTTGGCATACTCTTATGATGATCTGAAATATCTCAGACCTGAAAAAATCTAGCATGAAATTCCTCTCAAGATTAGGTCATTGCCTCACAAGTAGAAGCAAAGGCAGTACAACCCCAAGTTATCAAGCACGATTTTGTCTGAGATACATAAAATGTTGAATGCAAGAATTATTATCCCAATCCATCATTCCACTTAGATTGTGAACATAGTCCCTGTGAGAAAGAAGAATGGATAAATTCACCTGTATGTTGATTTCAAAAATTTGAATCAGTCATCTTTAAAAGACAACTATCCCCTTCCCATCACGGATTAGTTGCTACAGACAGTGACTGGCGTTGAGATGTTATCAATGCTAGATGGTTTTTTGAGATATAATCAAGTGGAAGTTGGTGAATCAGACTAGCATAAGACCGCTTTCACAACACCTTAGGGCACTTTTACATATCGCAGAATGCCTTTTGGCTTGATCAATGCTGGCACCACTTTCAAAAAAGTGATGGATCTTGCTTTCAAAAATAAAATGGGAAAATTCATTATGGTATACCTCGATGACTTGACAATCTTTTATAAACATCATCTTGATCATGTGCATCATCTACAACAAGTGCTGGAGTGATGTAAGTAGAATGGTATTTCTCTTAATCCCAAAAAATCTATTTTTGGGGTTACAAAAGGTAGACTTCTCAGATACACTGTATCCCGAGAAGGCATAAATATTGAACCAAAAAGGGTCAAATCCATTCAAGAGCTTGCTCTTCCTACCAGTAAGACCGCAGTCCACTCTTTCTTTGGAAAGGTCAATTTTTTGTGAAGGTTCATTCCTCAATTCATAGAGAAGACTCACCACATTTTCAACATGATGAAAGGCAAATCCACTTTCAGCTAGACAGAAAGAGGCAAGTCATCATTTCAAGACATTAAGGAAGCTATCACCCATGCCCCAATTCTAGTTTGTCCTGATTATGCCAAAGACTTCATGATGTACAACTATGCTTCTGAACACATGCTTTCAGCCATTTTGGTTCAATAGAATAAAGAAGGCGTGGAAGTTCCCATATTTTTCATGAGTTATCCTCTCAAAGATCATGAGTTGAAGTATTCAAACATGGAGAAGCATGTTTATGATGT
The DNA here is from genome assembly GCA_037957365.1 of Torreya grandis. Lineage (NCBI taxonomy): Eukaryota > Viridiplantae > Streptophyta > Pinopsida > Cupressales > Taxaceae > Torreya > Torreya grandis. Next base: position 3,549,129 of record JARHVA010000046.1, read on the forward strand.
GGTGAAGGCAGTAAAGCACTTCCATTTTTATATCTTGAACTCACACACTGTTGCTCTGGTCCCTGATATAATAGTCAAGTCTATACTAACTCAGTAGGAGTTTGGAACCAAAAGGGGCAATTGAATTGCTAAATCTAAGAGTTTGATCTAGTTATTAAACCAATGAAACTTATGCAAGAAAGGGGTCTTTGCCAATTAATTGTTGATAACATACCATAAGAAATAGGGCATGAAGAAATAGAAGTTGAAGACACACCAATAGTTCTCTTTGTCACTACTCCGAATGAGTGGTATTCAAATATTTCTCATTTCCTTACCTATGGTGAGTGTCCTACTCACCTGTCTCATAAAAAAAGAGGAATATTAAGTTGAAAGCTGCTAACTTTGTCTTGTGGGACAATTGTCTGTATAAGAGGAAACTTGATGGGGTATTCCTTCACTACGTGGATAAAGTGCAATAGAACAAATTTTTGGAGTCCTTCCACAATTTGGCTTGTAGAGGACATTTTTTTGCACCTGTGACTTTTCATAAGATTCTATGAGCCAAGTATTATTGGCCTACTCTATTTTAAGATGCATAGAAATGGGTACGTAGATGTGAACTGTGTCAACAGTTTGTTGGAAGACCCAAATTGGTTGCATTACCTCTCAAGCCAGTAGTAATTAAAGAGCCATTTCAACAGTGGGGTGTTGATTTCATTGGCACTGTAAACCCATCTTCGAGTGTTGGACATGATTATGTTCTTATAGCCATAGAATACTTTACCAAGTGGGTGGAAGCCATCCCAACTAAGCATGCTACTTCAGAAGTGGTATGCAATTTTATCAAGGAAAATATCATCTCCTGCTTTGGAGTGCCAACTAAGATTGTAACAGATAATGCTGCTTGTTTTACTTCCCAAGAGGTTACTAAGTTTTTCTACAATTATGGGATTATCTTCTCCCACTCCTTTGACTATTATCCGCAAGAAAATGGTCAACTAGAATCAAGCAACAAGAACTTGGTGACCATTATCAGGAAGCTGGTAGATGCCAATCAGATAACCTGGCATAAAGTATTGTTTGACACCTTATGGGAAGAAAAAATTACACCCAAGAGGGCGATAGGTATGTCAGCATTCCAACTTTTTTATGGTCTCAATGTAGAGATACCAATCACCCTAGAATTACCAACATTGAAGTTGGCAAAGGCAATAGAAGATTCAACTTTTGAAAGTTCCATCGACAAGAGGATCATGTGTTTGACTGAACTAAATGAGCAACAAACTATGGTGGTTGACCATATTGTTGCATATCAAAGTTTGGTAAAGAAGCTCTTTGACCAGAAAGCAAGGATTCATGATTTTAAGATTGGAGATCAAGTCTTTTTGTGGGACAAGAGGAGAGAACCAAAAGGGATGCATGGGAAATTGGATTCCTTATGGAGAGGCCCATTTGCCATTCACCAACTCAATGGTGAGAATAGTTTCTTGCTAAAATATAAGGATGACATGCCATTTTCATTGCCTCATAGTGGGCAGCATTTGAAGCACTTTAATCCTTGAAGTATCAGATAAGTCCAGTTGTACATATGTATAATTTTTGTATAGTCTTCCATTTATTTTGTGTTGTTCATTTGTTTTTGGTGCCTTTATTTTTGGGTAGCATGACTCCATATCCCAATGGCATAGATGAAGGCACTGAGATTCTAGACTCTACTCCCTTCGATTGATTCAAAATTTCAATCGATGGAAGTTCCCCAACTGGAGCCAGCTGTTGTTCCCAAAATCTATCACTTATTTTTGTGGACAACATGCTGATCATTTTGGTCCTATAGGTCAAAATTGTCTCTTTCTTTCTTTCAAAAATGTGTAGAGCATCCAAGTTCTTCAATTATTCAAGCATTTTCAGCTAAGGAACTCACAAGTTCAATAGGCAGGGTTTCTCAAAGGGAAGTTCAAAACACTAAAGGCATTTCCTTAGTGTTTTGAGGTTGGTTCAATGCTGAGATTCAATCAAAATACTTAACATCAGGCTTCAAACAAATGGAATAAACCATTGAACCATTGAACCCCACCTTCGAAAGGTTCAAATTTTCAATGGCTTTGAAAGACTTAAAAGAATAAAAGGATTCAAAGAGTTAAGATTGAACCATTGAACCATTGAACCTTAAAATTTGAAAGGTTCAAAGGTTCAAAGGTTCAATGAGTTCAATGGGAAAGGAAAGGATCCAAAAAGTATGAAGCTTCAAAGGATTCAAAGAAATAGATTGAACCATTAAACCGTTGAACCTTGAACTGAAATGGTTGAAATGGTTCAAAAAGTTCAAAGTCTGAACAAAATCTTCAAGCAAATGAAATAATTAGAAGATTTCAGAAAGAAGTTCAACTAGATTATTCAAAGAAATGGTTCAATAGAAGAAAAAAGAGAGCAAATGCCGCCCTTTACAAAACATTGAATCGACGAACCATTGAACCATTGAACCAAAAGAGTTCAAGGCTCAAGGTTCAACATGGTTCAAGTCACCAAATGACCAATGACGTCCCCGTGGACGTCAAATTTAGGCTAATGACATATCTATTGATTTTCAAAGATGCAAACCTAGGAACAAACTTATCAACTGGCCAAAGAAGGCGCCGAAGGAGCTAGTAGAAAGTGAGAAGATAGCCTGAGAGCTCAGATCACTAGGAAGAGACAAAATATAGTAAGGAAGGAGGGAACTATAGAGAAAATCTAGAAATATCTATAGGAGAGTTATTCCAGTAGGTGGAACAGTCCACCAAGTGAACATTAGAGAGTGAAAACATTCAATGGTGCGGCCTATTTTTCTTCATTCAGTAAAGGTGAAGTAGATAGCTGCATAAGTATCATAAAGAGGACCAGACAACCCATGCTTGGGAGAAGACATTTGACATAATTAGAATTCCAGAGTCTAGGCTGGTAAATGACTCCAACATGGCCCTTTTCATAGAATTTCCTCTATCTGATGCATTGAATGCAACATGGGCCATTTTGTGAAACAAAGCACCAAGTCTTTCTTGGAGTGCTATATATTGTAATCTCTTATTTTGTAGAATGGAGATCTCTCAGTTATCAGAAGTAAAACTCTACCCAAATTGAAAGGCATTCCTAAGACTTTGAGCTTAGATTGTTAATCATATTTTATCAAATAAATGAGAAAGCAAGTGACCTTTCAGACTTTGTGTTAAAATAGCTTGTGTTATCTAGGAAATTGTTCTTATATTTGTTTCCTAAATATAGTCTTTTCCATTTAATAAAATAAGTAGAATTAGTGGAAATTATCTGAAAGGTGTCCTAAAGCCGACTGTGGGAGACTTTGTGTTGCCACAATTGTCTTTAGTCTGTGTTTTATGTTTCAGTGAAAAGGATATTGGAGAGACTTTGAGCTCCCATTATCATTTGTAAAATTTTATCTTATTGTAGTTAAGGTGGAGACTTTGTGCTACACTTCATTCTATTATGTTACTATGTCTTGTTTCAGTAGGAAAAACAATGAAAGACTTTGTGCTTTCATGGGTTTCTTGAGGTTACAATTATTACCCAAGAATTCTTCCTCTAGTTTTCTAAACATCATTTTTGAAAGAAAAGAAATGCCTTCAGTAATTACCCAGGATTTCTCCTTGTCCTTGTGAAAATCATCTCTGAAAAAAGAGAGATGGATGGTGTTATCCCACCCTCGAGTGTATTTTCAACTTATATTAGTTATAATAGTTTACAGGGAACCTCCCCTTGATGAGTGGAGAGAATTATCTCATTTTTATATGGTAAACCTACACACTTTGCCATATAAATCTCCTTATGCTAAGGTTGATATACCTATTTTTCCATCAGTTAGCTAGTGTCAAAATATTCACCCAATAAATCCAATGTGTTAAGAAAACTTTGTCAAGTGTATAACATATCAAGTACCATGTGTAAGATATAATCATGGATAATAAGCTTGTGTAAGTACATATGTAATATCAAACATCATAATGTAGAGTGATTATCGAATCATATAACCTGTGTGTATCAAGTTCAAAGAAGTGGATGCCCCTAATTTCCATATGACATGAGTAAAGGGAAGGCCCAACATCCAAAATAATAATGTATCATGTATTTGTGTATACATGATTCATACTCAAGTTGAAGGGTGACAACCATGTGTATGTATGAGTAATTAAGTATGTCGTCCATCAACATGGAACTAACACATAGATGCCAAGGAGCCAATAGAACATGTAAGTGTTAAAAGTGTTTTTCAATTTTTGAATTTTTTTTTGAATTTTTTGTTTTGGTAGAGGAAATATCATCTTAAGATGCCATCAAATGGATGGTCATATATGTATCCTTATGGTGAAGCTGATGTAATACCCTATGTATGCTACCAAGGAGCATGTATAGGTGTAATATTTTTCATTGTGGTATTAATGGTGCTCTACGTGTGCACAATAGGGATCTATAATCATGAAACAATAGTAGGATTAATAGGATTAGGGGTTCTTGGAACCCATCATTGAGTGCCCTGTGGTTTCTTTGGCATAGTAGTAATATGTACATTTTGAGGTGATCTAGATATATGAACATGTTTTGTAGTATAATATTGGGATTCCATGGAATCTATTATATGTATATGATGTAATGGTCTCCAAAGTAAGGTCTACCTAGCAAAGGGGATTCCCTATTACTTACCCTTTTGTGGTGAATTAGCTTTAGCAGGCTTGATAGCTAGTTTTATGGGTATAAGATTCTTTTGTTCAAGAGGATGATCATATGGAATTCTAGTTGTTGTAATTACATGATTGACATGAATGTATTTAACACACCAATGTATTTTATAAGGTACTTCTTGAAGAGTGTGTATCTAGGGTCTTCCCAATAACATATCAAAGATGCCTATGGAACAGATAATAGAGAAGGTAGTAATCACATGTGATGGACCAACCTATAAAGGTAGGTCAATCTTGCCAAGAACCTTCTGGGAAGACCCATCAAATGCTCGAACTAATCTAATAAAAGGGTGTAAATTATGATAAGTATAACCCAAGTGCATAAGTAATGTCATGGTGCAAACATTTTTGCTTGCACCATTATCAATCATAACATTGTATATGGGGTGTTTATCAAGGTATTTTTGAATGAATAGAGAATGAAGATTATAGTCATCATCCTTGATTTCACTTTCATCAAAGGAAATAGAAGGTTTCTAAACCATGGGAGGTATATGTCATGTGTAAGTACCAATAATCCCATCTAGTGGGTACCCATAATGTGATGAAGTAGGATGTGAATTATATTCCATTTGAAATTCTAGTTCCTTCTTAGAATGGTCTTGCAAATTATTATTAAATATTTTTTATTTATGGTGATCACTAGGTTTTGAACTCGATTCCTTTGAAGGATCCCCAAATGTAAGATTTTTGTCATCGATAATATCTTAGATCTTGTGTTTCCAGGTAAAACATCTTCTTGTACAATGTCTTATTACTTGATGATATCATATCTTTTGGGTAGAGTTTGACTCCTATCAACCTCGATATGATGAGGGAGAGATATAATCAAGCACTCTAGAAACCATGGGAGTAATGAAGCTAAGGACTCAAGTAAACATGTAAATTATCTCCTTGGTGCATTAGATAGGTCAAGTCGATTAGGTTTGTATGAAACTATGTTAATTGTGGTGGTTATTTCCATTTTAGGCTCAAAAGACTTTACCTTATAACTTGGTTTAATTGTAAACTGAGTACCATATGTAGATGCAACCAGTGTGTCTACTATATACTTGAGCTTATTCAATGACATAAGTGTTAGGAACCCCTTATCCAACGGAAGCACAATTGATTACTTTCTTATAAGCAATTAAACATGGAATTATACCAGAATGATTAAGTAACTAGAAACTTGAGACAGCAAAGAATTTGAGAGACAATACACACTCTTGTATTAAATATTACTAGAAGAAAATACAATAAGGAAGATGCCACTTCTTCCTCCACCTCAAAGGCTTGCCACACCTCAAGACCTTCTTCCCTCTCTCTCTCTTTCTCAACACAACAACTCTATAGCCTAAGTTATTATCCCTCCTTGAATGCTTCAGCTGATCTCCTTGACCTTACACCTGTAGATCTCCTTGACCTTTCTTGCTTCAATGCTTTTACTTGCCTGCTTGATCATTACAATACATGCCTCATGGGTCTTTAAATAGAATCCCATGGTTACAAAAATATAACTCTAACTACAATAATTAGACATGCAACTCGTGACTTAAATTAGTCCTTTAACATGCAAACACTCGCTTCACTTAACTGACTGTTTGTCAATAGCAGTTCTAGAACACACAGGCGACTGACGCCGGTCCCTGCTTGCTTGGTGCTGCCGACATCGACTGACTAGCTACCATCATCGGTTGCCTTCTGCACTGCATCTGATCGACGTCGATCATGCTGCCGATGCTAGTTCTTCTGGTTCTTCAGCAACCTTCCTTCTTCGTGTCTGCAAATAGTTGAAGCTTTTAGCTCCACACCCTAACAATCTCCCACTTAGAGATAAATAGCTGCTACTATACCTGTACTTGTACACCATTTATTCTGTTCCCTTGGCTCTGTATCCCTCTTCAAAGTCACTCTTGAAGACCAACCACCACTACACTTGTGATGCAATACCTGTCACTTATGCCAAAAAGAATTTTGTTGCTCCTAAATTCTTCATGACATACTTCTGAACCAACTCTACCCTTAGCTCAGAAAACTCCCTATATATGAAACCTTGCAACAAGTAACACAATACAGTAACAGGATAATGTAGCTAATATTATCCAACCTGGTAAAGATAAAATACAATAGTCAAACCTCCATTGTCCTGCAGCCTAATCAAGACCATATACCATAGCCTTCTGTCTCACGTGTCCATCCACTCTCTTCTCTAATATGGGAATCCATCCCTCTATCCAGTGCTTTCTTTGAGCTGACAACTCTACCAACAAATACCTGTTTGGTTCTTCTCCAAGGACTCACACTCCTCGTCCATGCCAAGCTCCCACTATTTCTAGATTCTACCTGCATTGCTTCTTCCATCTTCCTAGTTCTTGACTATCAGTAAGCAATATAAAGAAGGTGAACAAATGAATATGAGGTTCACTTACCATTTCTGACCTCCATATGGGTGTTTGAGACTCCTTGACAGCTTGCTATCCACCCAACATCTGTTCCAGTGACCGATCTCAGCCATCTCCCAGTCTGCTCCCGACCGATATCAATTCCCTGCACTGACCCTAACTACCAACATCATTTCCCTGGCCGACACCGGTGTCCCCCCTGCCAACATCAGTCTTGATGACCGATGTTGGACTTCTCCTGCCCGACTCTACCGACCCTGCTGGTTTGCACATGACCGATGTCGATATCTGGCTGACTGACATTGGTCCCAAGTGACTGACATCGGTGTCTGTGTGTTCCTGTAAGTGATGAAATATTCATCCGTGAGCTCATCTTGGATCAAACCTCTGTCCATACTGCCTTGCTTAGATTTATTCAGCCCCTGTTACTGATCTCTGTCCTTCATCTCCTCCATAAACACCAAGGCTTCTTTGTTCATGTCAAAAGCATCAAATTTCCTTTTCCTGCAATGAACTCTATCTATGCTTTTTGAATCTAAACACATACCTTTCAAATCAAGAACATCCATTCCCTTCTTATTCATGTGACCAAGCCTATTAAGTCACATCTTCGAATCTACAGCTGAAGTAGAATCAACAATACAAGTAGATAGATAAAGAGTATCTACTTTCTTACCTCTTGCTAGAATAAGTTCACCCTTGGTAACCTTCCAAGAATACGCTGTGAGGGTTATTTTGCATCCCTCATCACCCAACCTTCCTATAGAAATCAAACTCTGCTTCAGAATCGGGACATGCATAACCTCCTTCAACACCCATGTGTTGTCAATCTGCAATCTTAGCTGCACTTTCCCTTTGCCAACTATCTGACAAGGCATACCATCCCCTAAATAAAGCACTCCAAAGTCTCCCTATTCATAGTCATGAAACAAATCTCTATTTGGGGATGCATGAAAAGATGAACCATAATCTAAAATCCATGATCCTACTTGACAATCCAAAGAAAGTATGAGAGCATCCTGTACCATAATATTTACATCCTTTGCTTCTTCAATATCTGCATGTTGATTCTCTTTATCTCTCAACCAAAAGTCATTCTTTGTGTTTCCTTTCTTTCCACAAAACCAACAAGTAATACCTTTAGACTCGGATCTCCTTCTCGACCTTGATTTCCCTTGCTCAATCTTCTCCCTTTGCCTTCCCTTGCTTTCTGCACTTAGAGCATTCCCTGATGATTCACCTGTGCTTCTCTTGCGTATTTCCTCATTCAAGATCACACTCACAACATCATCAAATTTTAAGATTTTAGAAGCAGATGCAGAATTACTTACTGCCATAACCAAACTATCCCAACTTTCAGGCAAAGAACATAAAATCAAGAGAGCCTTTACCTCATCATCAAAAACAATATTGACTGAAGCTAACTGGTTTACCAAACCATGGAAATCACTGAGATTAGTATGTACTGATCCACCTTCCTGCATTTGCAAAGTAAATAGCTGCTTCATAAGATATACCTTATTAGAAGCCGAGGGCTTTTCATATAAATTTGCCAAGGATTTTATCAACTCTTCCGTTGTCTTGCACTGTGATAAGTTGGAAATCACAGATGATGCAAGGCTCAACCTTATGGAACTGAGAGCCTTCCGATCAAGAACACTCCATTCTTCATCCTTCATATCTGTGGGCTTGCATGCAACCCCACCCAATGGTAAGTACAAATCCTTTTGATACAAATAATCCTCAATCTGCATCCTCCAATGTTGATAATTCTTGCCGTTAAACTTCTCCATTCGTAGCTTACTTTCTTCTGCCATTGCTGAACTCCCACTCAATCAGAAAACCCTGTGAATGACCTGTAATAAAAAAAATAATAACCTGCTCCCTGCAAACCGTAGCTCTGATACCAACTGTTAGGAACCCCTTATCCAACGGAAGCACAATTGATTACTTTCTTATAAGCAATTAAACACGAAATTATACCAGAATGATTAAGTAACTAGAAACTTGAGACAGCGAAGAATTTGAGAGACAATACACACTCTTGTATTAAATATTACTAGAAGAAAATACAATATGCCACTTCCTCCTCCACCTCAAAGGCTTGCCACACCTCAAGACCTTCTTCCCTCTCTCTCTCTTGCTCAACACAACAACTCTATAGCCTGAGTTATTATCCCTCCTTGAATGCTTCAGCTGATCTCCTTGACCTTGCTTGCTTCAATGCTTTTACTTGCTTGCTTGATCATTACAATACATGCCTCATGGGTCTTTAAATAGAATCCCATGGTTACGAAAATATAACTCTAACTACAATAATTAGACATGCAGCTCGTGACTTAAATTAGTCCTTTAACATGCAAACACTCTCTTCACTTAACTGACTGTTCGTCAATAGTAGTTCTGGAACGCACAGGCGACCGACGACGGTCCCTACTTGCCTGGTGTTGCCGATGTCGGCCGACTAGCTGCGATCGCTGGTTGCCTTCTACACTGCATCCGACCGATGTTGGTCATGCTGCCAATGCCAGTTCTTTTGGTTCTTCAGCAACCTTCCTTCTTCGTGTCTGTAAATAGTTGAAGCTTTTAGCTCCACACCCTAACAATAAGTTTCATTTCATAGTCTCATACAACATGGCATAAGCCATCAAAAGATTCAAACTTATTAAAAAAAATGAAATCATGTAAAGGAATAAGTAAATTTTGATTGAATATATCCTAAAACTCTTTGTCTAACATAATATTGGTCATTTTGGCTAGCATTGTCTTATATCTCAAGACATATTCATCAATAGGTTCATTGTTTCATTGTTTGATTTGATCAATTTGATCATAAGAAACCTTTTCATAAATTTTAATGGAAAAGTGCACTAAGAAATGGTCATCAAGAGGTTTAAATGATTTTACAAGTTGGAGAGGTAAATAATAGAACCACCTCAAAGCATAGTCCTTGAGGATTCTTGAAAATAATTTAGTTAAAAGTTTATCATTGGAAGCATAGTCAAGGCATGCTGCATAAAAGGTTCGAAGATGTTTAAGATCACCCTTGCCATTTTAAAATGTAACTTAGATCTAACAAATCTAGTTGGAAAATGGTGAAAAGAGATTTCAAGTGCAAGAGGGTTATGCAATACATCTTTTAAATCTATAGCATGAGGGGATTTTAAAGTTTTTTGTTTAATGTTTGTAATCTTGTCTTCCAAGGTTTTTATAACTTGAAGGAATGATTGAATTTTAGACCCAATGGTATTTAGATTAGCAAGTTGGGTAGGCACCAAAGGGGATGAAAACATGTTTTGAGGAGTAATAGACATTGAAATCAACATTTGTGTAGAAACAACTGATAATTCCATGATAGATGTATCAATAGTGTTTCAAGGAACAAGGTTTTAAATACATAATCAATGTTTCCACTAGATGTAGGTGGATTGATAAGTGTGGGTTGAGTTATAGTAGCTTCTAGTAATTCACCATTACTAGGTGAGGTAGTCTTAGTTATATCTTTTTTATTTATTTCATCTCTTATAACATGAGTAATCAATGCTTCTTTACCTTCCATTTGGAATAGGGTTTTTACACTAATATTTTCCATTACTTCACAAATGAAAAAATAAAAATTTAAAAATAAGTACTACAATTAAAAACCCTAATTTATTCTTGGATTTGATGTTCAAAGATCAGGTTCACTAAATGTTTAACCCTAAAAATCTAAATTGGGGTTATCTAGATGTTAAATGGGTAGATAGAATTAAAATGGCACAAGAGTGACAATGAGATCTACAACTGGATAATTAAATTTTAAACTCATATATAAGCATACACTAAAATTATTATGTTGAGATAGTCTAAATATGAAAAGTACAACTATACTAGATATAAAAATGACAAAGAAGTGATGTACTTAGATTGTTTTGATGCTAATGCAATACTAAATTTGGAATAGGTATAAATTAGGTGGGAAAGAGATTATGAAACAATCATCAGATTTTGACTCTAATGCTTTTCGCTCTCTAGAGAGTACCATCAAATTGGGATAGTTATATTGACACTACTGTCTGGGTTCAATGCTAGTGTTTTATATAGAATATCTATTGAAATAATATGTGACTACCTAGATGCTTTTGGGTTTTTATTCTCCTTTGATTTGGTGCATTCAAATTTGGGTCATGGATAATTGTAACTTATGAAATGGAAAACCCCTATATTTTCATCTTCATAGTGACCTTGGGAAAAAATGGGTTAGTGGGCACATGGCATTGAGATACCCCAAAAACTTTATTGTCATTGGGTGTTGCTTACATAGCCAATACTCTAGAAGAGTGCCTCAAACTCATGTGTTTCTCTCCCATGTGTTGGCTTATGCGTGAATCATACAATATGTGCAAAGCAAGTACAATGGTGACCTAGATTTTACTCTTTAACTACTCCTTTAGTAATTTGAACCTATAGATGTGCAATCCCTATAATTGATATGGAAATAGGAATAAATAGGGAAGATTTTTTCAATTGAATTCTCTTTGAATGATCTTTTATCTGAATGTTAAGTGTGGCTAGGTGAGGAATGAATGAGGGTTGATCTTGTATTTATATCAATCCCTTTGGAGTAATAACTTGAATTAAAGCACTTAGGTCAACCATTATGATATGTTTAATTTACAAATTAGATCACTTTAGGGAACTACACACTTGATTTGGGACATGATATTAACATCAACACTATTATTTATCCCATATGTTAGTGTCTAGGGACCAAGAAAGTAGATATAGGTTCTAAATTTATAGAGACGGAGGATAAGTACATTTTAATCATTCTGAGAAAGATATAAGACCTAGGTCATCAATATAAGAATATTCAGACTAAGATATATAGGTCAAGGGACATAAATATAAAATAGATGCGAGACATGTAGAAAGTGGGAAAGGTGCAAAATTAAGAAGAACATCCAAGGTCTAAGTTTGCCAAGTGTACAACACTGAGGTGTTATCTAATCATAAAATATCATCTATAGTTTCTAATCCTTTTTCTCTTAGAATTCTTTGATGGATTTCTAGCCAAAGATGGGGAAATGTACATAGACTAATAGGATTGAAGATTTGAGTAGTATTGGAAGGTCATGATACCTATGGAGTTGGTGTAATTAAAGGAAGTCATAGAACTTAGGGTGGTTGAAAATCATAGGATGGGATGTGGGTAATAAATATTTCCATGGTATAGATAAAAGGAAATTGTTTACAGTTAAGAGGAAAATAGAAATAGTTATAAATTACAAGAAATGTTAGAAAGGATATTTGGATCTATGTGGAAGAAGTATCTAAGTATTTCAAAGTTAATTTTTACAATGGGGATGGGCCCAATACATTGGAAACCATATGATCACTTAATTTTAAGGGATAATGATGCATATTTTTATTATTTTCAAATAACTATGTGGGTAAATTTATTTTAAAAATTTCAAGGGTAGGATGATATAATGGATTTGGAGTTTTCTTAGAGCTTTAAAAATGGATTTATAGTATTAGAGGTCAACATAATGAAAATATGGAAGAATTTGTGGCCATGGAAACTTAGTTTCCATTGTATGGGGAGAAATTATTCAGGGTAAAAGTCATGGGGGCTCAATACATGAATGATTTTATTAAGTTAGCATAATTAATTATGGACATAGGAAAAGGGGTGATGGGGAATACATTGTCTAATACATGGGCTAGAGGTGGCTTTGATTATTCAAAAATATATCACTTATGATGGAAGGTAATCTTTCTTATTTTTTTATTATTTCGGGTTTCTTTCACATTTAAGACATAAAGTGAAAATCAAGTTTCCTTTTTTACTGTTAAAAATGTTATAAATAATAGTTTTTTAAGTTCAAGGTGATAGAGTAAAATCCTTAGCTATTCATGGGATAAATAAACTATAAATTTTAGAAGTTTTGAAGAATAATAAACTAAGGGTTTTTTGGGAGGTTTTTTGTTTGAATAAAAAAAGGGTAGAGAAGATGGTCCTTTAATAAAAATAAGGAGGAAACTAATATTTCCATCCTTCTCTAACCACTCTAGAGTTATATTTCTTGCAAGGTTGATATTAGAAGAACTAATGTCTATGAGCCAACTATGAATATTAATAAAAAGTATGATATGGAGGGAAAGATGTTAGAATGACATGAATCTATTGGGATTGATATGGTTGTTATCTAGGGTGATAAGTGGTTTTCACTTTATCATTACTAACACTTTCTCTTGCAATGACTTGTTGAGCATCAATCTCGCTAAGTGCACACATTAAATAGAAAATCGAGAAAGGGTTGGGTAGGCTTGTGGTATTTTTCAAGATATTTTACAATCATATCTTTCCTAATACTAGTCCAGCTTCTTCATATTGTCTTTTCCATTTACCTTATTTCATCCTATCCTCATATAGTTGTGTCAGTTTCCCTATATCCTATGACATAAACAAGGGAAATACCATATGCTTAGTGCCTTTCTCTTTCATGTATTGTATCAACCAACTTGATGCAATTCTAAGCCTACTTACTAAAATTTATATTGTATCATCTTGGTCAATATCGTTCAGTGTCAACCAACATATTTTAACTATATTAACTTATATGATATTATTGGCCTAGATTTTAGGTTTGGTTTTGGGTATTGGATCAATATATATAGGGTCCATATTTCATTCCAAACATATCATATACACTCTATTTGCTGTGATTTCACTCACTCTTTTACCATAAGAGTTTTCACATCAAGAAACAAAGGCATGGGGGTATAAGAGCTATCTTCCTAGCATGTATAAGGAAATTTTCAACCCTTATAGTAGTCTCATAGGCATTAGGTAGGGTATCCCATCCCATAAATTGAATCATCATGGATATGTCACTATTGAAAGCTTTGATATAATAGAGAAAAGAATGATGTGTAATAGGACTTACCAAGATTGGGATCCTATCCCATCTCTATTGAAATCTTGTATGGCCTTTTGAGGTGCTCTTTGCTCAATCAAAGATAAGTGATCAGATTTATCTTCAAATCTCCTACTCAAAGAGTCACCCAATTCATCCCATGTAGTGATAGAAATGGGAGAAAATGTACCATACTAATCAAGGGCCTTCCCCTTGAAATAAATATCCAACAACCTAATGGTAACATTCTCTTCAGTGATGTTATGTATGTTGTAAAAGTTGGAAACGTTTCTTATGTGTTCAATAGGAGTAATGGTAGTTTCTCCCATGTATGAAGGCACACTTTTGATGGATTACATAGGAATTTCATCATAGTGAGCAAGTGCTAAATGACTATGGCCATTGAAGGCAAAAAAGGTAAAGTTCCTTGGGGTTGACATCTTGCAAATTGGACCCAAGAAGAGTCTCCTAATAGGTATGTGAGCAACAAAAGATTTCTTTGGATATGGGTGGGTGTTAGAAAACCTATTTGATCTAACTAAATAGTAAGGTAGCTCTAAAAAATAAAATGGAATGCCTTTTGTAGAATATATTGTCCTTACCTTAGGCATGGAAAATAATCACTAGTCTAAAACCAAGAGCCAATTATTGTTGGAGTTACCATATACTGCATGAAAGAAACTTTACAACTTTAGATTTGTCAAGATCAACATCCAATTTTGACAACTTCTTCGGCCATAAGGTCCCATAGGGCATGTCAAAACTGTTATAAATAAAATTTTCACCCTAAGGAGGGATACTCCAGCCTTCTTTAATTTGTAATAATATTGAAACACCTCATATATTATGAGTAAGAATTCTTAGAGGTGAGTCTCTAGATTATGGAATAGCTCCCATACCAAACACCTAAAACTAACGAATAATGTACTTGATTTTAAGGGAAAGGGATAAAACAATATTAAACACTAATTTAATGGAGATGATGTACCATGATAAACTCCACAACCTATTTGAACCTACACTTATGGAAGAATAACTACAAATTTGATCTCAAAACCCAAGGCTTTCCTAAGACAATGCTTCAATATGAAGGTAGAGTGTAATATATCCTTCAAGGTAGATGATCGATAGGTCTGAAAATAGACTTTAATAACCCTCTTACACACTTAAAATGACACAAAAATCTTAGCTACACTCTATAAGACCTTTTAGAAAGTAGATTACTCACACAAAGCATGATGAGATAGTTGAATGCAAGGAAGGATAACTATCACTTGTTATCCAAAAATGAAATAATTTAGACACTTATGAAATAATTTGAGAATTTAAAACAAATTTTTAATCTTTATTCCAAGGGCAAAATTAGTATTCAATTCAATAAGGCTTTGCCATATACTAACTTGTGGATGCCATACAATGCCTAAAGAGGCAACTTATATAGAGAAATGAGGAAGAGAGAGAGGGGCATAGAATAGGTAGATTACCAAGTGTACACAAGATTTAAAAACAATAATGGAGTTGGAAATGTGTTCCTCTTTTGAATATGTTTCATCTCCCACATGGCGTAGGAGTTTCAAACTTAGCTTGACACCTTACACTACTTCTCCAAAATTGCTCTTCTTTGCATAAAAAGAGTGAAAAATGGGTTTATTGATCATTATTTATCCATGAAATGAATTTAAAAAATTTATTTGACACTTATCATATACTTTAAAATTCCCTTATTCTGACATTTCACTAGCAATCATCACCCAACTTCTTGGGTATCTTGAAACTCCTTCATCTACTACACCTATCTTTGTCCAAATGGTTCAAAACTTGATATCTTATTCACAAATTAAACATTTTTTTAATAAATGAATTCAAATACCTTATTATACCTTAATAAACTCATCTGAGTTCATGAAATAACTCCCAAGACTTTATCTTGTATCTTATGCTCTCATTAGGCCTCAATTCCTTGTAGCCCTAAAATCATGTAAACCTCCTTGTGTAGGATAGTTTATAGATGGTATTAAAATAAATGATTATATATTTTAGGACCTATTATGTATTTATAAATCCATGACAAATTTCATGGACTGATTCTGAGTGGAAGTGTGTTTGTTTGTCCCTTTTGTCTTTCTAATTAAGCTTCCATGCCTAGAAGATTGACATTCTGCTCTAGACTTCTCCCATACATTTGAAACCACAAAAAAGTGTGTGATTAAATTTCCCCATCCTTTAATGAACCTCCATACCAAATTTGAGGTCTTGATATCCTATGGAAGTGTGAGAATCATGAAATGGTTCAAGAAACTAGCCCTTAAGCTTGTTTTAGCATGTCTTCGAAAACTAGACCTGTAGGATCACTTACATGGTGTCTTGTATAAATTTTTGGGATTAGATAGATATAATACACCCAAAATATCTCTCACAAACATTTTTTAAGTTCTTAATTGCTCAAAACCCTAAAAAACACCTTAAAACCCTACTAAACATGGCATTAAATGCAGTCCTACAATTGCAAGTACAATAGAAGTACATGGTGAGGACATCCATAGAGTGAGGAATGATGTAAAAAATGTTTCATGAGTAAAAAAACAATCTCATGTACTTTTGAGGCCAATATTTCATATCAGGTCCTTACTAGGGTTTTAGGAGGGTTTAAATTGGCTTAGATTGTTAACTATTGTTCATAAACCCTGGGCCCTCAATCCCTGAACCAATGCCATAATTTTTAATTATACAAGTTTCCTCAACTAATCCTAATTACTTATGTCCCCATGCAAATAATTTGTATAGTTCCAAGTGAAATAAGTTGCTTCTTAAGTCTTTGCACTACCATTGAAGAGTAGTCTAAGTTCTTAGCATTTGCTCATACATGTCAAGGACCTAAATCAATGACTAATACCCTTAGGATATTCAAGTATGAGGAAATATTTAACATCCTTAAAATTCATTATATCTCATGCAAAAGATCAATATCACACCAAGTGAGAGAAGGTTTGGTTTTAAATGTAGTCATTCACCTAGTGAAGCTCAAGGAGGTTTCATAGGCTTAAATGACACTTTTCTTATCTTCCCCTACCTGTCGATGGTCTTGTAGGGCCTATTCCATATTTATTAACTTATAAAAGTCTTCAAAATATAACTTCATCTCCAATAGGCCACCCTTTCAATGAATGTACTTATAGACTTGTATATATGGTATAAGGCTTGTTGGCCTATACAAGGTTTATCAACATTAGATTCACTTTTGATAATTATAAGGACTATATGAGATCATATTAGAATTATAATATCATACAATATGATATGTCTCTTTCAATAGTAGCTTGATCTTTTTCAAACCAAATAGGCACTTCTTCACTCTAGGCAAGCCTGTAGATGATAATTGACTATGTGAACAGGGTTCAAAGGGATTTTATCTTGACTAGTCTCTTTGGTCATTCTTTCATGTTTCCTCTTGATCTTTAATGATCTTATTCACTTGTTTGTCCACCTGATCTAAAATATAATTCTCTTTATATGCACTCTACCTTCTCTTCAAAACTTGAAATAATCCTGATTCACCTAGACCAACCTGTATGTGGTCATTAAGGTTTGACTATGTTTTTGGGGTTTCAATACAAATCATTGGGAATTCAAGAATCTTTAATAAAATTTTGAGTACATCACATCTTCTCTTAAATCTTCTCAACTTCTCAAAACTTCATATCTCCACAAGCAAACTCTCTTCCTTGCATCTATCTAGACATGGTTGTAGGTGGTTATTTAGTGGGATTCCTAAAGATTGAGCTTTGATCTTGTTCCTTAAAAAACTAGATCATTTACACTTTGATAGTATCCATAATTAATTTTAATTTCCTTTTCACTATCCTACAAGGTTTATTGGCCTTTTATGGCATATTCAAACATTTACCTTCTTATCTTCATACACAAGCTTGTGTATTAGTGCCTAGGCTTATACACTAAATCATTTCCAACCTATTTTAACTCACAAATAAATTAATACTTATCATTGATACATGCCCTTATTATAATTTAATTTATTCATGTTTCCATATAATTATTCTTCTCATGACAATTGACCTTTTGTCAAAATGAGGACATATAAGTCTATAACCTATAGGTCTACCCTTTTGCTTGGATTGACTATTGAGATAACTTCCTATGTCTTTGAAAAATTGAGATTATGTAAAATCTTGTCTTATTCCTTTAATTTGCCTCAATATATTGTGAGTCTCCTGTTTATCACCATATAGCCTCAAATTTTCCTAGTGTGTGAGGTCAGCTCATGTACAAGCCTTATGCATGGAAGTTGGAATCTATGGCTTGTTCATGCCTTTTTGATGATTCAAAAGGGTTATCAAGGCTAACTAAGTTTTTGAGGGGGTATGTTAGGTATTATTAACTATTTTAACATACTCAAAGTGGAATTTATGATCTTTGAATGTCCACTTCAGGTCTACAGACTTGTGGGTGGACAAGACTTGTCTAAGTCTTTGTTCAAGAGTACATTTGAAACTTATTCTCATAACCTTGGGATTCTAATATGATCAATTACATATTAAAATTAAATTATTAATTTATCCATTTCTATTTATGTTAGGTTCAATGGTCAGGCCTATAGAAGACTATTCATGACTATATCATGCTTCAAAATAGAAATAACATGACACCTCTTGAAGGGATATCTACAAAGATCATTTTTCAAGGAGAGATCACATGAATCATCTAATAATGAGTGTTTTATGTATGAAAAATTCTTCACTTGGAAATTGTTGACCATTTTTGGCCCTGCAAGCCAAAATCGATCTCCTTCTTCCCCTATTGTTCTGAGCCAGTTCAAATTTTGGGTTGCATAAGTCTTTTAGCAAAAGGATGAACTAGTTCAAAGAATGCAAGGCTATTACAAAGATCTTTGGACTTTTTGTCTAAATAAATTCACAAGGAAAGAGATCAAAAATGTTTAAGACACTTTTCCTTAAGGTTGGAAAAAGTGGTTCAACAACCTGATCTTTCCAAAGGATTTGAACTTTGAACTTAAACAATGTTGAACCATTGAACCATTGTTGGTTCAATCGGTTGGTTCAATCAGTTGGTTCAATCATTTGGTTCAATCAGTTGGTTCAATCATTTGGTTCAATCAGTTGGTTTAATCATTTGGCTCAATCAGTCAATTCAAGTTATTCAGTTCAAGCAGCCAATTGAATGAATGTGACTCCTTACAGGACATAGTGATGAACCATTGAACTAATGAACCATTGAACACTGAAAAAGGGTTCAGGTTTAGGTTTAATTGGAAGGATCAAAAGGGTTTTACGAAGCTCAAAGGATAGGTACCCTTGCAAAGGGCAGTCAGGCACAAACTGGACCATTCTAATAGGCTATGGAGGGCAGCTCTGGACCCAAAGGTACCCTTGCAAAAGGCAACAAAAGGTAAGTTCCTTAAAAAATAAAGACCAAGGCAAATGATTTCTTCGAACAAAATGTCTGAAGATAATCCATGAAGTGAACAAGGCAAATCCTTTAGACAAGAAGTTCGAAGGAATTCCTTCTAACTTTTGTCTGAAAGAATTCACCCAAAAGAAAATCCTGCCAAAAGAAACAAGTGGAAAAAAAAAGGGAACAATTCCATGGAACAAAATGTTTGAAGGAATTCCTTCAGACATTTTTTCTGAAGGAATTAAGAAACCAAGGCAACTCGAAGGGCAAGTGCCCTT
Source organism: Torreya grandis (assembly GCA_037957365.1). NCBI lineage: Eukaryota > Viridiplantae > Streptophyta > Pinopsida > Cupressales > Taxaceae > Torreya > Torreya grandis. The sequence goes on from JARHVA010000046.1 coordinate 3,568,832, forward strand.
GTGGGGGAATCTCGACTACCAAAAGGGACCTTTCTCCAAGCCCCAAAGGGATACCTTCCCTTCGAGAGCGTTAAAAGACAAAGGTCCAGACAAGGCCAAAGGAAAGAAAGCTGAAGAAATTGCCAGAGGGGGTGATAGGCCCAAAGACATGAAAATTGAGCATGGTGAACTAGCTGTTGGAGGTTCAAACGTCCAGTGACGGGCACGTGAATGTCAAATTTAAGGCGATGAAATAGCCGTTAATTTTGAAATGCTAAAGGGCAGACCGCAAGAGAACTCGGTGACCCACTGAGAAGATAGCCCCAAATGCTCACAAAGCCAAGAAAAGACAAAGCCAAGAAGAGACAAAAATAATAAGGAAAGACAGGAATAACCCAGATGGTGAAAGGAAAGTGTCAGCAGAGGAGTTATTTCAATAGTTAAAACAATCTCTGCCAAGTGGTCATCAAGGAACACAAATAGTAAATGACGCAACCTATTTTTTCTTCACTCTGCATTAATGAGTAGACAACCACGTGAGCCTCTTTAAGAAGTGGTCTTGTTTTTAGATAAAAGGGGTGGCCTTATCATTAATATAATTAGGCGACCCATGCTTTTGTAGTAGCATTTAAAACATTTTAATCACTAAAGTCAGGACTGGTGACTACACAACATGGTTCTATCAGGCCATTTCTAGAAGGATGATATTAGCATCAACGACTTCTTCCCAAGGCATTCAATGTAGCATGGATCATTTATGTTTAGAAAGTGCCAAAGTCTTTTCCAAAAGGCTATATATTGTAATTTCTCATTTGAGAAAGGATCTCTCAGCTTGTAAGGTAGAGCTCTATCAAATTTTACCTTGAATCAAGACATAGCATTTTCACCTCCATTTTGAGTTTGCACTTTCATATATGTCTATGGCTTTATCCTGTGTTAAGTCATTTTCCTTTATGCTTTCACAGAATGATTCTAGCATTGCCTAGTGTATTGTGAGTTCTTCTTTGCAAGTTAGCCAAAAGTGTCCCTAGAGGAGTATAGGCACATGTGAATAGACTGCCAAAGTGTGTTTTAGAATGCCTTTGTTAGTTTGTCCTCTGTATATCTCCACAGGCTCCTAGCTCACTGATGTAGAAGAATTTCTTGTATCAAATGAAGTGTATGTCAGCTTGTTCTTGGTGGAAAGTGTATGTTTAAGCTAAGTAAATCAACCATTTTTGGTGCATCACCATTTAGTTTAGGTTCTATTTTTAGTCATCCTTCCCCTTTTCAACCCCCCCCCCTTTATTTATTTGTTAGCAGTAGGAAATATAGGACCTCAGAGATGCATCAAAGGGAGCTAGCCCTTATCTAGAGATTCTTCCCTTAGTTTTGCTAGGCCCACAGGCAAGAGGGGAGTCTCCATTATGTTGTGTGGAAGATAGGAGCTCAGTCTCCTATCAAGGGTGCAATCCACAACATCAATAGTTTTTGGCACACCTAGTGGGACTAGTTTTTATTCTAAAGAGTTGAAGAATCTTGGTGTGTTCTTCAACCAACCAGCCTTTGCAGGCTTTTTCATCAACACCAATGGCGACTCTGAGTTGAATCAGCTAGTTAAGTAGTCTTGGTGTCATCAAGAAATCACATTTTGGCATGTATAATTCCATTACTCAGCATCATGGATGCTCCCTTTGAAGATAGGTCATGCATACATGCAGATGTTCCAATAATATGAATAGTAACGTACATATGGTGAGCTCTCCCCCCCTTGTTTGATGAACTTTCTTATTATTTTGAAGAAGAGAGCCTTGAACAAGAAGGTGATGTTTTGTGGGATGAGTACTCAATCTGTGATCTCATTCCAGACATCACAACAATCACCCTTCAAGAAAGCCATGAGGAAGCAAGAGATAAGTTTGACAGTCTCTTCAATAAGGTAGAAGGGAATGATTCAAACCATGATGCATATCAATGGGCTTATGGGGATGAGCTAGTGGCCATTGATTTCCTGATAAAACACACTAGCATAAAGAACCAACATGAGGCAAGCTTTCTAGAGCAAGATGAATACATATATGTTGGAAGCATGTTTGCCCTCGATTCATTTGGATATAAGCCAATCAAGGTGGTAAGCAAGAAGAGCAAGTCACCAAATCTCCATTCTATTCAGCCACTTGTTTGGCATCATAAGTTTTCTTGCCAAGAAGGAGACTTAAGAAGTTTTCCCTTTGATCCAGCAGGGAGGCAAATATACTGGGTTAGTTGTACATAGTAGTTTGTTTTCAGTTTTGATTTCCCTATTTTCCCTAAGTGTTGTTTGCACAAGTAGTGTTTTTAGCCTTGTGTGTGTTTTCCTTTGTGTTTGGGGTAAAAGCTTCATGATTGATTCTTGGATCTCTCGGGTCTGTTGCTAACTTTTCCAAGCTACATCTTGATTCCGTGCCCAATGGAATTTGAGGCTACTAGTTTCTAAGCATAACAGGCATGCTTCCCCTGGGAATCTCTAATTTGTTGACCATTTTTGGCCCTGTATGCCAAAATCGGTCTCCTTCTTCCCTTACTGTTCTGAGCCAGTTCAAATTTTGGGTTGCACAAGTCTTTCAGCAAAAGGATGAACTAGTTCAAAGAATGAAAGGCTCTTATAAAGCTCTTTAGAATTTTTTTTTGAAGAAATTCACAAGGAAAGAGACCAAAAATATTCAAGACACTTTTCCTTAAGGTTGGAAAAAGTGGTTCAACAACTTGATCTTTCCAAGGGCTTTGAACTTTGAACTTAAACAATGTTGAACCATTGAACCATTGTTGGTTCAATCATTTGGTTCAATTGGTTGGTTCAATTAGTTGGTTCAATCATTTGGTTCAATCGTTCAGTTTAAGTTATCTGATTCAAGCGGTTTAGTTCAAGCAGACAATTGAATGAATGTGACTCCTTACAGGACACATCGATGAACCATTAAACCAATGAATAATTAAAATCTAAAAAAGGGTTCAGGTTCAGGTTCAATCAGAAGGTTCAAAAGGGTTTTACGAAGCCCAAAGGATAGGTACCCTTATGGAGGGTAGTCAGGTGCAAACTAGACCATTCTAGCAAGCTGTGGAGGGCAGTTTTAGACCCAAAGGTACCCTTGCAGAAGGTAGAAAAAGGTAAGTTCCTTCAAAAAGAATGACCAAGGCAAAGGATTTCTTTAGATAAGATATCCAAAGATAATCCATGAAGTGAACAAGGCAAATCCTTCAGACAAGAAGTTTGAAGGAATTCCTTCAGACTTTTGTTTGAAAGAATTTGCTCGAAAGAAAAGCTTGCCAAAATAAACAAGCGGCAAAACAAAGGGAATAATTCCTTCATACATTTTGTCTGAAGGAATTAAGAAACCAAGGCAACCCAAAGGGCATGTGCCCTTGCGAGGGACTCTCGACTACCAAAATGGACCCTTCTCCAAGCCCTAAAGGGACACCTTCCCTTTGGAAGAGTTAAAAGATAAAGGGCCGGACAAAGGAAAAAATATGAAGGAAAAGGCTAAAGGAAAGAAAGCCAAAGAAATTGCCAGAGGGGGTGATGGGCCCAAAGACATCAAAATTGAGCATGGTGAACTAGCTGTTGAAGGTTCAAACGTCCAGTGACGGGTACACGAATGTCAAATTTAAGGTGGTGAAATAGCCATTGATTTTGAAATGCTTAAGGATAGGCCGCAAGAAAACTCAGTGACCCACCAAGAAGATAGCCCCAAGTGCTCAAAAAGATAGGAAAAGACAAAGCTAGGAAGAGACAAAAATAATAAGGAAAGACGGGAACAACCCAGATGGTGAAAGGAAAGCGTTGGTAAAGGAGTTATTTCAGCGGTTAAAATAGTCTCTGCCAAGTGGTCATCAAGGAGCACAAATAGTAAATGATGTGGCCTACTTTTTCTTCATTTTTCATTGATGAGCAGACAACTGCATGAGTCTCTTTAAGAAGCGGTCTTGTTTTCAAACAAAAGGGGCAGCCTTATCATTAAAATAATCAGGTGACCCATGCTTCTGCAGTAGCATTTAATATGTTTTAAGTGCTAAAGTTAGGACTGGCGACTACACAACATGGTTCTGTTAAGCCATTTCTAGAAGGATGATATCAACATCAATGACTTCCTCTTCCCAAGGTATTTAATGCAGCATGGATCATTTATTTTTAGAAACTGCTAAAGTCTTTTCCAAAAGGCTATATATTGTAATTTCTCATTTGAGAAACGATCTCTTAGCTTGTAAGGCATAGCTTTGCCATATTTTACCTTAAATCAAGACATAGCATTTTTATCTCCATTTTGAGTTTGCACTTTCATATATATATATATATATATATATATATATATATATATATATATATATGGCTTTGTCCTGTGTTAAGTCATTCTCCTTTATGCTTTCACAGAATGATTCCAACATGTCTAGTGTATTATGAGTTCTTCTTTTACAAGTTAGCTAGAAGTGTCCCTAGAGTATAGGCACATGTGAATAGGCTACCAAAGTGTGTTTTAGAATGCCTCTGGTAGTTATTCCTCCCTATATATCCATGGACCCTTAACTCACTGATGCAGAAGAATTTATCGTATCAAATGAAGTTTATGTCAGCTTGTTCTTGGTGGAAAGTGTATGTTCAAGCTAAGTAGATCAACCATTTTTGGTGCATCACCATTTAGTTTAGGTTCTATTTTTAGTCATCCTTCTCCATTTTCAACCCCCCCTTTTTATTTATTTTTTAGCAGTAGGAAATTTAGGACCTTAGAGATGCATCAAAGGGAGCTAACCCTTATCTAGAGATTCTCCCCTCAATTTTGCCAGGCCCATAGGCAAGAGGGGAGTCTCCATTGTGCCATGTGGAAGATAGAAGCTCAGCCTCCTATCAAGGGTGCAATCCATAGCACCAACAAAAACCTATGAGGATGGAAACACTTCAAACCAACCATAATACTTGTAGCTCAGGTGATATGCTCCTTACACTTAAGACACTTATTCTTTTGACAAAGACACCTTATACTATTGAATTGATTAGTGAAACTAACATTAAAAGGACTCCATCAATCTCTAAAAACATCTCACAAAATTCATTCTCTTCCATCAATCTCTAAAGTGAAGAAACAGGGGAAAAAATAGACCTTGCTTGAATGGACAAGACATAGTGACCTCCTTACACTCTTAACAAATGTTCATAAATGAGAGGGGAAAAATATACAAACCAATGCCAAAACATTTAAGCTTATTAGGACCCCTAACATTTCCCAAAATATCAACCTCCAACTTTCTTTCTCCTAGCTGTATTATACATTTGAAATTTCCCTTTATGAGCTTGTGAAGGGATCAATGGAGGAGATAGAGATTTATTTTCATCTGTGAGACCTAAAACTTGATCCCAAGAATGAATCTGAATTTTTCAAGCTGAAGAGACTCCTTTTAATCATTTTCACTTGAAAATATATCTCTCAAGTTCGTACAAGTGCCTATAACGACTTGCAAAGGAGTATTTATCTCAATTTAGGTGTTGATCTGCAAGTTTATTAGAATATGACCATTTATGACCATTATATAACATCAATTATGTTATGACACTTATTTAAATTTTTTTTTATTGAGAGTGGTATGTATAACTCATCCCATTTGGCCTAGAAGGGTGACTTAAAAACTTTAGAATGTATAACAATCATAGTAAAAGATTAGTGCATGATAATATTACTTTCAAGACACATTAAAAACATTATATAATGAATGTTCACCATGCTATGACTTTGACCATAGATGACAATACCATAATCTTATAAATTACCTTGAGACTATACAGGTACATGTGAGACCAAAATTCAAACAATGTTAATCAATGACTCATGTGACCACATGAAGACCATTACAATACCATAAAAATTATATACAAGATTTAATAAACATATGAAGAAGTTTAAACCTATAGGGTTTGACCATTTTGACTTGGGGGTCAAAATTAGTCAATAGGTCCCTTACCCTTTATGACCACTCTAACACTTTCCCTTTACTTTAGTTTATTTTACTTGCATAACTACTTACATTGCTTATTTACAATCATTTGATTTCACATGGGTCTAATAAGATCTATTGACATGTGTCTTAGACTTATTATTTGGACCCTTTCCTCCTGACACTTATGACATAAGCAACCCTCTACTAGATATGTGTATTTAATTGGTCGTTACTTGAACCAACTAAGTATCATAGGATTTATTTGATCACCCTTCTCCAAGTCCAAGTCTATTGAGATAGGATAGTTGCAGGTTAATATTAGGCCATGCATACATTATAGTGAACCCAACATGAATACCTATTCCAACCTTATTTAATTCAAAAAACTACATTAGTTAACCTGATATAGTTCTATTCCAATTTTATCCTTTAGAAAACTACATTAGTTAGCCTGATATAATTTCTTTCATGTTTGCCATTGACATCAACTAGTCCAAGTCATTTTATGTTTGCATAGACTATATTGGGCAACCCCATACAATTATGTGTTTTTTTTCATCATAATTTATTATCTAATTGTATCACCTAGTGGGATATCATTACTTTTCTTTTTATTTCAATTCATTAAATTTTAAAAATTACTTTTTGACATTGGTTTTTTATCATTATTTTCCCTTCGTTTGGTTTTCACTAGAAACTGTGTTTTGTTAGTTTTAAAAATACATAGAGATCTTTAATTTTTAGTTAAGTGGGTGATATTTTTTATTGGCATCATGAAGTGAGGGGAATTATCTTAATACCTAATCCCTAGACAATGTTATACATGGAGTTTAATTTCCATGTACCTCATAGTATATCAAAAATGACTAGGATTATTTTTTTTGAACTTAGGAAACTAATCATCTATTTCATTTTGTGGTGCACTTGTGAGGTTCATATCACCTAGGGAAGTTACTCTCACCATACCTTCAAAAATGGGGTTAGTAGGTGGTAGGCTGAGTTTAGCCTTTATAGTTAATGCTCTGAAACATTTGACCATTACTAATCAACAAATATATTTTAGACAATACACTATCAATCAATTTTTTTTAGTACATGTCCCTAATTTTATTTTCATAAATTAGTTAGATGAAATTTTCTACCTCATTTACTTGGTGTATTGTAGACTATATCAACCAACTCAATACCATTATGTGTTATGTATCATCACTACATTGGCCAACTTGATACAATTATTTGTGTGTATGAACTGTATCAGCCAGTGTGATACATTTCCCTATTTTTTTCTCCCTAACTACACAAAATAGCTTGATACAATCTCTTTTAACATTATTTATCCAATTGTATTAGTACACTTGATATAGTTTCTTTCTTCTAGCATGACTGCATCAATTAGCTTGATATATTTCAATTTTATTCATTATTTAATTCCTAACTACATCATCCAACCTAATACATTCTAATTTACTCATCTCATTTTTCATACTCCTGACTATATAGGCCAGCCTAATATAGTTTAATTTTTCTAGATTCATTTTCTAATTGCATCAACCATGCCAATACAATTTATTCCATGTAAATTAAATGCACTAGCTAGCCTAGTTCATTTAATCTTTTCTCTTTCACCATGTAATACATCTTTGTTAATTCTGAAGATAAAACCTAGCAAGACATGATGGAAATGACTAATCTATATTAAACCTCTAGAGCTCATTTGCCTCATAATAACAAAGAAGATCATGATATAAGCAATTATCATGGGACTTGTAGAACTACAAATTATGAACCATTTGTCAAATCCAACTATCTTGATCGAAATTACCCACCTCCATGTATGCATGTTGTATAGGATGAGTGTGATCTTGAATATACTGATGAAATGATCATTTACCTTAGTAAACATCCCAAGCATGGGGAAAAGGACCAAATGGCGGTGTATATATGTCACCCCATGTGTAGATTACTATTTCCCCTACTCTTATATTTTCTACTAAACTTGGGGCAAGTCATTACATGACTTGCCCATTGACTTCTTATTCCACCATGCCTAGTATTTATACTAACATGGTATGTCTTTCCTATAATAGGCCTACTCAAAGTGTCAATATTAATACTCACATTAATGTCACTACTTGTGAATTTCAATAAACTACTAAAGCTTCTTCTTATAGCCAACAATTTATTGATCCTAATCAAATATTTTTGCAATCCATGAACCAAATGTCACATTTCAAGCTAATAATGCTAACCAGATGATGTAAATGCAAAATAAACTTATATAATTGTAAAATCATCCTCAATAGTTTTAGTCCTAGGAGTATAAAATCTAAATTCCCCCTACCACCCCTTAGAGATGCTCATGGAAATCTCATTCTACAACCTCCTATTCTCAACAAAACAATTAAACATTTTCAAAATGAACCATTAGTTCCTTAAATGGAAAACATAAACATAGGTGGAATCAATCATATGATCATCTATGATGGATCCACTAATCCGTCTTTGAATTTTAAATATTTTGGAAATATTTATAAAGATTGGATTAAGCTAAACACCTTTGTGGCTACAAGATTTTAACCCAAACCTTTTCTTGTTATGCCTTAGATTGGTACAATCAACTCAGGTCTAACACACTCTCTAGTTTAGAATAGTTATTTAATGCATTGGTTTATGAATTTTAAACTAATGGCCTTTGTGAAAATATCTTCTCCCATTTCATTAATTGTAAACAAGCAAAATCTGAGACTAATCAAGTTTTCATCAAGCGTTTGAAATCCTTAGCTACAAAAATTGAGCACAACATGTCAAAAAATAATATTTTCCACTTGTTTACCAATGATCTTCACCCCAAATTAAGATATAGAGTTAGGAATCTCTCTAAAAAAATATTGGAAAAAGCCCTTGATCAAGCTAAATCTCAAGAATTAGAAGACAATTCAAGCTTTCCAAACCTATGTCAGTAACTCGTGTGCTTATGAAGTCTAAAAATAAACATGCTACCATTTTTAGTGTTACAAATACATATTATTCCACAATAACCATCAATGATGTTCTTTGAATAATCCCCAATGAAGTGATTCTTTCCCAACCTATCATGAGAAGTCCCTTCCAGCCTCCTTCATCCCAAGTTAATCATGTTAATGTTTATCATCATCTTTCTTTGGATGAAATCAAGTATCAAATCCCCAGTCCCTCAACTATAGAGTTGTAATCTTCTTTGTATGATTCCCAAAATTAATTCTAGTACCATGCAAATTAAGGACATTCCCATGAATCTTGCAAACAATTTAATAACCTTGATTCAATTTCCTCATTGGTCCTAACTTGGATTATGAAGTTATGATTTGAGAATGACATCAAGCCTATGATGGCAGAAAATTACCATGACTCCAAAGTCAAGTTTGATGCTCTTCATCAAGCTAATTCACACCTTGATATATATTAAAATTCACTTCCAAAGCATAACCAACAACATAATCCCAATCAGCCTACTGCCACTAATGTTTTTGAAACCATGATTAATGCTTACTCTTCTACCAATGAATAGAAATTGGTTAAAATAAATAACATGAAGTGTGTAGTATAATATATTTATCATTAAATACATTTCACTCATACTCCCTATCCTATTTTATAGAATAGTTCAGGGTACCTTTTTGCTTCATTTTATGGATGTTGAATATGAGGAAACTACTACTTCTGTTGTTTCAAATAATCCAAGTGCTTCACCTAACTTGATGTAGTCATATTTATTTCTAATTTTTCCAACTATATCATCTAGACTGATGTAGTCTATTTATCATCATTTATGTATTGCAACTATATCAAATAATATGATACGATCAATTATTTCTAGTTCAAAACCTACTACATCGATCAACTTGATATAGTCAATTTTTGTTTACATTACATCAATATAATCAAGATAAAAAATTAATTCCAATAATATTGCATCGACCAAATTTATACAGTTCAATTCCATTATTTTTGTGCACCAAACTACATCAACCAAATAAGTCCCATATGTTCTCCTCGAGCCAACTGTATTGGCCAAGTTGAGGCTATACAATTCCTTTCCTAATCAGTTACAATGTACATCATCTCCTCCTTCAGTTGACATGCTTCATCATTATTCACCTTTATATCAATCCTTTCCAATTCTCTTGATATTGGATAAATGTGATCCCATTAAATAAATTTCCAAGATCCCTTATCAAATTCCTTTCCTCAAGCTCATGAGGACTTTCTGGCATCATCACAATCAAATGATGAAGATTTTATTTTAAATGAACATTCGTCAACATTTGCCTATTGGGAAATAAGATACCTTTATTGGGTCTAAGGATAGTAGCTTACAACAATGCTAAGAAATGTCCAATCAAGTTGACAAGACTTTGGATGCTTCTCTGTCACTTAAGTTTCTTATTTCTTCCATGACCCTTAATAAAATCTTACTTCTTGCATATGATCATCCCATTTTCATTATTGTCCTAGTTGGTGAAATTTGAGTCAAGGGTAGATGCGGGATAATAGGGGACAAAAGAGGGGCTTAAAGTGACACTTTTTTCTTAAAATAATAATAGCTGAACTTGGAATGAATTTCAGAGACACGTAGAAAAATAATTTGATAATAACATAAGAATATGAATTGTGGCATTCTGAATGTAGTTTCTAATATATAATTTTTTCAATACTCATATGATAAAATGTTTGAAATTTATGTATTTATGACAATGGCTTGGTAATGTTTAATAAAAACATAAAGAGACTACATGTGTATGAACACACTTTTTTTGAGTAAACGAATGAGTTTTTGTATGAAATTTCATATATGGATAGAGGAAATGTTAAAGATTGTCGATAATATATTTTATTATTTTTTTAGTATTTATGCTTGTAGTTTCAATTTTCCAGGTGTCTTGACTTGTAAAATTATTTTACAAGTCAAGATAGTGGGAAAATTGAAACTACAAGTGTACGAACACTTTTTTACCTTAACCTAATGATTTTAAAAAAAACATAGCCAATGATGTGTAGATTATTGAGATATATATTTTTTTATAAATTTTTTATTATAAGTCAAAAAGTTATAAAGGTATTTGTAATGATATGTTTATAGACCATAATTAGGTATGTTGTGTATAAATTAAATAATTATTAAAAATAATATTTCAACATTAAAATATATATATATATATATATATATATTTAAAAATTATGTTTTCTTCTCTATAAACCCATATCTATTTTTTAAATAATAAAATTTGCCTGATCATATGTGTCGGCAAAGATAAAAAAGACACATAAATTTCATAAAAATCATGCGGGTTGTACCATGACAAATTTTAGGCTAGTTTTAGGCCCCTCCAAGACTAAACCTGAACCAATTTTGGAGAGAAAGTAGAAAAGTCATAACATAGACTAAAGAATGGATGCCATTATCAAAGGGTTTATGCCCTTTATATAAGGGTGTACACTCTTTGAAGAGGATGTATGCCCTTTGGAGAATACTTTTCAGTCTTCTCCAAAGGGCATTCATCATTATATAAAGGGTGTACACCCTTTAAAATAACATTTTAGGTCAACAAATATATTTGGCTATTTGGAACTACCTCCAAATAAGGCATGCATTATTTTCAAAGGGGCACATGCCCTTTCAATTCATGAATTTTACTTGTTTGTAACATGAAATTCACTCATTCATTTTTCATTTTACAAACTTGAAACTAGTTTTTATTTTTTACACTCTACAAATTTTGTAGATTCACCATTTACTTTGTCTCAATTACTATAAATTCTTCAATTTTTATTCTAAAATTTGACTTATTTTCATAAAGATAAATAATAAGGTTTGGTAGTCACTGAAAAATACCAATAAAGGAACTAAAAAATAAGTAAATTTAATTCAAGAGAGAAAAATAAATAAAATGACAAGCAGATAGGAGAACATCCATAAGAGCTTCTGGACAAGATGAAGGTACTTTATCCACACCACATAATAAATATATTTATAAATTATGTTTTCTTCTCTATAAACCCATATCTATTTTTTAAATAATAAAATTTTCCTGATCATATGTGTCGGAAAAGATGAAAAAGACACATAAATTTCATAAAAATCATGCAAGCTATACCATGACAAATTTTAGGCTAGTTTTGGGCCCCTCTGAGACTAAACCTGAACCAATTTTGGAGAGAAAGTAGAAAAGTCATAACATAGACTAAAGAATGGATGTCATTATCAAAGGGTTTATGCCCTTTATATAAGGGTGTACACTCTTTGAAGAGGGTGTATGCCATTTGGAGAATACTTTTCAGTCTTCTCCAAAGGGCATTCATCATTATATAAAGGATGTACACCCTTTAGAATAACATTTTAGGTCAACAAATATATTTGGCTATTCGGAACTACCTCCAAATAAGGCATGCATTATTTTCAAAGGGGCACATGCCCTTTTCAATTCATGAATTTTACTTGTTTGTAACATGAAATTCACTCATTCATTTTTCATTTTACAAACTTGAAACTAGTTTTTATTTTTTACACTCTATAAATTTTGTAGATTCACCATTTACTTTGTCTCAATTACTATAAATTCTTTAATTTTTATTCTAAACTTTGACTTATTTTCATAAAGATAAATAATAAGGTCTGGTAGTCACCGCAAAATACCAATAAAGGAACTAAAAAATAAGTAAATTTAATTTAAGAGAGAAAAATAAATAAAATGACAAGCAGATAGGAGAACATCCATAAGAGCTTCTGGACAAGATGAAGGTACTTTATCCACACCACGTAATATTTCAAATGAAAATAACATGACCAATTCCATAGAATTTATTTTAGATATATGTTCAAATAAGACAATAAAACTTAGTTAATCTTTGTTGAATGATGAAATTCAAAATGTAGAACATGTAACTAATGAGTTTTCATTGAGTGAGGAAAGACATAGAGAAGCATAATATAATGAAATATCCACCCATATTGAAGATTTTGATCATGATGATAATCAACATCATGAAAGGACACAAATTCAACACTCTCATAATGAAGAGGAATTCACTTCGCTTGTAGGGTCTAATGTTAACCAACAATCTAATATCCATTCTATGTTTGAAGTGTTAACACTGTCCCATTTAATAAAAAATGTAGCTCCTAGACCCACACCTCCAAGGATAATATGATGCAAACCAAGATATTTTATTGAAATAGATGATAAAAGAATATAACCTATGGAAGGTAAAATGTCAACATGAACAAATCAACGATATGTTCAATGTGTATGGGATAATGCATTTGAGAAGAAAAGCCATACAAAATGAAGTCAACTATTTATTCAAATAATCAAAATATAAAAAATGTGCCCTATGATGAATAATTTAGTATTAAGAATAATAAATAAAAATGGAATATATAATGCAATAGTAAATAATCTATTTAATGCATTTAATGTAATAGGTAATATAACTCAAAAAAGAGATGGTAATGTGGCAATATGACTAATAATGGAATATATAGTGAGTAGGTTAAAATATAGAACTCAATTTCTTAGTCAAACAAGTACATCCCTAAAATTAAATAACAAAACTCTAATAAATTCCATCAAAAGAAGAAAAAAGTTTGTTGACCATTTACTCACATATTGTTAGGCATTTAGTGGTAGACTCCCCTGAAAAGATAAGGTATTAGTTGAAAGAATAAAAAAATTATTGATTTTTTTTAGCATGACAACATAAGGGTATCATCTAATGTAAACTATGTTGTTAAAATAATAAAAGTCTCAAAAAACTATGATCCACATGCAAAACATTTCATGGACATAACACAAATCAAATTTTATAAAAAAAATATTGAAAATTTTAATGGGCAATTGATAATTAGCCAAAGTTCATTTGAGATGTGTAAGTCTTTCTATGTTAAAATGAACCAAACACACACCGCATTTTATTTTAGGAGCCATGTTAAATTTGCTATATGCATTTTGATGTTTTTCATCATATATGTTGTACTTTACATACTAATGAGATTATAGAGGAATGTAGGGTGGCTTGTTCACCTAAAATGTCAAGAGATTTAATCCCAAGTATTTTTTGTCAAAGATCAAAGGGACATTGCTTTTAAGGATTACAAAACACATGATAAATCTCAAGACTTAAATCAATCCAATATTCATTTGGATATCTATAAAGACCCTCTTCCTAATCACCAACCTAATCAAGAAAACCAAGACAAGACCACACCTTCCACCAAAAATTTAGAAAGTCTTGTTGACCCCACTTCTAAAGAGAATGTGGTTGACATGACTAATATGTGAAGGGTGGTTGATTTTATTGATTTGCAACCTATCTACACTCCATCATCTCACACATATCATATTATCTAAGATTTTTATCCAACTCATTTAAATGAGTTGTGGAAAGATGACCTTATAAATTTTGATGATCCCATTCCCATTTTTCCCTTGGATAACACCTCCCATTCTATTCTACCAATCTTCTATCATCTTCTAACACTAATGATAATCAAGATTATATTAACATTTATTATACCAAGTATCATATCCAACTTGAACAAACTACTTCATCTTCACAACATCACTTACAACCTTGTTCTACACCTTTTCCTTCTTATCAACACAAATTCTAATGCACTTCAGTTCCTCCTTTAGAGGACCTTGTTAATCACTATGCACCTATTTATAATAACCTTCTTATGGGTTATGATGAATGGGATCCCATCACAGAACTCACTAATCTCCCATCCCAAATCACATTTCTTGAGCTTATGAGGACATCTTCACCTCATGGAAATTATTTTATGAAACTATTATTTGAGATGAACATCCCTCATCCTCCCTTAGCAAGACATGAAACAACCTTATCTGGATCCAATGATATTTTATTACAATAATGTGAAGAGATGTCTATCAATGTTGATGAAACTATGGATACTTATCTTTCCTTAGAATTTCTCATTTCCTCTATAATTCCTGATGAGATTCTAATTCATGTGGATGATCCTTCCTTATTCATTAGTTTCCAAACAGGTGATATCCAAGTTAAGTGTGCACTACTTGATGAGGGTTTGGGCACATGTTTTGCCTCTCTTGACTTTATACAAACCCTTAGATATTTAGAATGTAATCTCAAATCCACACATAGCACATGCCAAGGATATGATAGAAGGTAAATACCTCCTTTAGGCTATGTGTGGCTTCCCATTACTGTCCCACCTATCACCATCTATGTGAAGGTGATGATGTTTAATTTTCCTCTATCTTATAACCTTTTGCTTGGTAGGCTATGGACTCACGTATGAGAGTAATTGCTTCTTTTGCCTACCAATGTGTTAAATTCCCTCAAAATGGATCTATTTATAGAATTTAGGGTGACACTAAAGCTTTGAGTTTCAAAAAATTCCAAGATTGTGGTGTCGTCAAGATTCCTACTCTTGAACCTTTGCCTAGTGTTCTATTTCATGAGTGTCAATGATTCAAATTTCATGTTAATTAAAATCAAGGTTACAACGGTCATCCTAAACTCATCAAGAATATACCCCCTAACCTCTTAGATTCTAATGATGATGAGCCTGATGAAATTAACCTAAAGATTAAAAATTTTGATCTCTCCCCTCATATCATGTACAAGTTGGACCCATATGATAGATCCTAGATCATATAGTACTCTCTCCTCTAATATCATTTGACTCAAGGCTGCCATAAATAGTGATATGTTGCCATTTGACTTCTAACATATCACTTATGTTATCAAAAGCCTTATGACAACATTTTAGATATCTAAAATATGTGATGTATAGATGTCAAGCATACTCACTTTCCACCCTATGTATATCATCTTTGATCCTGTAGCCCATACAACTAAGGCTCTCCTCTCCTCGTCACTATCTAGTATACCCATAGTCATAAGTGTCCCTACTATTGATAGTCCTAAGATGGCATGTAAATCATCTAGAGTGATATCCACCTCTATCATATCCCCCTCCACCTCCCACCTAAAGGTGTTAGTTAGTCATTCTCAACATCCAAGGAAAATGACTAACAAATCTAAGCTCAGGGGTATCCTACACATCTCTGCTATGTCACCTAGGCTTACAAAGATAAGTCTCACCCTATTTCCTATCGACAAATGCTCCAATAGATTTGGTAACCATGAAGCATCCACCAAACATCAAAATCAAGGTCATCCTTAAAATCAAGAAACAACAAAAGATGTATTAGATCCTCCATGTCATGTATAGTCAAAATACATTATTTTTACAATTTTAATAAAAAAACAAGCCTAAAATACTTTAATATATTCACTTTAACCTATTTTAAGATGACTCAATCCTTTTTTCCCTCATTCGGTCATTTTTGGGCCATTCTATCCTTCTTTTGACCATTTTCATGCATTTTTGTATTATTCTAGTTCTTTGGTCAAACTAGTTTAACCAAAATTTACGTATTTTTGTCCATGTTGACTTAAAAATCTAAGTCAACCCTCTTATTATTCCCTCCTTAGTATTATGTCATAATAGACTTTTTGGTTTAGTTGGAACATGGTACTAGGTCAATATTCTACAAAATGTATAGGGTTGACACATACCTATTGGGTTGGCAGTGTGGATTTTGCACATTTTTAGCGTATAGGGTCAACCCAATTATTTTTCACTATTGGCCCCTTACATTTTATAAGATAAGTGCCTTCTAGTAGTTATCTCCCTAAACACTTCAAACCCATTTCCGTAAATGGTTTTTACTAGCCAAATCATCTAATTTGGTTTCATTTTGACATCTAGAAATGCTTAAAATTACAAATTTATAAAAATATACGTAAATCACTAAAATACTCAAAAATTGGCTTAAGATTCATAGTTGCCTACTTGTCAATTATACTCATTCCAATCTTATTCTTCTCAATTATACCCATTCCAATCATTTTTCACATTTTATCCTCCTTTACCTTACCTTATTCCCTTTTGGTCAGTCGACCCTGTACTATTTTGGGGTATTTTTAACTTAGGAGTTGGTTGTCCTTTAGCTGACCTAGCTTAGGACCTAGTGAATTATTATCCAAAATTATACTAGGTTGACTAGGTCGACCTTGTTGTTTGACATTTATGGAATGATTTAGGGTACGATATGCCTATATATACAAGTTCATTTCCCATCATTTGGTAAGAAGAAGAAGAAGTGAGATAAGCATAACTATGAACAAACATCTACTTATTGACCATTTTACTTGACAAGTAAAGTTTAGGGTTAAATACTTTATTTGGAGATACGAATATTGTCTTGTGGAGAAGTTTTTTGGATGCATTGATAGGTTATGTAGCCTATATTTGATTTATCCTTGTCATCCTTACATACCACAACAACCTCTAGTGAAACACCTTGGCTAAGGGAAAGATTGAGGCTCGATAGGTTTGTCTTCAAAGGTAAGTATTCATAACTTTATTTATCCTTTGTAAGAGTAGATAGATAATGAATTTGTATTATTATTCCATACACTAGGATTTTATATACATTGATGTGAGTATATGTCTTATATGCATGTTTTGTTTTATTGTTTCTAACCCCCACTTTGTGCCATAAACTTTGGTGAGCACTATGGACCCCCTTAGGGTTATTGTGTGATTGTGTTAGATTTTAGGCTTTGGAACCCTTCCTAGCATGGTGTATTTTGATAAGTTATCACCTAATTAGGTCTAGTAGATCCTCATATTGGTCATGCTCCCACTAAAAAAATGTGTTCCCAATCATAAGTGTAGGTATGCTCTATCTTCTCTGAGCTAGGATTGATTTATTGACATGATACATTTATAATTGCATATAGATACCATCTATTTAATGTGATTCTCCTTTATGTATTGTATTAGTTAGCTTAATGTAGTTCTGAGCCCATTTATTGATATTTGTATTATATCTACTAGTTGATACTGTTGTTTGTTAGCTGACATATTTTAACTATATCAGTCTGGTTAAAACTATTGGCTTCAATTTTAGGGTTGGTTTTAGTTATTAGATCAAGTTATAGGGGTCATAATTCATTCCAAACATATCATATACATTCTATTCGTTGTGTTTTCACTCACACTTCTGCCCTAAGTCATATTTGGAAGAGTAAGTGCTCTATAATCTTGTCTTTAAGGAAGTTTGTCTTATGGTAGTATTTTAAGTTCAATAGAAGGAGTTGGACCAAGGAGGTGTCATAGTCTTTGAAGTCCCCAACTAAGGATATTTAGGTCTTCTTCTTGCATTTGAATTTTTCAACCCATAACATCTCTTTCAAAGCTCCACTTGAGGCAAGGGGGAGATTGAGTCTTGATAGGTCAAACATCAAGGTAAGTTTTTATAACTCTATACTCTTTCCTATATTTACTTAGTAGTTATGTGTTTATTATTTATTAGTAAATGAATGTGTGTGTATCTATATCTATGTTCTCTATACACCTAATACTAGTGTGACTATAGGATGGCTTACACATTTCATGTTCCATTTTAGGTTTCTTAAACCCCTATTTGTTGATGATGGCACCTTACTCATTATGACCATTCTAACCCTTCCCCTTTAGTTTAGTTTAATTTACTTGCATAGCTACTTAGTTTGTTTATTTTCAATCATTTACTTTTATATAGGTCTAGTAAGATCTATTTCCTTATGTCCTATGTTTAGGGTTTAGACCCTTTCCTCTTGGAATTCATGACACATTAAACCCTTCTTCATGTCAATTACCCTCCTCAACATATTTCATTGGTCATTACCCAAAATGACCAAGTATCATGGACACTATTTGATCACCAATTTCCAAGTCTATATCTATTGAGATATGATATTTGTAGGTTTATCTTAGACCATGCATACAAATAGTGACTCAGAGTTGGATTATTTAAGGTAAAATTTGAATACTTTTGAAACTGTGGTTAGGGAGGATTTGGAGATGGATATGCAAAATGAGGGATCTCATATTTATTTAGTTGACAATATCAATGTAATTAAGTTTTTAGATCATTAGTGATAAGGGCTAAGAGCTAGAGTGCATGATAATAACATGGGAAAAAAGGATAAATTAAATACTTTAGTTAGAGTGAGATGCTTATAGAATGGGTGTATTTGGTTGTAGATATATAAAATGGTTCACATAGATAAATTTACTTATGAAGAGCATTATAGGAAACTACAAGGTTTGATAGATCAAGGATATGTTATGTTGGTTGTATTAAGAGAGAAGGTGAGGATCTTGAAGAAAAAAACACTGAATTAAGGAGGCAATTGGAAAAATTGAAGTTTAAGGGTGAAGAATATATTAAATTTAGAAAATAAACTTTCTAGGAAAATATTAGCATGTAGGCCTCCAACTAGGGTATTTTCATTGCACCTGAAATAGTTATGGATACAATTTAAATTGGAATGACTAACATCTAAGTGGATGTCAAAATACCAAAGAAATTTTGTGAGACCTTATTTTATTATATTGAGCAAGGAAATATTTTTTTATGTGAAGCTTATTTACCTAACTTAGAAATGCCTTTCCACTTAGATTGGAACTATAATCCATTTGTGGGTAATATTTTGATAAAAATTATTCTCTTATTTTTATAATGAATTTTCTTTAGGACATAAACATCTTTCTTATAAATATTTAGAATTGGATAGAATTGGAGACCCTTATTTGGTTGAGGTTTGAGAATCCTAGGCTAACTAAGATGTTTAAAATCAAAGTTCTATTTTCAAAAGATTAAATTTCCTATAAAGCTTTGAATCTTCAACCTGAAGTATTGGCTCAATTTGATTCTATTTCCAAGAACTTAGGAAGGGATGTGTATAGATTTTTTTTGTGAAATATAAACAAAACTCTCTAAACATTTAAGGAGGAAAGAGCATCAGTCTCCTTACAACTTCAAGGCTATTATTTATAGAATGAAATTTTATTTAGAGGCAGTAAGGAAAATATGAATTAAGTGGATTAGTTTATTGTTTTAATTTCCATCATTTAAGCTATTATTTATAGAATAAAATTTTATTTAGAGGCAGTAAGAAAATTAGGAATTAAGTGGATTAGTTTTTTTTAGTTTCCATCTTTGTGGTATGAAATCCCAAATTAGAGGGGTAAAATTCATGTCGATTATGATTAGGATTTTAGGATATGGAAGGTATTAAAGCTTGTTAAGAGTTATAAATATTGTACTAATGATCCAAGTGTGGCACTAAGGGTCTTTCGTTAAACATGTTAGTGTAGTCATCTAAAATTTCATCTTAATGAAATGAGTGTCACTTGAGACCACCCTATCCTTAGCTTAGCCTAAAACTTATCTTAGGGCCTCTTTTGATCTTATTTTAGCTTCTATGTGCATCTAGCCCATGCCCAAATATACCAAGAGCCACATTCAATCATCACCTAGGCATCCCCAATCCTTTTTAACACATGTCAACCACTTATAAAATATTGCAACCCCTTTAGTCTATAGTACATTACTTTATTGGTAAAGGGGAAATGTTATTTACGATTAAGTTTATTTACCCCTTATGAATATTATTACATGCCTTGAAGCATCTTAGGGTTAGCCTAGCCTCATTTCATGTCTTGATAAGCATTAAAAGACTATATAAAGACCATTATCGTTCATTTATCCCTTGGATGGAAATTATCATGAACAAGCTCAGAAATAGTTTTGAAAATTAAGGTTATTGATCCTTAAATACCCCTATTTATGCATACATATAAATATAATAACCCAAAGCTCAATTTAATCAAGTTTCCAATCTCAATTCACACTCAAAGTATTCAAATTGGCATTCCTACTAGTGTCACCCTCACTTGCACCAGCACTTAGATTGGGAGAACTACATCAGGCTTCATCTCCTTTCAAGGTATTGGTATGTAGGCAATGCTCAACACATGGGGTGTTGAGGTCTCACCCAGCCTACACTTCTAACACCACTCTTATTCCAATTATGTTCATCAAAACTCTAGCAATCATGAAAACTTAGGGTTCCATAGTGAAATCAGTCAAAGCAAAAAAAAAAATGATGATCCAAGTCTCATTCTTATAGGCATAAGCTTCTTAAAAAAAATTTAGGTATGCTCAAACTTTCACTATTTGACCTACATAGGGTCATTAGCATAACACAGAAGGTCAATAACATAGTGCGATATTAGAAAAGAAGGTTGCACTATTATTTAAAGAGGGTTTTAACACATATTCTCTACTAATGACACTCTACATTGTTTTTGCATAACTTCCTAACCTGCCCCTTTTCCATCTTAGTTATATTTTCCATCTAAGTACACCTTTTCTAATTCATTGCTATTTATAAAATATTCAAATAAGTCAATTACTATACAAATCAATGATTATTGATATTGTAGTATTTTATTCCCTGATTTATTACTCAACTCTTTATCAACATTAGGGTTAACTTTTATAATCTTAAAAAATATAAATCATTTGATGAATTTGACTTACTTCAAATAGTGACCAAACCTTAGCCCTAGATGCTACTAAGGTTTGTATCCTTATTTTTCCTATTTTGATTTGTTGTGTTAGGAATTTTAGATTTCATATATTATATTTTAGTATCACTCTTTCATTTTATTTATTATTCCATCTAAGAAAGTTATATCACTTCCTTTAAGAAAAATTGCTAGGCTTAGTGGTAATCCTATTAAGCATACCTAGATTCCTTCTATTCAAGCTTATACCATGGAAAAAGGACCATTTACAACTCCTCTAATTGATCCTTAAAATATTGATTATGTGGGCTTTACTGATAATACATCAAAACATGAGAAATACAATCAAGATCCTAATTATACACGAGAGGGGACTCGGGACACACTCCCCCACCCCATGCTAACAATATCATCATCAATAAGGATGAGATATTATAAAGTTTCAAAGATAGACTTCAAGAAAATACTCATGATCATATATAAAAAAATTAGTCTATATTGGAAATAAAGAATACATCACTCGGTTAATCCTCTAACCCCACCTATGTTAATATTGTTACACCTACTATAGGTGTAACTCAAATTCAACAACAACTTGTTATAAATAGCTAAATCTCATCAGTGATATCACCTTATATGGTTAGTACACATCCCTCTTCTCCAGATGTATAATCCTTTAGGCAAGAGATCCATTCTCTGTAGGCCAAGGTGTTACATATTTAGCAGGGTGCCACTAGACCATCTCATGCCTTGGACTCTCAAATTCTCCTACATACACCATTGACACAACATATAATGACAAATCATTTTCCATCTATATATTTGGCACCCAAGCTTACTCTGTATGATGGTAAGGGTGACCCAAAGCATTATTTATGCACTTTTCATGTAACATGTTTGGACTATGTGTCTTATTATTAAATTTTCACTAAGTTGTTCCTTCACAATTTAAAGGACTATACATTAAAATGGTTTTTTGATCTCCCTAATCAGTCCATTACAACATTTAATCCACTCAAAGATATTTTTTTTCACATTTTTTATCAACATCAATGACAAATTTTCCTATGCTAAAGTTACTCAACTAAATTAAAAAAATCTACTAAGCCAATAGCTAAATATGTCTTACACTGAAAACCATAATAGCAAAGATGACTATCCCCATGGTAGATAGAGAACTCCAAGACATATTCAATCAAAGTTTATTACCAACATTACATGAATCTATATTATTCAAAAGGTTTCCATCATTTATAGATCTATGTCATATAGTGAAGGAATGGGAAGTCAAACTTCTCTCCATGGGCAAGTTAAAGTACACATTCGGATCAAATTCCACTAATAAGAGTTCAAATAAGATCCCATATAAGGTGAGGCCTAATTAAAAAAAGAATGAGCAAAAGACAATATTTAGCACATCCTCAGAACTAGTTCCTCAATTTTATTAGTTCCTCTAATGAGACCTTTTACAAATCTTTCTAAAGTGCCAACTCGTGTTCTCCAACAACTTTTGGAATGTAATGTCATATCACTCCATCCCACCAAAGATGTTGATACAACTAGGCCTCTTACAAATAATTATGATTCCAATGTATTTTGTGATTATCATAAGGCCCCCAACCAGACTATGAACAAATGCATCAGTTTATGACATAAGATCCAAGATTTGATAGATGTTAATATCATTAATGTGAGTGCCCCTACAAAAACACCCAAATCACAACCAACTAAATCAAAATCAATGAAAATATTTTATAATCCATTTACAAAACATATGGATAATGAACAATAGACACTTTAGGGGTTCATTATACTTATCAGGCACATCCACCACTAACATCCTATCATATACATACAATGGACACACACCCTCTACATAATATCATTGGTGTGTATCATACTATAATTTCAATTAGGCCTCTTATCACTTTCTTAGAATAGGTGATCATTGATGATGAATCATATTTATATGCACTCTTTATATGAGCTTACATTGATTATTATCCTATTCAAAGTGTCATGATTGACAATGAGTCAAGCATAAATATGTGCACTATTACACTTATATGTCACTTAGTCTATTTAGATCAAGATGTTTCTATGATAGATACAGTTATTCATGGATTTAGTGGCCATGTCCAGAGCTCTATTAGGGAGATAATTATAGGTTGGGCCCCCACATGTGGTCACCAGATTCATTATTGCACCTAATGTTGAAATATTTGATATGTTATTGGGTAAACCTTGAACACATCAGGTTCAAGCCATTCCATCCATCGTAATAGATGCCTTAAGTATGTACATGCTAATCAGGTAGTTAGAGTTGAGGGCCTTCTATATGAGTATCCTTTACCTACTCCACATCTAGTTACACAATAACCACCATCAAAATCTCCAAACATAGATTCCACTAGCACACCTTAGATATCAATTGAGCCACTAGTACATGCGAGGTCTAATTCTATAGCAATACCATGTATACACACTCTCCTATGGAGATTATTATTAGAGATACCCCTATGTCAAAGACATGTTTTGGATTCTAGAGAGCCTCTCTCTACCCCATTCCAACCTAGATCAGTGTTAATGAGTCCCTAAATCACTTTGCATAGATCATCTATGCCATTTATAATTTCTTTTACTAGATGGGTCCCCGAGAGCCCCATAGTTCATAGGGCAGTTTAGTCAAATCCATAAATTCATAGATATACTTTGGAGTTAGTTTTAGCTATAGATTATTCATTACATCTAGTTCTTAGATCTCAGATACCTCCTCGAATATCATGCAGTCACTCTTCCTTTACTTGATATAGGCCACATTGATAGTGAGTCTCTTGCAAGACTCATCAGTTAATATTTTCTTCTATTACTTGTATATAGTTTCATTTTCATGTTGCTTGTACATAACTATTTACTCAAAAATACAAAAATAATTTAATATGTTCAAAAATACAAAAACATGTCCTTATATGTGTGTCTTTTCTTAGACTTAGTTACACGTGCCCATGTCCCTTATATTATGGCCGCTTGGCCTACTTTGCATGCCTCATTTGTTTGTATGTATGCTTACATGTGTATGTCATGGACATGATACTTGTTTTGTTCTTATTGATTTCAAATCCAGTTTGCAATGCCATGAGGGACTTCATGCATCTCCCCTTCCTTCTTAGGTACCTTGATGGACATCATGCTCCATTCCCCCAAGTAGCTTACTAAGATTATATTCATATTTGTTGTTCATATACATGATTACATTGTTATATCTATCTTGACAACCTTGTGAATGAAATATCTAACATACATCATGCATTACCAACTTATATTCAATCTCTTTTACATTTTGATGTCATGTATACACATTATATTGGTTTATCGCGTAGATATCATATATTTTTCAGTCTAACACACATGATGCATAGATCTTATTTCAAGGACAATTATTTCAGAGGTTAAAAAACTCCCTTAAAAAAGGGGGCATTCACAAGGGTTTATCACAGAGATTAGGACATCTTAGTGCTCTCAAAACATAGTTTTTAGCATGCAGACAAATTACAAAGCTCAAACTCAAGAAAATATAGTGAAATATTGTCATACATATATTAGTCTTAGTTTTTCCCAAAAACATCACTTTTGGATAATAACACAGTACATTGGCATGAGTGTAGTGTGCTATATTCCACCCACCATTATATTAACTAATAGCCTTAAAAATATAAAATTATTGAATTGTCAGAAAGGTATAATAGTTATAGTTTAGATTTTCACAGTCCCAGTCATAGATTATTAGGTATGTTTGATAAATACTCAATTTTTACATATTATTACACATGGTTTCTCAAATTGGGGGCATCATTTGTGGCATGATCACTCTCATTTTAGTTTCATATATCCATAGACACAAATTACTATGACTTAGTATATAATCCATATGCACATATATCATAAATGGGGGCATGTGCACAACACATTATTCCCACATGCTCAATTTTGCTCTAGTTCTCTCAGATGGAATGAAAACTCCATGTCATTATCCACAATGTATAATCCAGACACCATATGCACTATTTTTACACTAGGATTACACCAGATTGATGCTTCATTTTATCTATAGTGGTTGGCATTCTTGAGTGGCTCCTAAGCCATTTTACATTTCAAAATTCTTGAGTGGCCTAGGCCATATTTTTTAGCTTCATAATACCACATAGTTTTATTTTAAAATTCTTCTACTACACATGGGTAGGCAATGATAGATTCATATCCTACTTGAGTTCTTGATCCACCCACATAAGAGGGTTAGATGAATCATCGATCCAATCCAAGTTATTCATAGATTATGATCTACTGAATAGGAGCGAGTAATGAGGGAGTCACGGTCAACTTGATTTCTTGAACCACCCACACATGGGGATTGGTCAAGCCATCATCTCAATCTAAGTTATTCACCATTTGATCACCATCTACATACACATAGGATTTCACTAGGTTTTTACATTGGTTCATGTACCTAGTGAGGTGTATTTGTTCTTTTCATCTCCCTCACATTTATTTACTTAGTTCTATCTTTACTTTTGATATTTATTAAGTAAAGTCTGGTTCAAATATGTTTGACTTGAAATACATGCAATGGATCATTTTTCATAAACTCAGACCCATATTCATGAGCTTCGCCTCATAGTTAAGTCTAGGTACATTTATGTTTTATTTATCCTATTCATTTCACTTTACTACATTACTACTGTAGTTGTCTAAAATATAAGTTTAATGAAATGAGTGTCCCTTGAGACCACCCTATCATCGGTTTAGACCTAAACCTATCTCAGGGCCTCTTTTAATCCTTTTCCAGATTCTATGTGAATTTATCCCATGCCTAGATATATCAAGAGAAGTCATACCTAGACATCCTTGATATTTTTTCACACGTGCTATCCATCTAGACAATAGTGTGGCCCCTTTGGTCTATAATTTAGTGTGCTATTGGAAAAAGAGGAAATGCTATTGACTGTTAGCTTTTTTCACCCATAAGAGATATTTTTCCACTTCCTGAAACATCTTAGGGTTGACCTAGGCTAATTTCATATTTTAAAAAACATAAAAACACAATATAAATACCAATCTCATTCATTTATCCCTTACGTAGAAATTATCATGAAAAAAGTAGAAACAATTATGAAAATTAAGGTTATTTATCCTTATTTACCCCTATTTCTATATACATCAATCTATAGTAACCTAGAGCTCAGTTTACTCAAGTTTCCACTCTCAAATCACATTCAAAACATTAAAATTGGAATTCATACTAGCATCACTCTCACTTGCAATGAAATTTGTATTAGGAGAACTACATCATGATTAAACACTTTCAAGGTATTGGTATGTAGGCAACACCTAGTGCATGGGGTGTTGAGGTCTCACCCATCCTACCCTATTACTACCACTTTTATTCTACTTGTGTTCATAAAAACCCTAGCAATCATGGAGGATTAGGATTACACATTGATATTAGTCAAAGAACATAACCGACGATGATCCAAGTCTCGATCGTATAGGAATAAGCTTCCTAAAACACAATGAAGCTTTACCCAAAATTTTGCTACTTCACATGTATAGGGTTATTGGTGAAACATAAAAGGTCATTAGCATAATGCATTATTGGAAAAGAGGGCCACATTACTATCTGAAGAGGGATGTGATACCTATTCTTTATTGACAACACTACGTTGTTCCTACATCACTTTCTAGCCTACCACTTGTCTATCTCAGTCAAATTTTTTAGCTAAGTACACTTTTTATAACTCATTACTATTTATAAAATATTTAAATAAGTCAATTATTGTAGAAATCAATGGTTGTTGATATTGTAGCATTTTATTACTTGATTTATTACTTGGCTCTTTATCAACCTTAGGGTCACATTACATAATAGTAAAAAGGATAAATCAATTAGCAAGATATGATTATGACAATGTACGGTAAAAATAATTGTTGATAAAATGGGGCATTTTTTATGTTGGTTTGCCCAATTTTGAATGCTTTGTTATGGATTTGGGTTGCATAAATTAATATTGGGGTTAGCTTTTAAATGATGGGATTTTTTTAATATGTTGTAAATCTCATTTGGGTTACTATATTCCATGCTTTATTTCTCTTTATATTTTGAAAGTTGTGATTTTTAATTACTATTGTATTAATGTAGAAGATGGACTATTGAAAACATAATTAGCAATAGTGAATTTTTTAAATCCATGGTTAATGAATAATATAGCACGTATAGTTGTTACTTTGTAAGAAGTTTTAGAAGATATATTTTAGTCTAGTACTATGGTATTATTGTAGAAAATGTAGTGTTGGCAACATAACTAAGATATAGTGAATTTGTTTTGATCATGCCCAATAAATAATTTTGTAAGAAGTTATTTGATAATAATATAAAGGTGAGGAATCCTCTAAACCACATTTCATTGATCAAAAAGTACATATATTATAAATTTCCATGTATTGCATACATTACACCATATCCCATCCACATATATGACATGTGTACAAATAAACAATAATAACATATGATATTTTGAAATCCAAATCATAGATTATGATTTTAGGGGATACCCATTCATGGTAAGGGATTAAACTAAATTAGATTGGGATGGCATAAAGGCACTTGAGCATTAAATACCAAAATCAAACATCATGATTCATTTTAGGATTTCAATCAACCACAACACATTAGAGGGACATATTATAGGGTTAGAGGTTGGCATAAAGGCACTTGAGCATTAAATACCAAAATCAAACATCATGATTCATTTTAGGATTTCAATCAACCACAACACATTAGAGGGACATATTATAGGGTTAGAGGTTGGGAAACATCAAACTAGAATGTTTATTGAAGGCGGAAAATAAATCACACTATAGTTAATATTAAAATAGCAATTGGGTATAATTTTAATCAACTCCCATAGCTAAGGAGAGATGGAGAGTGAATAATTTCATTCAATAGATGTTGTAGATGATTTGAGGTATATTCCACTTTCAATAGTCATTTCAACTCCCATTTTTAAGGAAAGGGTGAGAATGAACAATTTCATTCAATAGATCCCATAGATGATTTGAGGGATATTCCACTCTCAATAGTCATTTTTTGGGGTGAGGATGTAATCATGAAAAGTTAAGAACTAAAGGAGACAATGAAATATTTTATTGAAACCATGTACGATGAAGATCCATAGGGGATGACACACAAATATTTCACATCTGACATGTTAGAGCTTTCTTCTCTAATAATGGCATTTCATGTGAATATATGAAAAATGTGAAAGCATACAAAACACAAGTGAATTAATTGACACAATACCTCGAGAACTACAAACTTATTGATTGTGATGAAAGCATGATATATAAAAACCCATGAAGGTATTTAATAAATGCAACTAGTAGTATTAACAACAAACTCCATAACCATGACATCATTCTCCCAATGTGAGCCATAAAGGTGACTTGGAAAAGTTGAAATTCAATAGAAAAAATGAAATTGTATATTGTCAGGAATTATAACTTTGAATATATTGATAGACACTTATGGAAAGTTTGATATCAAATAGAAATGAATATATTTTATAAGTAGAATTAGATAATTAGAAAGGAAATATGATCCAAGGATCGGAATTTTGGAAATATAATATCTATATTGGCACCATAGGCATAAAATTTCTTGACATTAAAATTAGATCAAAGAAAAAAAAATATTTATTTTATTTTGGGTTAAATTCAAAAAAATAGAATAACATTAGATATTTTATGTTTTCATTGTTTATAAAAAATAATTTGACATTTTTAGAATAATTGTGTGCTTGTTTATGACGCACAAATTTACTCCTAAAACTTCAAATTTAATAATATAACATTACTTTTTGGAGGTGTGATCCATTGATTGCAAAATTTTCTAATTAATAGAATGATTTTACTGTTTGAAGAAAACTTAGTATATTTATAAGGAAATACAATTGACATATATAAGTCTAAACTCATATAACACTTGTTTTTTTTTTCACATCAATAGTCTTAAATCCATTCCTATTTTAACTATTGGATGTCAAGAGTTTAGAATACATTTAAATTTTAATCATGAATTTAAAAACCCATGTTTTTCATTATTAATTATTCATACTAAATGTTTTTATATATTAAAATTATAAATGCAAAGGACAAACCCTACTCAACCTCAATTTAACTGAGATTATTTACCTCTTTCTATCTCCCTCTTCCAAGATCCAAGTTACCACTCCAAAAGTCCACTCTTCTCAAATAAACCTAAGGGAACAAAGTGCATCCCCTTCCCAATATGATTTTGGGATTTAATTAAAAAAAATCCAAAAATTGACATCCAATGTGAATTTGTCACATGATTCCCCACTTCCCAAGATTTTTAAAAAAAAATCCTTACACATTTATTTACTCTCCCTTACACTTCACATGGAACCCATATTCCATCTTACAAAACACTTACTTTACTAACACTCTTGCTTACACACTCCATGCCTCTATTTTCACTCAACCACCTTCTTACCAAACTTGCATTAAGTCACTTATAAAACCACATATGCTTATTACAAAGTATCGACCACACTTACATGTCTACTTTAATAAACCTATATCCAATATAATCTTGAACTTCTATCTATCTCAAGAAAAATTAATCAATAACAACCTCAATTAAGGAGTTTAAAGTAAATATAATATTTTATTTAACATTGTTTTGAATCAAATTAATTAAAATTTACTCAAACATCTTAGCATGTATAATAAATTAATAATACTTAAAAAATAATGGAAACATTACTAAAGGGTGGAAAATGCATAATAAAATAATATTTATAAGGTGATTAATAATTATTTTAACGGTAAAATTATCTCATGATATTTTATTTGCTCATTTTTTTTACTTTAATATGGGTTCAATGCACCTAATCATCTACTTAAGAGTCTTATCACATATTCAAAGTCCCACTATATATGGAATAAAAAATAACTATTAAAGCATATATATAAATCTCTATCACCTCAATGAGGTAAGATTGAATATAACATATCTACACTATCGATCTTCATTAACTCCTAAGTTAAAAGCACACATAACATAAAAGCCACCTCAAGAATAGAATACCAAGCCTCCTCAACACCACAATATCAAGAGGTTATAGAGATGATTCCAGCAATACCTAACACATGATGCTCAAAACAATTTCAGACTCTAAATAAACCAATACGGGGGAGAAGAGGAGCTCATTTGACTATAAAAGTGATCATATATTCATATAGCATACCTGGATGCTTTCATAAAAAAATGAGATTTTTGTTTAGACTATTTGTGGTTTAGGAGGTAAATGTTACATTAAAAAAATAATTAATACTAAAGAACAATAAATATAAATAATAATACAATCACCAATACAAATCAACTTTAAACTATGCTTAAAAATAGAAACTTAAAGTATGAAAAACTATTGAACAGGAAATGGAAATAGAAATGGTAAGGAATGAAACATAGATGGAAATAGACACAATTGGTCACTATTTTAGAAATCTAGAGCTATAAATTGGATTTAGAATTTTTTTTTAGAAGAAACCCTATAATATGGACATGCACTATGGAAGTAGACAAAATCAACATATGGTGGATTTTGTATGAGATAATCTCGTCACTATGTAAATTAAAACATATATGATGAAAAATATAAATTTATATAAAATTTAACATGGATCCTACAACAAGTGGCATGTGTTTGGTTAATTTTGATGTAGAAAGGCTTGCACATCTCAATTGACTTTTGGCTAATCACAAATTTTCCATAAATTTTTTCAAGAAGTTTCTTATAGAATTATGTTTGAGTCATGTCCAAAAAGTGTTTTGTATATGGCTCATGGATTTTTGAGCCTTCTATTATTTTAACAATATTTTTTATATTAGGTGAAACCCTTGTGTTGTCTTGCAAATGTTTTTAAATCAATTGTCTTGTTTCTTCAACTAAAACCTTGTATTCTAGTGGTAGTCTACCACTAAATGCCCAATAATCTATGAGAAAAGGGTCGTCAAGTCTTTTTATTCTTCCTACAACTTTAATTAAATTTTTCTTATTCAATTTCAGCATTGTACTTGTTTGACTATGAAAGCTTGTAGATATTGTCTTACTCACTATAGACTCTAGTATTAATTGTCTTTCCACATTACTATATTTGTTTTAAGTTGTTGTACCTATTGCATTCAATGAATTACTTATATTATTTACTATTTCATTATTTGTCTCTCTAGTTTGCTTGTTCTTAGTTCTAAATTATGCATCACAAGGTGCATTTTTTACATTTTCATCATTTCAACAAATAATTGGCATCATTTTGTATGATTTTTCTTCTCAAATGAATAATCCCATATAAGTGGATCATGAAAATTATCCCATGTTATTTGCATAGGTTCTAATAAATACCTTAGTGTTTGTCATATTATCATCGGAGGTGTGGGCCCAAGATCCATATTATTTCTTAAATTTAATGGTGTTGGCAATTTAATTATAGAAGGGGGATTAATGCTTATGTTAACATTGGAATCTACAAATGAAGTAAATTCCTCTTCATTTGGATATAGTTCAATTTGGGTCATTATATGATGTTCATTATCATCATTGGAATTTAATGTCTCGTCATGTTAAAAACTTCATTATGGATAGATGTTTCATTACATTTGGTTTCTCCATATGTTTCATTATTCAATACAAAATCATTAACATGTTGTAATTATGAGTTTCATCATCCAATAAGGTTTCATTAACTCTTATCCCACTTGAAGATGTTTCTAAACTAAATTCCAAGCAATTGGACTTGTTATTTTCAATTGAAACATTACTGGGTGTGGAAGAAGTATCTTCACCTTTTTAGAAGCTATTATAGATGCTCTCCTATTTTCTTGTATTTTTGTTTTCTATTTCTATTTCTATTTATCTATTTTTTATCTCCTTAATTGGTTTTTTGTGGTGACTACTCAATCCTATGATCTATCTTTACTCTTTTAAGTCAAAGAATGATTAAAAATTAAAAAAATGATGAACTTATGATAATTAAGATAAATTAAATAAAGAATTTTTGGATTTTTAGTTTTAAAAACTAGTTCAAAGCCTTTAAAATGCAAAATGGTCAAGTAAAAACCATGGAGATAGTAAAATTTGTGAGATTTTCATAGAACTATAAAGGGCATACACCATTTTTAATATCATGCATGCCATGTATACTAGTAGATGCAAACATCAAAATGAGATCATGCATTTTCATTGCAATATGGGTGCATGCCATTTTAGGAACTTCAAAGTTTAATTTCATAACTTTTGCATCAAAACTATGTTTGCTTTGGGTATAAAAAATATGAACCTATTCTAAAAACATGTCATAGACTAGCCAACATGAGTTTTGCTAAATGTATAAGCTTTTTTTGCCTTCACAAACACCACTTGTAATGAATTTATTATATCACAAAAGTAGAATCACCATAATAGATCACAATTTATTATATAAAAATAGAATAATAATACACTCACTCATAAATAAGATTAGATCTACACAATTAAAATTAATTGAAGGGTATAATACTTGATTATAGAACTAAGCCACTTCGAGAAGAAACTTCCCAGGCCCTTGAAGTGAGATAAGGATTCTTAATATATGACGATTGACATCTAAACAATAATTCCTACATATACCATATCTAGGATATGATAAATCTATAAAATAAATAGGTTGACTACTCATACCAATATACAACCTAAATATGATAAAATGATCAATTATGCAGACACAGGGAAATCACATATATCCAAATATAAGGTATAGGTTAAGGGTGTAGCATCACACCTCTAACAAATATATTGATAATAGGGATACAATTCTAGAATGAAAGCAAGATATATAAGTTTAGATTAAAATATCCATTCTATACGTAAAATGTGTCACGATAACCACACCCTCCATTAGCTCCAATCGAATCACATTCCTATGGTGAAATGCAAACCCTGGGGTTTTAGGGAGAGGAAAGATCCCTAGAAAAATAAAAATAAAATCATATCTAAGAAGTGAAACCCCACTTCTATATTTATAAATGATGTAAACATATCATCACATATTGAATGGTGTTATAAGTTATCTTTGAACTCAAGACATATAAATCAATCGACATAGAACACTTAAGAGTATAATTTATTCATCATAGTTTGAATCTCATTGCAACATATATTGTTGATCTTTATTTAATGTAGTGGCTTCTCATGGATTCCCACCTACATGGGCATCCCACATCATACGTCGCATAATTAAATTAGGTAACTAAAAGGTTCCAAATAATTATAGAACCATCATCGTTGGTCATACCTTGAGTAAGTTATTTGCTATAGTGTTGAATAGTTTAATTTTAGGATTTGCATAGTCAAATAAACTTTGGGCACAAGGGAAAGTAGTTTTTAGATGGAATCAATGAACAATAGGGCATATGTTGATTCTTAGAGTCGTAATTTAAGAAGTAAGAGCACACAAGCATAATGTTTAGTATTATTTTGTTGATTTTCAAAAGGCATTTGACCATGTTCCCAAAAATTATAATCCATTAACTTTGAGATATACAGATTCCAAAACATTTGTTAGTTATTTTCATGACACATTATGAGAAGGTGGTTTCCTAGATGTGAAATCCTATTGGTTTTATTAAAGATATCAATAACACCATTGGTTTTAAACATGGTTTTTCACTTTA
Source organism: Torreya grandis (assembly GCA_037957365.1). Lineage (NCBI taxonomy): Eukaryota > Viridiplantae > Streptophyta > Pinopsida > Cupressales > Taxaceae > Torreya > Torreya grandis. The sequence goes on from JARHVA010000046.1 coordinate 3,602,998, forward strand.
TCCTAATTTATTTGGTATTTGCATAGATGAATTAGAGGATATCATTGGAAGTTTAAAAAAAATATGTAATGATTATACTATTTATGATATAATAATCACTATTTTATTATATTTATGATGACAAATTATTCTCATGTTACATACTACCGCAGGGCTACAAATACTTTTTGACATTCTAAAAAAAGGGGTGGTTGGTGGGGGGGGGGGGGGGGGGGGTGGGGTTGGTGGGCGTAAGGGGTGAGGTAGGGATCAATCTCATTTACAAAGGAAGTTTGGTTGATGGGGTTTCTCCTACACTTATATTGGCATGCCTTTGAAAGGACCTCCCTTCAATATGATCTATGTTGTAGAAGATATATTATATAAAGAGTAAGTTGTACTTAGTATAACTAAGAGACAATATTTCTAGCTTCAATTTCAATGTGCCAAATAAAAATTGTGTATCTTATAAAATTTAGTGTCACCAACAGTATTTTATAAATGTTGTGAAATTTAGGGGCCTATAATTTATACTATTAGTTGGGATTGGGTTAATAGAGTTATTATTTTAATATTATCCAAAATTTTGTTAACAAAACTATCAATTCTATTTGTAATTATTTTTAATGAATTTGGTACCCATCCCCTATTTCAATTATTTTACATGTAGTGATATTATTTCATATTTTAATTTTTTTTTCATGAATACAATATGTAGAATTAAAAATCTACATTAGAGATGTGTTTTGTTAGTAAATAAAAAACATTTTAGTTTGTTTCAATGTTTGTGTAGAGCCTGCATGCTCTTTTTTTATGGTTAGTCATGTGTTGTCTAGCTATTTTATGTCTGTTAGTTAGCCTATTAGTGCAGGTTTTTTGATATTTTCACTACAATGTATTTTTTTTTTGCTCTTTTAATATATCTGGTCTGAGGGTTTCCCTCTCTTTAAAAAAATAAAAAATAAAAAACATCTTTAAGAAATTATAAAAAGCGAAAAGAGAATATTTATCATTCTCATTTTTGTCATGATAAATTTTGAGATTATTGAAGATCAACATCTCTTGCTTCATTAAATTCCTTCTTGATATTGTGTAATGTTTTAAATCTCTCGCTCTATTTATATTTCATTATTAACAAGTTAAAAATTATAAAAGTATCCAATCTCTAGGTAATAATTCGAGTCGGGTGATCATTTTTAAGGTTGAAGCTCATTTTCATTCAGTGAGAGTCTCCAAACTTTGCATCTTCTAGAATTTAATGAAATGGGACTTTAGTTTGCAGGGAATGTATTAAAAAAATAGACAAGACCTGGTTGAAAATACTTCTGAGAAGCACATACACTTCATAATAAAAAAGACATTGTATTGTCTGTCTTTTATCGATGTTATATATTGTAATTCATTCATTTTTTGAAGGAGATGATTTTTTAAGAATTGTATGCTTACTGAGTTTTAAAAACTCATATCTTAACCCTTGCTTTTTCATTATGTATGTATATCTCGAACCCTTGTTGTAATAAGGTGTGATTGTGTATAATTCTTAAATAATATAGTTATTGTGGCTCTTTTTTATTTGTCCTTTGATATTGGTTTTACTATTATAATTTTGTATGTGGTAGGTTTTATTGTATATGTCCTTTGGTTTTGGTTTTATTATTACAATTTTGTATGTGGTAGGTTTTATTGTATATTTAGAGGAAATTAAGGTTCTCTATAAGATCTTATTCATTATGAAGATTAAAGATGTTTAGTTCTATTCATCAAAGAGATAATTAAACATAGAGATGATTTTTTAAGAGTTATTAGTATAACTCTATACTTTATGGTTCAGCTTTAAATTCTTTTCTTCAATCTCAAATTTAAAGGCAAAAATAAATGAACCCTCTGTTTTACTTCACAATCACAAGACATCAAGAAAAATATCTCGACAATTTAGATCTAATATTTTATGTTTCATCTCCTTTTTATCATGAATTCTTTTATTTGAAATATTCTTTTCCTATAATTGAATTACCCTATTATAGTTACTATTAAACATTAATAATATATTATAATTAATTATAAATCTTAAAAACAGTTGATAAAGTGAAGGAAGACATAAACAATAAGGAAATAAGGCAAAAAATATATAGGTGAAAACTCTAACTACAAGGCAAGTTAATAGATGCTACTAACCAAAGCTAAATACCACTAACTTCCCTGGAATATATTTTTACATGTAGAAAATATTTATTTTAAATAGTTGGAATGAATATATTGGTTTTGCATGTTTTGGCCCATTTAATAATAGAACTAAAAATTGTGGAAATGTCTTTGTAAAAGAAAAAGTTGTTCATGAATTTGGACAACCCATGGCAACATAAACCTGTATTTTATTTGTATGTGATCGAGATTACATAGTTAGGTTTGATGGAATAATGTTGCTTTTAATTTTTATTTATTAAGGTACAAATATTTTTAGATAATCAATTGGGAGAATTAAATAGAAACAGTTAAAGTATTTTGGGTGATTTTGATGGATTGGATGCCCCCTAATCATAACTGCTTAACAGAAAGAATGCTAAAATTTATATATAATCTAAAACATAAAAAAAAATATCAATATCTATATAATTCTAATCTTCTTCATCAAAAATAATTTTTTACTATGCAGAAAGATATAAAATACATTCAACTTCACAATCAAAAATAAATTTTAACTCTGCAAAAAGATACAAAATAAATTCATTTTTAAACTCAGATGTAAGAAGTGTAGTTTCAATATGAACGATGAATAGTTAGTTGAAAGAATACACTCTCTTTGTCTTGTTGACCATTTTTTGCATGACCAATTTGTGTTTTCCCTTTGGCTCTTTTCATTTCTCCCTTGCTCATTTTTTGTGTTTGGTCACTTGCCTTGTTCTTTGTTTTTTCCCTTTGCCTTGTTTGCCTTAGCCTTTCTTGTTTTGTTTTGCCCTGAAGTGCCCTTCAAAAAAAAATTTGAAGGGCCACTTCTATTCTAAGTGCCCTTTTGATTTTTTTTTAAGGGCCTTTCTTACCTTGCCTTCCCCCCAAGTGTCCCTTCAGATTTTTTTTGAAGGGCACTTTTAGTCCAAGTGACCCTTCAGAAAAGTTTCAAAGGGCACTTTTTCATCTAAGTATCCCTTTGGAAATTTTTTGAAGGGCAATTCACCTTGTCCTTTCCTCCAAAATGACCCTTTGGAAAAAATTTTGAATGGCACTTTTTGCCCAAGTGTCCCTTCAGATTTTTTTTTAAGGCCACTCTTGCCCGTTTTCTCCAAGGTTACCCTTTGAGATTTTTCCTAAAGGGCCCTTTGTCCATGGAAATGCCCATAAGAAAAATTTCAAAGGGCCATTTTTTCAAAGGGACCTTGTGCCTTTACCCGGGTGTCCTTCAAAACTTTTCTGAATGACACTTTCCCAAGTGTCCTTAGGAAAAAGTTCCTGAAAGAAACTAGTCGTTGCCCAGAAGTCAAAATTCTCAAAGGAATTCCTTCAAATAAATTGTTCAAAGGAATTATTTTGGTAAAATTTCCCAAAAATATAAGCTTGACCTAAATGGATTCCTATGACGTGCCACAGGATGTCAAATTTGATGCAGCCAACTAGATGTTGGGGTTCAAGGACATGACGTGTTGCAAGATGTCAAATTTAGGGTGACTAACTAGCCATTAGGTTCACATTGGTGACATGCCACAGGATATCAAATTTAATGTAAGAAACTATCTATTGGGGTACAACTTGTTAATGTGTTGCAAGACATCAAGTTCATGCCCAAAGTATTCAAGCGAGAAGTGAAGTCACTAGGAAAACCAGATTGACTCTGTAGTGTAAATTAGGATTTTTCACATGCTTGACTTATGAATTTTATAAGTAAGGAGCCTTAAAGAAAGCAAAGGAGCAAGCAAGGAGTAGAAGGACTCAAAAAACCCAAAAGGGTCTTAAGTAAAGCAAAATTAGGTTTTTAAAAGAGCTTTGATTATAAACTTTTATAATTAGAAGCAATCAAAAAACTTGAAAGAGCAAGGATAGTACAAATCAGGTTTCCCAACATGCTTGACTTATAGGTTTTATAAGTAAAGCCATTAAAAAAACCTGAATGGGTCTATAGTGTAAAACACAAAAGCTTTTAGGGAATCTAAGGTTTGCAACAGTGATCTGAGCCATTTCTTATGGAGGGTCATCTTAGCATTAGTTTTTTAGTGATCCTAATCATTTCAAGAGGGTGAATCAAAGAGAAAGACAAACTCTAACTGAATGAGAGAGTAGCTGGAATCAGTTTCACCAGGATGGTGATGACAAACTATTTTGAAGGATTCTATTATGGTACCTAAGAGTTATCTCTTATCTTCCTCTAATTCTATAAATAAGACCCTTTGGCTCTTATTCTATCATTCACAAATAGTATGATGAAGCCTTGCTAGATTGTTCTACCATTTTCTTGACATTGAGCAAAGATGCATAAGTCTATTTTCTTTCTAAGTTTTGGGCATTTTCTTGGGCATACAAGAGACATAGAGTGAAATAAAGTGATATTTTATCTTTCTATTCTCTATCCTTCATGCTTTTGAGCAAAGAGATGATCCAAAAGGTCATGTTGAGTGCATTCTAGCTGTATGAGATTTTGCACACGTGTAACCCTTTTCTAGACTATACAGGTTGTCTTTCTAGTTATTTACCTTGTGTGATCTCATTCATTTTGTCTCTACAATGAAATACTTATGTTAGAATCTTCTAGAGCTTGAAGTATAGACTATATTGTGTTGTATTATGCATAAGTATAGGGCATACATGTGGATACTAATTCTTAGTGTATCACCATTTTAGACTAGGCTTTTCATTTATTCAAACTTTTGACTCTTTTCACTCATACAAGTTGGTTCAAAAAATTTATTTCACAAAAAAGCTAATACATAGAGCTAGCCCTTTCAACCTAGAGGCTCATTTCCACTTATAGGCACACTCACAGGCCTGGAAATGTCCCAACATTGCCCAAATCTAGAGGAGGCCTAAACAACCCTCCTCTAGGGTGCAAGATTTAGAGACAATAGTTTTGGCATGCCTGGTGGGACAAGTATTATTTCTAAGTCAAGGTGAATGCTGGTCTTGATAGGCTTGAAGTAGTATAAATACCCCTAACCTGGCATTTGGTGACTCTAAAAGGGTGTGAATCCCTGGTTCTAGACCAAGTTTCATACATTATCTTACATGGTCCTCACAAGGTCCTTAATATTTTCTATGCAAGTCCCTTTAGCTGAAGATCTTCCTAAAGAACAACACCTTGAACCACTCCTAGCCCTATTGAATCCTTGGCAAGGAGGTTTTTGGGAAGAAGAGGATGAGGTTGAAGAAGTTCAAGGAGAGAAAGAAGTTGAAGAAGAGGAAGAAATAAAGGATCAAAGGGAAAGAAGAGAAATGGGGGAAAGGGGAGAGATAGATAGACATCAACCCTTCCCTTCTTTTAATACCCAAAACCTAATAGAGCTTCCTGCATATGACCCCATCCCTCCAAATAATACCAAAAATATTCCTAGTTTTAATGGGGAGGGTCCTATTACCCTATCTGAACATATTAGAGACATCTATAATTTTTGTAATTTTCATAATGTTACTAGGGCCAACATAGCCATTAGGATGCTTTTTATGTCTTTAAAAGGTAAAACACTTGACTGGTATAGAACATTGGAGGGGGGTTGCATTATAAGTTGGGATGGCTTTAGAGACCTATTGGTGACAAGATTTGAAAATAAGAGTGATCATGCTTCCCTAATACATCAAATGAATGTAATAAGAAGAGGTCAAAATGAATCCATAGGAGATTTCAATGAGAGATTTCAAAGAACATAGTATAGGTTTCCACCAATCATGAGACCTCCTCCTAGCTTTGTGTTCTTAACATACCTCAAAGGGATTGATACTAATGTTGTTATGTTGCAGGCAATGGGAGGATTCACTCTTCCAGGTGCATATAAGCTATTAATTGAGGTTAAGAATAGGTTAATTCAGGCTGGAAGACTTCCTCCAAGAGTTTCCATGCCTTTGTTCTCCCATAATTCAGTTGAAGCTCTAAGCATGTCACAAGTTCCCAATGCCATTGTGAAGCCAAGAGCCTTTCCTAAGAGGGTGGATAACATTATGGACAAGGATGAAGAAATTAGATCATTGAGAGCTCAGTTCAAGCAAACTCAATATCAAGCAAGTGCTCCTCCTAATACACAATACTATCCTCAACAAGGATATAGAGCTCCATATCAATACAATTATCAAGGGAGAGGATAAAATTAACAAGGCTATAGTAGGAATCCCAATGCATATAATCCAAATTCTACTCCTCCCATAAAGGTTGTTGTTCTAGTTCATGCAAATATAGTGTAAGGAGAAGATTATGTGAACCAATGGGGGCAGCCTCAAGGTCATTTTACACATGATGATGAAGGAACTAGCTATGATTTGACTATACAAGAGGAAGATACTCATTACACAATAGTAGAAGAAGCATGTCCCAACCAAAAGGATAGTCATGGAGAAGGCAATAGTCCAAGTGTGGGAATGATGAATTTTTAAGTAAAAGATGATTTTGTGTTGAATCAAGGCATGTCAATTATAGCCAATACAAGGGATAGGAAGAGAGAATTAGGAGAAGGTCAAGAACCATTAATATCTCCAAGTGATGCCTCTCCAAGGCCAAAAAGAACCAATCAAAGTGTTGCACCTTCTACAAGCCATGTTCCTCAACAAAATAAAAATGTAAATGTGACTACCAAGATTGCAACATAGTAGGATACATCTCCTTTATTACCATCAAAAATGCAATAGAAAGTTAATACTCCATATCTAAATATTGTGGACTCATTAAAGAGCACTAATACAAGAATATCCCTTTGGGAGGTTCTACGTATACCTGGTCAAAAGGAGCTTTTACAAGAGTAGTTAGCAAGTTTGCATGTGGCCTCTCAATCTTCAAAGCATCATAGTGTGGCTCTCACAAATTCTCCAAATAATCTTTTAGATCCTTCTAATAAAGATAAAAATCCTCCACCCTTCTACCTCACACTCATTATGAGAGATAAGTTGGTCCACAATTATATTGTGGATAGTGGAGCAAGCACTATTGTTATGCTTAAAGTAGTGGTTGATAAGCTGGGTTTGAACTATGAACCACATAGTAAAGGTATGTTACAGCTAGATGGAACTCCAACCAAGATGGTAGGATTGGTCAAAGGTCTAAAAGTGTTTTTACATGGCTGCCAAAGCTTCCCTCTCATGCAAGATATTGTGGTGGTGGACCTTCCAGCACACTTTGCTATGTGCTTGTCTAGGAACTTTATGGCCAAGATAGGAGGACACCTTTTTGCTGATTGGTCCTTTCTAGATATCAAGACAAGGTATGGAACCAAGGTAACTATAAGGACTCATCCCTTAGCAAGGTTCCACATTGAGCCATACTTGGAGACAATGACAAATCAAAATTGTCTAATCAATAAAGAGGAAGAAATAGTCTTAGATGGTGAAACATCTTCTCCTCTTGAAGGTATTTCTAACCTCTATCTTGACAAGTACAACACTAAAACACATGGCCTTGATCCCTATGCTTTCATTGAGGAAATTGATTTGGGAGTTTATTGCATGCATGAGGAGAATGTCCCAATTCCTTCACTCACCAATGAAGATCATGAGCTTGATGGCATGTGGGAAATGTTCTTTGATGTTTCAAGGAGAAAAGTAGATGTAGGATTTGGTGTCATGTTAGTTTCCCCATCAAAGAATCATTACTACTCTTCTTATAGGTTTCACTTCAGCTACACTTGCAACGTGGCAGAATATGAAGGCTTAGTTCATGGTCTCCAATGGGCAAAGAAGAGAGGAATCAAAATTTTGAAAGTCTATGGAGATATTGAGCTGGTCATTCATCAAGTAAGAAGTCAAGCTACATCCAAGAACCCCTTTCTCAAGTCCTACAATCATAGGGTATTGGATCTACTTGAATATTTTGATGCCTTCAACATCCAACCCATACCAAGAGACTTGAACAAGCACGCTAATAGATTGGCTACAATAGGAGCATGTTTTGACTCAGCTACTGATGTTAAATAAGAGAAGGATCAATCCCATATCAAGATCATTGTGAGACCTTCCATTCCAAATAATTAAGTGTCATGGTAAGTGTTTGAAAGTGATGAACACATTACACACTTCTTATAAAATGAGGTAGGCTTCTCTTTAAGAAATCAAAATAAGTTGCATGATCATTATGAAGAGCAAATTATACATATGAAGACAAATAAAGTATCTAAGGGGCTTATTACCTTGGAGAGTGTCTTCAATGAGGATGATCAAAATAAGAACCAAAGAATGAGAATGCAAAAAAAAGAAGATAACTATGAGAGAATTCTAATTTTCAAGGACAAACTTTTGAAGATTGGCAAGGTTTGTTCTCAACTAGAAAGGCAAGATTTTATTGCATTATGCAAAGAGTTTCATGACATATTTTCCTGGGAATACAAGGGCTTGAAAGGCTTTGACCCAAGTCTAGCTCATCACAACATTGAGTTAGAGCATGGAGCTAAACTGGTAAGACAAAAACAAAGGCCTATCAACCCCAAGGTAGAAGAACTCATGAAGAAAGAGATGAGCAAATTGATTGAGTCTAAGATTTGTTAGGTTGTGGAGCTAAAATCTTCACTGATGCAGACACGGAGGAGGTTTCAGGAGAGTTGCTGAGTGTCAAAGACACCGGCGTCGGTCAGGCCAACCGACGTCGGCAGGATAGGGCATGAAGGCAACCGACGTCGGTCAGAGATCGGCCGGCATTGGCGACCCCCAGGCAGACAGGGACTGACGTCAGTCGCCTGTGTGGTTCGACTGCGAGCTAATTATGGGCAGTTAGCTAATGAACCAAGTGTTTGCATGATGAGTGCTAATTTTAGACTCATAGCTGCGGATCTAATTATTGTAATTAGATGTCTAATTATTGTTTGGATGAGATCTATATAATAGACTCATGGTTGTATTAGAAAATTGGGCTAGTTTGAGTTGAGCAAAGTTTGCTCCTTCTTTGTGTGAGGTGAGCAAGGGTGTTCCTCCTAGTTCCATAGCAGTACCAGGCGTGTTGGTGCTAGTTTGGAGAGTCAGCTGGATTCTTCAGGAGTGTAGGATCTTGGTCATAGTTGCATGGCCTATATAGGAGATCTACATGGTAAGTAAGATCGTTGATCTGCAGGTGTATGTGTGTGCAAGGTCAAGGTTCACAGGTGAGCAGAACCGTTGTTTGATTTACAGGTGTGCAAGATCATATAGACAGCAACACAACAGGGAGCAGTATCAGGCAGGATCTACTTGGAGTACAGGTGTGTACTCGAATAGAGCAAGAGAGGAAGGCAAGGGAGTTCCTTCCATAAGTATGGTCTGTTGAATTGCAGGTTGTTGCAGATTCATGGGAGATCTACTTGAAGTACCTTGAGTACTTGTTGAGTACGTGGAGTACTTGTGGAGTGCGTGGAGCACTTGTGGTGTGTGTGGAGCATGGGAGGTGAACACCAACTCTGTATTTGAGTTGGGTGTTGGGACCTGAGAGGGAGAGCTTTGGGGAGAAGATTTACTATTCACTTGAGGTGTGGGAAACCTCTGTAAGGTGGTGGAGAAGATGTGGGATATTCTCTATTGTATTCTTTTCTATATAAAGTGTTAATACAAGTTGTGTATTGTCTCTCATATGCTGTGTTATTCTGAATTCTAGTTACTTGGTGAATCTGGTTATTTCCACATATTATAGTTGCTTGGTATTTGGTAATCAATTGTATGCTTCTGGTGTTTCGCATCCTGACAAGTGGTATCAGAGCCTTGGTTGTAGGTTCTTGAGCTTGATACCAACAAGTGGTATCAGAGCTAAGGTTGCAGGAAGCAGGTTTTGTGTTTTGGTTACAGGGCACTCTCAGGGGTTTCTGATTGAGTGGGAGTAGAGCAACGACAGATCAAAGTAAGCTAAGAATGGAGGAGTTGAAAAGCACAGATGGTCACTCACGGTCTTATGGAAAGAAAGAGCAGGTAAAAGAATATTGTTGGTTGGTAGCAGATCAGCATGAAGAAACTGAAGAAGTAGATGTAGCAGGTGTTGTTGCATAGGATGCTCTGGGAGGTTTCTTGGATAAAGTTGAATCTTGGATTAAAGATTCGGTTGCCTCTTTCCATGCAGCCCCAGGTAGAGGAGCTGGTGAGCCTTGCCAAAGAATTGGCAAAGGGGAAGTGAAGCTGAAATTGCAGGCGGCCAACACACAGGGGTTGATGAAGGTCATGCAGGTCCCAGGTCTGGAGATATGGCTAATTTCTTCAAAAAGATTGGGTGATGAGAGATGCACAAGAACTCTCACAGCGGTAGCACTTGAATTAGCTGGTGGTAAGAAAATAGGTATACTTTATCTAATTGTTTATATTACTGATTCTTTTTCTGTTGTGAAGACGTGGCTTCGTAGGCTTGGTCACATGAGCAGGAAGGAGATGCATGTTCTTAAGTGGAAGACAGATATATTTGACAGGCTTAAGAACTGGAAAGCCTTGGTGTTCTTGGAGGAGATGGTGGACAGAGTTCAGTGGATGAGGCTGGATACATTTGAGCAGAGCAGTTCGGACATGTGTTTTGATTCAAAGGAGCTCGCGGGTGATCATCACTCACAGGTGAACACAGACACCGGCGTCGAACAGACAGGTGCCGATGTCGGTCATGTGCAGACCGAAGCCAGCGATGTCGAGCAGGGTAAGATCGACGTCGGTCATGGGACCGAAGTCGGCAGTATGTAAGACCGATGTCGGTCAGGAGGACCGACGTCAGCAGCAGGGACACTAGTGCTGGCAGGTTGGTAGTCAGGGACAGACGCATGAGAACCGACGTCGGTCGGATGCAGACTTTGGGGTGGCCGAGGTCGGTCACTGTAACAAATTTTGGGTGGATAGCATGCTGTCAAGGAGTCTCAAACACCCATATGGAAGACTAAAGGCGTAAGTAGGCCCTCAAATTCGTGTTCCTCTTCTTCATACTTGTTGCTGATTATAGAGCAGGAAGGATCCAGGAAACAGGTGGGAGCTAGGCAAGATTATGATGCAGAACCAAGCGGGAGATTTGGTAGGTTTGCCAGCTGGATGAAAGCACAGAGATGAATGGATTCCTTAGTAGAAGAATAGAGAGAACGGATATGTGAGACGGAAGACTAGGCATATGGTCTTGAGGAGCTGCAGGACAGTGGTACAGGTTTTGACAGGGGGAGGACGAAGCATGGCTTCAGTCAATGTCAGGGTAACTACTGTGGTTTGTCTTACCAGGTGGATGATGAGTCGCGACATCATTCTATTGCTGTATGTGGATGGTATATTTGCTAGCAGGGTTAGTACATACAGGGTTTTGCTGAGCTAAGGGTAAGATTAGTTTTAGTGTCATGTCATGAGGAGTTTGGAGCAGCGAAATTCTTTGACATGGGAGGCATGGAGATCACAGGTTGATTTTGTCTCCAGTGGGAGCTGATGTGAATCAGGTGTTGGCGAGGTTCGGGATGCAGAGCCAGAGCACACTAAGGGCTGGACAAGTACAGTGTTCAAAATCACATGAGGTTTGGTATAGACCTGAGTATTCCCATGCAGTGGGAGCTGTCAGAGTTAGGAGCCAATTCGGGGAAGTGGGTTCTCAGGTTTTTGAGAGGGTCCGGCAGCAGGTGTTGCTATGCAGGGTCAGGACTTCACTACAGGTGTTGTAGGTTCGGATGTGGCAGGGTACTCGGATGACAGGTGGTACACCACGGGATGTGTGGTGGGTTGTCTTTAGGTGGGAGCTTGAAGAGGGATACAAACCAGGAAATAGATTAGATGGGGTATAGGTACAGGTACAGTGCAGCTGTTTATCTCCAAGTGGGAGATTGTTAGGTTGTGGAGCTAAAAGCTTCACTGATGCAGACACGGAGGAGGTTGCAGGAGAGTTGCTGAGTGTCAGAGACACCAGCGTCGGTCAGGCCAACCGACATTGGCAGGATAGGGCATGAAGGCAACCGACGTCGGTCAGAGATCAGCCGGCGTCGGTGACCCCCAGGCAGACAGGGACCGACGTCGGTCGCCTGTGTGGTTCGACTGTGAGCTAATTACGGGCAGTTAGCTAACGAACCAAGTGTTTGCATGATGAGTGCTAATTTTAGACTCATAGCTGTGGATCTAATTATTGTTTGGATGAGATCTATATAATAGACTCATGGTTGTATTGGAAAAGTGGGCTAGTTTGAGTTGAGCAAAGTTTGCTCCTTCTGTGTGTGAGGTGAGCAAGGGTGTTCCTCCTAGTTCCACAGCAGTACCAGGCGTGTTGGTGCTGGTTTGGAGAGTCAGTTGGATTCTTCAAGAGTGTAGGATCTTGGTCACAGTTGCATGGCCTATATAGGAGATCTACATGGTAAGTAAGATCGTTGATCTGCAGGTGTATGTGTGTGCAAGGTCAAGGTTCACAGGTGAGCAGAACCGTTGTTTGATTTACAGGTGTGCAAGATCATATAGACAGCAACACAATAGGGAGCAGTATCAGGCAGGATCTACTTGGAGTACAGGTGTGTACTCAGATAGAGCAAGAGAGGAAGGCAAGGGAGTTCCTTCCATAAGTATGGTCTGTTGAATTGCAGGTTGTTGCAGATTCATGGGAGATCTACTTGAAGTACCTTGAGTACTTGTTGAGTACGTGGAGTACTTGTGGAGTACGTGGAGCACTTGTGGTGTGCGTGGAGCATGGGAGGTGAACACCAACTTTGTATTTGTGTTGGGTGTTGGGACCTGAGAGGGAGAGCTTTGGAGAGAAGATTTACTATTCACTTGAGGTGTGGGAAACCTCTGTAAGGTGGTGGAGAAGATGTGGGATATTCTCTATTGTATTCTTTTCTGTATAAAGTGTTAATACAAGTTGTGTATTGTCTCTCATATGCTATGTTATTCTGAATTCTAGTTACTTGGTGAATCTGGTTATTTCCGCATATTATAGTTGCTTGGTATTTGGTAATCAATTGTATGCTTTCGGTGTTTCGCATCCTGACAGGATTATCTTCCCTATCAAGTACTCAACTTGGGTAGCCAACCTTGTCTTGGTTCAAAATAAGAATAGATAATTAGACTTTGTGTAGATTTTTGTGATCTAAACAAAGTGTCTCTCAAGGATCATTATCCACTCCCCTCCATGGAACAAATTCTGCAAGTTGTTTCAGGTTCTCAATGTTTTCACTTGATGGTTATTTAGTTTATAATCAAATATTGGTAAATGAAGAGGATCAATTTAAGATAGTCTTTACCACTAGGTGGGGGACCTTTGCCTACAAGAAGATGTCATTTGGTTTATCCAATGTTGGAGCTACATTTTAAAGGGCAATGGACATGGCTTTCAAAGGTGTGATCTATAAGTTTTTATTTGTTTACCTTGATGATATAACATTTTTTTCAAAGGATGTCACTGATCATATGGGACATCTAAGGCAAGTGTTTAATAAGTGTAGAGAGTATGACATATCCCTCAATCCAAATAAGTGCATCTTCATTGTCCATGAAGGTAAGCTTTTGGGTCATGTTGTTTCAAAAGAACGCTGATCTATTGACCCCGAAAGGATTGAATCTATTATAGGCTTGTGTTTGCCTCAACACAAGAAAGGGATATAAATTTTCTTGGGAAAAATAAACTTTTTAAGGAGGTTTATCCCAAACTTTGAAATTGTGGTAAAGCCTTTCATAGCCATGCTAAAAAAGAACCAAGTTTTTACTTGGACAAAGGAAGGTAAAGGCACCTTTGAAGCAATCAAGCAAGTAATTGCATCATCTCCACTCTTTTAAATCTGAATTTTTTTATATATTTCATTCTTTATACTTTTTTTAACCTTGACACAATCTCAGCTATAGTTATACAAAATAATGATGAAGATGTTGAGCAGCCAATTGCTTTCTTTAGCCAAGGCTTGGAAGACTATGAAGTGAGATATTCTTTTGTTGAGAAGCAAGCTTTAACTATCATTAGAGGATTGATAAATTTTAAGAACATGGTTTCCAACAACAAGATCCATGTCTTGGTCTCCAATCTTAGCACCAAGGAGTTTCTCCTAAGCAAGGATCTTAATGATAAGAGATTTGGATGGATCACAAAAATGATGGAATATGACATTGACATCAAGGTAACCAACTTGGTAAGAAGAAGAGGTTTATGTGATCACTTAGCATCTAAATTTCAAGAGCCAAAAGAGTAAGCCGTGGTAAATCAAGTTTAAGACTAGCCAGTTGATCAAACAAAATCAAAGTTGGACACAACACATCATTGGTTTTCTTCAAAATGGTGAGTGTCCCAATGGCTTGAACAAATCTCAAATAAGGTATTTTAGGCTGAAAGCTATTTATTATTGTCTTGTGGATGGCATTATCTTTAAGAAGGATGTGATAAATGTGTTGCTATGATGCATTAACAATGACCAATTTGATATGCTAATAGAAAAGTTCCATAATGGTGCAGATGGTAGTCACTTCTCTCCTAGAACAACAGCTACAAAAATAATGAGAGTTGGTTACTATTGACCTAGTCTTTTTAATGACTTTTGTCATTGGGATAAGGTTTGTCTTCAATGTGCTTTCTTTGTTGGCAAACAAAAGCTTTCTACTCTTCCATTGAATCCTATCCAAGTGGACCAGCCTTTCATGCAATGGGGCCTTGACTTTATTGGCATGATCAACCCTCCATCAAGTGCTAGACACAAATGGATATTGACTGCTACAGACTACTTCACAAGATGGGTAAAAGTTGTTACTTTGAAGGAATCAAATGAAAATGCCATCATGGAGTTTTATGATAGCATTGTAACAAGGTTTGGAGCTCCTCATGTCATCTCAGATAATGCACTTACTTTTATAAGTGCTAAAATTTTTGATTGGACAACAAAGAGTGGAGTTCATTTGAGTAACTCATCCAAATACTACCCTCAAGTTAATGGATTGGCTGAGTCTACCAACAAGAACCTCATCAAGATCATCAAGAGGATGTTGGAAACCAATCAAAGAGCATGGCATAGCAAGTTGAAGATAGCCTTATGGGTAGATGGAATCACTCCCAAGAAGTCAATTAGTAATTATCCCTTCATACTTGTCTATGGGACAGAAGCTAGGTTGTCCATATGACAAGAGCTCCCTACCTTGGAACTTGCACAACAATTGGAATTACTTGAAAAAAATCTTATGGAGGTCAGATTAATAGAATTAATATAGCTGCAAGAGGCAAGAGATGATGCACACAAAGCTTTGGAACACTATCAAGTTCTCATGAAGAAATCCTTTGACAAAAGGGAAAGGGCAAGAGTGTTCAAAGAAGGTGACTTGGTCTTGAAATGGGATGAAGATAGAGCAAAACCAAGCAAACATACAAAGTTTGATACTTTGTGGAGTGGTCCTTACATCATCAATAAGTGTAAGCAAAAAAATTCCTTTCAACTATCCAAAATGGATGAATAAGAGTTGCCTATTCTAGTGAATGGAATCTATTTGAAGCCTTGTTTTTAACCCTTGTTGGCCATGTCTTTTATATACCTTATTTTGGTGTGTTTCCTTTGTTGTGTTATTTTCCCTAAGGGCTTTAGAGCACAAATATTTCCATTTTAAGTGTTTTCTTTCCTTTTGTTGGTTGTGCATGTGTCTCTCCAGTTTGTGTGTTCGGCCATGGCTTGTTCTTTCAACTCTTGTTTGCCTTGCGTGACTCCATGCCCAATGGAAGGATTTAAGCGATTGGTCTTATGACATAGCGAGCATATCTCCCCTAGAAATTACTAAAATGTTGACCATTCTTTGCATGACCAGTTTGTGTTTTCCCTTTGGCTCTTTTCATTTCTCCATTGCTCACTTTCTATGTTTGGTCACTTGCTTTGTTGTTTGTCTTTTCCCTTCAGCCTCTCCTAGTTCGGGCTCTTCTCCCTTGTTCTTTGTTTTTTCCCTTTGCCTTGTTTGCCTTAGACTTTCTTATTTATTTTTGCCTCAAAGTGCCCTTTGGAAAAATTTATGAAGAGCCACTTCCCTTCTAAGTGCCATTCAGATTTTTTTCAAAGGGCCTTTCTTACCTTGCCTTCCCCCAAGTGTCCCTTTAGATTTTTTTTGAATGGCAATTTTGGTCTAAGTGACCCTTTGAAAAAGTTCCAAAGGGTAATTTTTTTATTTAAGTGTCCCTTCAAAACTTTTTTGAAGGGTACTTCACCTTGTCCTTTCCTCCAAAGTGATCCTTCAAAAAAAGTTTTGAAGGGAAATTTTTGCCCAAGTGTCCCTTTAAATTTTTTTTGAAGGGCACTCTTGCCTGTTTTCTGTAAGGTTACCCTTCAATATTTTTCTTAAAGGGCCCTTTGTCCATGGAAATGCCCTTAAAATTTTTCTAAAGGGACCTTGTGCCTTTACCTGGGTGTCCTTCAGAACTTTTTTGAAGGACACTTTTCCAAGTGTCTTTCAGGAAAAGTTCTCAAAGGAAACTGGTCTTTGCCCAGAAGCCAAAATTCCCAAAGTAATTCCTTTGGACAAATTATCTGAAGGAATTACTTCAAGAAAATTGCCTAAATTAATAATCCTGGCCCAAATGGATTCCCATGATGTGCCATAGGATGTCAAATTTGATGCAGTCAACTAGACGTTGGGGTTCAAAGACATGATGTACTGCAGGACATCAAATTTAGGGTGGCCAACTAGCTGTTGGGTTCACATTGGTGACATGTCATAGGACATCAAATTTAATGTAAGTAACTAACCATTGGGGTGCAACTTGGTGACATACTACAAGACATCAAGTTCATGCCCAAAGTCTCCAAGCAAGAAGTGAAGTCACTAGGAAAACCCAAATGAATCTATAGTACAAATTAGGATTTGTCATATGCTTGACTTATGAATTTTATAAGTAAGGAGCCTTAAAGAACCTAAAGGAGCAAGAAAGGAGCAGAACGACTCAAAAAACCTAAAAGGGTCTTAAGCAAAGCAAAATTAAGTTTTCAAAAGAGCTTTGCTTATAAAATTTTATAAGTAGAAGCAATCAAAAAAATTGAAAGAGCAAGGATAGTGAAAATTAGGTTTCCCAACATGCTTGACTTATATGTTTTATAAGTAAAGCCATTTAGAAAACCTGAATGGGTCTACAGTGCAAAACATGGAAGCTTTCAGGGAATCTAAGTTCATAACAATGATCTAAGCCATTTCTTATGGAGGTTCATCTCAGCATTGGTTTTATAGTGATCCTAGTCATTTCAAGAGGGTGAATCAAAGAGAAGGACAAACTCCAACAGAATGAGAGAGTAGCTGGAATCAGGTTTACTAGGATGGTGATGGTAAACTATTTTGTAGGCTTCTATATTGGTGCCCAAGATATCTCTCTTATCTCCCTATTTTGCTATAAATAGGACCCTTTGGCTCTTATTTTATCATCCATAGATAGTATGATGAAGCCCTACTAGAATGTTCTACCATTTTCTTGCCCTTGAGCAAAGAAGCATAAGTCTGTTTTATTTCTAAGTTCTGGGCATTTTCTTGGGTATGCAAGAGACATGAAGTGACAAAGTGATTTTTTATCCTTTTGTACTCTATCCTTCATGCTTTTAAGAAAGAGTTGATCCAACAGGTCATGTAGAGTGCATTCTAGCTATATGAGATTTTGCACATGTGTAACCCTTTTCTGGACTATACAGGTTATCTTTTCAGTTATTTACATTGTGTGATCTCATTAATTTTGTCTCTACATTGAAATACTTATGTTGGAATCTTCTAGAGTTTGAGGTATAGACTATATTTTATTTTATTGTGCATAAATATAGGGCATACATGTGGATACTAATTCTTGGTGTATCACTATTTTAGACTAGGCTTTTCATTTATGTAAACTTTTAACTCTTTTCACTCATACAAGTTGGTTCAATAGTTTTATTACATAAAAAATCCAATATAGGGAGCTAGCCCTTTCAACCTAGAGGTTCATTTCCAATTATAAGCACACCCACAGGCCTGGAAATGTTCCAACATTGCCCAAATTTGGAAGAGGCTTGAACAACCCTCTTCTAGGGTGCAATATTTGGAGACAACATGTCTGCAAGACACACATAAATAGAGCATAGAAAAGAACCATTCCTTTTCAAAAACATGAATAAAATAAGTAGACTGATGGTGTCAAACAAGAAAATCCATTCCAATAGGGAAAGCATGGGTGAGTTTTAAAGAGTCTAGTCCTTGTCAGTGGCTTAGAAAATATGATAATCCACTACACATGCCTACTTCAAATATTATTTAGTAAAAGCAACTCTAGTAGCTGAACTTGAACTCATATTTTTAGTCAGGATGGAAAATATATCACCATCGAGAGTAGTGACCCTAATGAGCAAGGGAAAACTTGTTGATGACATGTGTGATGTGAAATTTTACTAACTCTAAATATTAAACATTTAGAATCTTATCAAGTATTTAGATTCTAAGATTCAAAGCCTTGCCACCTAATCATGATTTAAAGGGGTTCTCATGCCATGTGTTGTGAAAGTAATCATTGGATAACATGTCGATAAAGTATCAGGGGAAATTTCTCCATTGGTGCCTCTTGAGTAACCCTGAGATTTGATTTCCATCGTGAACATTCTTGAAGGTTTTGAATGTATTTTATGGTTTTATTTTACTAGACACTACCACTAAAGACTTTTAAAAATTTGGACCCTCATCAAAATGATATGTAGATGTTTGAGCTTAACCAACATGCACAAACTATGTGCATACTAGAATTAACTTGCCTGACCCTACCATTGACTAATTTTTTAATGGCTTAGTTATTGATTAATTTCAACTCCATCAATGCTTAGCTAATTGAAAACATTAACCACTTATCATAGATCATGAATAGATTGTTGACCACTAACAAACACCACCATTATAGACTACTAAGGGATGGACCACCAACATTTGAGCCAACTGTAACTCTACAGACATCAATAACTATGACAGTCAACCATTGGGCCAAACATCACCGCCTATATGGCATGCACCCTTTGTGGCATGGAGAAGCACACACTATTTTTAATGATGTTTCCTTTTCATTTTATAATTCCTTGCTAGGTACATTTTGGCATCCTTCACCATATCATGACCTTTTTATTGTGAACTGCCTAAAGGGCTAAAATAGTTTTGTCTATGCCATTTAAGATTCAATCCCTATTGAATCCAAGGTGGAGGGAGATAGCTCAAGTGCAGACATAGAGAAGAATCTCAGAGATTATTTACAAGTTAGTAATGGATAATGCATATGTTTTAATTGACATAATGTCTCAAACAAGTAGTATGGTATATAAGTTTTTGACAGAATGTCTCAAATAGAGCTTTAAAATAGGGTAGAACAAGGTGTTTGGCATAAAAGACTATGGAATCATATATAATTTTAACATAATGTTTTAAATCCAAATGCATTTTAATTTTATGCCAAACATAAAAAAAACATACAAATTACCCATGCTTACAACTTGAAATATTGTTGGTGGGTAGTTAGCAGTTAGTTGTTTTCATAGTTAGCTTGTAGTTGTGGGCGGTGTTAGAAATGTTATGATCATAGTGAGAGGGCTATGCTAGTGGTCTATGTGTGGTCTGTAGTAAGTGGTTAGCTAAACATGGATGAAGCAAAAAGCGATCGATGACTAAGCTGTTGAAAAGTCAAACAATGGTGGAGTTTGGTGAGTTGATGCTAGTATACATGTAGTTTGTGCATGTTAGTTAAGCTCAGCCTGTGTGAACATGCGATGTGCATGTCATTTTTTATTATAGCCTTAATGGAGCACACACATTCATACACATCTCAATCAAAATTATTCAACATGAAAACATGGATAATACATTTATAATTTAATGGTTGGTTTTTCCACATATTTATACATTTAAAACAAATGCATAGCACTTCCAAAATCCTCAATTAATAAATAATAATCATCCTCCACCAATCACCAAATAAATGCCATTTTTGCAATATATGGAGGGAATGGTATGACCCTCAACCTTCCATAGGTGGCTCTTGGATTTTTATCTTCCATCATTGACTAAATGGGCTTGAAAAGCATTTCAAAAGACCAAAAATATGTTATCCACCAGTAAGCATCCATGATTGGATATTTAATGGACAGTTAAAACTTATAAAAATGAGAGTTTTTAATGTGTAGAGATGGGCAAGTTTCTTTTAAAGAGGAAAGGGAAAGGAAGGGGTAGAAAGGGAGGTTGAGTTTAGAGTTAGTTATAGCTTATTTTAGTTTAGTTTACTTTAATTTACTTAAAGGGCCAAAGAAACTCTATCTTGGGCCCCTCTAACTCTATCTAACTCCATCTATTTAGAGAGGGGGACCTCCCCCCCTTTGCCCTCTATATAAACTAAACTCTATCTAACTCTAATCTAATCTAATTTATATAGAGAGGGGAGAGGTTGAGTGTTTTAAATAGCCCACAAACATAATCAGGTTCTCATTCCCTGATTAGCACTGTGTGCATCTACTAAATCATTTCCAAACCTAGTCATTTTTCTAACTTCACTCAGCACTACATGTTTCATTTAATTCATTTCCCAAAATAGTTGGACTTTGAGCTCCGCATACCAAATACTAGTTGATGCTCAAAACACAACTGGTCTAGTTGATATTTTATCCCTGCCTATCATAGCAACAATGTTGAAGGCTAAGCAAAGTTATGATAAGGTTTTGGAACCTAAAAAACACTACAAACTTCACACACCATGCTCCATGACCTAATTAACACTTCAAAAGTTTATTACAACTCCTTGCTTACTCAAAATCCACACAGATATAATCAGCGATTAAAATCTGATTAGCATAGAGTTACTGTGCCAAGCACACCATACACATAGTTGGAGTTTGTGATATGGTTAAAACTGCATCCCAAGAACAAGACTATTGTAGACTTATTTAGTACTCAAATACATGATTGGTACTAAAACAACTTATAATCCAACTACATCTCAACAACAAGACTGCCATATAGCTATTCAGTAATCAAAGACATGATTGGTACTAAAACAACTTATTATCCAACTGCATCTCAATAACAAGACTGCCATATACCTTCTCAATAATCAAAGATTTGATTGATACTAAAACAAATTATAATCCAGTAGCTTCCCAAACAACTTATAATCCAACATCTTTGAGATCTACATATTCTAAAAACTTGGTTATTCTTGTCATGACACTTTAGGAGAAGGTGGTTTCCTAGGTTCAAAATCTTATTGGTATCATTGAAGGTATAAATAACACCATTGGTGTTAAACATGGTTTTATTCTTTCTCTAATTTTATTTGGTTTCCACATAGATGAATTAGAGGATATCATTGGAAGTTCAATAAAAACAAGTAACAATTATATTCTTTATGATATAATCATCACAATTATTATTTTTGATAACATCATTCTCATATCACATACTACTATGGGGCTACAGATACTTCTTGACATTCTAAGATCATTTTGTGATATTCATGATTTACAAGTGAGCTAAAGTAAAACAAATGTCATGGTTTTCAACAAAACCAAAAAAACATCACATGGGACTAATCTCATTTACAAAATAAGCTTGGTTGTCGTGGTTTTCTCCTATACTAATCTTTGCATGCCTTTCAAAGGACATCCCTTCAATATGAACTCTATTATAAAAGAGAGATTATGAAAAGGGTATATGTTGCTCTTAATAGACTTGAGAGACAATGATTCCAACTTTATTTTCAGTGTACCAAAGAAAAAATATGTATTTTCTAAAATTTAGTGTCACCAACATTATTATATAAACATTGTGAGATTTGGAGCCCTATACTTTGTATTACTATTCGGATTAGATTGATGGAGTTCTTATTTAAATGTTATAAAAAAATATTTCAAGAAAAATGGTCAGTTCAATTTGTAATTATTTTTACTAAATTTGGCACCCATCCCCTTCATATTTTAATTGTTTTATATATAGTGATGTTGCTTCACATATTAAATTTTTTTGTAGATACAACATATAGAATTCAAACTCTACATTGCAGATGTGTTTCTTCATTAACAAAAAGCATCTATAAGAAATTATAGGTGAAAAGATAATATTTCTCATTCTCATTTTTGGCATGTTGAATTTCAAGATTGATGAAGATCAACACCCTTTGATATGAAGGTCTGTGTTATTATTGAAAAAATAGAAGTCCTTGGATCTTATATAATTTGACAACATGAGTGTGATTGAGTAAAAAAGATGTCATCATAATAGAAGTTTACCTCACACTATTGGATGAACAACTTTTAGGTTGGGATGTTAGGCTGTCAAGGTAAAGACCTTTTAAAATTTGAAGCGCGTGGTTGCAATAAAGGGTCAAATCTCTCCACATCAGTCTCCAACTAATTGATCATTTATATTATCTCCTTCCATCCAATCCTCTTGATTAATAAATATAATCTTGTTGGTCAGAGACAAACCCCTGGGTTCCACCAACTCATTGCATTAATCTCAATCCATTAGATTTATTATTATCTAATAGATTAAGTATCTTTTGTTATAAATAATGATGCAAGGTTGGTAAAATGCCTCATACCATTAAATTGATAATACTTGGATTAATTTGTAGTCTTTCATCTACCTAAGCTCAGTAAGATGATAGTTTGGTTTAATTAAAAAAAAGTAGATGAATTCCTCCACACGGATTCTTCTTCCATTAAGCTTAAGTTCAAACTCATTCTTTTTCAGATTCGTTGGGTGGATTTATTGTGAAGTGGCTATTCAAAGGTAGTTTATGGGGATGCAATCTTGGCTTTAAACTTAAAATATACAAGATGATATGGCATGTCTACTCATCTCAATTAAGTATATAAGCAAACTTTCTTTCAGAGAGGCAACCCATTTTAGTTAGAGAAAAAAAGACATCCATACAACATTTTTAAAGGGTAGGCCATTTCATTTGTAGGAAATGTATCCAAAAAAAAAGAAAATAGACAAGATATGGTTGAAAATACTTCTCAACTACCCATACACCTAACAATAAAAGACTCAATATTTGTTGTATTTTCTTGATGTTATATATGGTAATTTTTTCATTTATTAAAGGAGATGAGTTTCTAAGCATGATATGCTTATTGAGTTTTAAAAAATAAAATTTGAATCCTTTTTATTTGGATGTGTATGTGTATCTTCAGCTATAGTTGCAATAAAGTGTGATTATGCATATTTTTAGAGTAATAGATTTATTGTGGCTCTTCTTTGTCTACCACTTGGATTTTATCTTGTTGGTGAAATTATGTTTATGGGTTTTGCCTTTCCCTTTATAATTTATTTATTTTGTTTCATTATTTTCTCTTCCTATATATCAGTCCCATTGTGTTCAAATAGATAGAAAATCCTCCCATTTCTATTATGGCGAATCACCATTTACTTTTATGTTTCTTTATCCCATTTCCTCTCGAAGTTTTACTTCTATTTATGTAGGTTGGCAAACAGAACCAATCAACTCTAGTGGTTCTCTACAAGGAGAAGGCTCACACTGAGCAAAGATCCCATGTTGTGTTTGAATACGAGGGTGCCATCAAAAGGGAATTTTAAGACAATAACACAATAATTGGGCATAATATATATCCATTCAAATATCTTCAATCATTTATGAATTTGTGTGAACAAGAGATCAAGAACACTTGGTATACTCAATGAATGTGTTTCCAACATGGAATTGATGTTGATGTTCATTATTTTCCTCTTGATACATTTTTTTAAAACCAAAACTCCCTACATGTTCAAAAAATAGATTGATAGAGGCATGAGATATGAGATTTAAAAATCTAACATAAAATTAACTTGGGCAGAACCATAAAAAGCATTGAAAACAAAATACATCACTTCATGAAACACTAGATCTTCAAATAGAATATTAGTGTATTGTTACTCCCAAGTACACTCGAGTCTCTTTTGGTTTGATATTTATTTTAGGATAATTGTGGTTATGCTCTCATGAATGTTTCATGGGTTAGGGTACTTTCTTTTGTAACATTAGTGGATATGTAAACTTTAAAATAATGTACCAAAATCATAAAAGCATTTTATAATTAAGTGTCTATTATATTATGAGATTTGTGGTAGGTTTTATTGGCTCTTTAGAGGAAATTAAGGTTGTCTATGAGATTTTATTCATTATGAAAATCAAATATATCTAGTTTTATTAATCAAAGAGATGAATAAACATAGATGGATTCTTAAGAGTTGTCATCACACCTCTTTGCTTTATGGTTCAAATTCAAACTCCTTTATTCAAATTCAAATTCAGAGGCACAAACGAATGATCCCACTGTTTTACTCAACAATCATAAGTTGTCAAGAGAAAAACCTCAACAACTTCGATAATGTATTTTATGTTTCATCTCTTTTTTATCATGCTTTCTCTTATTTAAATTGTACTTTTTTGGTAATCCTATTACCTTGTTATAGTTATTATTAGGCATTAATAATGTATTCTATTTAATTTTATATGTACAAAAGTTGTTGATGAAGGGAGGGAAGACAAAAGCAATAAGGCAATTATTTGAAAATAAATATGTGAAAAATCCAAGCACAAGGCAAGTTAATAGGTGTTACTAAACACAAAACCCAATGCCACCAACTTCAAAGTCTCTATCCCTAAAAAATATCTTTAAATGTGAAAAATATTTTATTTTGAATAATTGTAATGAATATGTTATTTTGCATGCTTTGACCTACCACAATCTTTAAAGTTTACCCAATGCTTCCAAGTTTCATATAATTCAAAAAATTTGAATCACAAGTCACTCTCTACAAGAGATGTTTTTAATCATTTCATACTTTACACCATAATATTTAAATATAAGTATAGGTAGTTAAGCTTCCCCTTCTATGAAGCAGGGCTTTGACTCATTCATTTTTATAAAGAATTAGAAAATATATTCATTTAATTTTATTGGAAAAGAATAATAGATTGTATATTAATTTTTTATTATTTTTAAATATATATTAATATTTAATAATAGGTTAATATGATGGTAAGAAAAGTACATCCAAAATAAAAATTTATAATATAAGGAGCTAAAAACACATGAATTAAGTTATAGATTTTATGTTTCACAATCTATAAAATTAGATGTATAAGTTTATTTTTTAATATGTGTTAGTTGTTATTTGACTTTTAGAGAACAATGTATGATTAATATTTGAATATCAAATAAAAATAATATACGACTTTACCAAAAACTTATACATTAAACAATTAAATTGATGAGATCTTTTTTCTACCTTATAAATATTATAAATAAAACTAGCATACATATATTAGATAAATCTATGTAAAATACATCAATAGATATTATTTTCGAGGCACTCACAATTCAATACGATATAAATACCTTCTTATCATAAATACATGTATTTTACATAAATTTATATAAAATATGTATACTAGTATATATAACCTATAAAATACAGCTGTCCCGGGTTCGAGTCACAACCCAAACTCCCTAAGGCATCCATGGTCATTAATGCAACCCCACTTTTCAGGAGAGCCAAACGATGCATGTTGTTGTGCATAGGTAGGCGGTTAATGTCATCGGACAGCATCATCACCTACTATTTCAAAATTTTGCTTGGATCGGAATTCCTTTAGCGTCAATTCTGGTGCTCACCAGACGATGATTGTGATGCTTTCTCTGCCTCTGGTTACATGTAAGATATGATTTGTTGTTAGATGTTTCTGACAAGGATCTTTAGCTGGTAAGGAAAGTGTATGGATCTGATCTTGAAGTGAAAGAGACGGTGTTTACAGTGATGAGATAAAACCTTAACTAAGAGTGATTCAGAATTTGAGAAACTAGTTTAAATTTGATCATTTTATTTAAGAATGATATAAATGAATAAAGTAATGGAAGAGATTCGATGCCATAAATAAAATCTGTGATCCAACTCAGTTAATACAACTGTATATCTAGGACTGTTTTGAGAAATGGAGAAAGGTTTGGGATTGACCTGCAATACCCGTTGGTTTCAATTCATCAATTGGGGTTAACTTGATTCCGATGGGTCAGTATTTATATGATAAAATGACAAATAAAGAAGAGGAGTATAGGAGGAGGAAAGAGGTTTGTAACTAAGATCGTCTTGTCTAACTGAATCTAATAATATTTACTTAGTTTTGAGAATTGGAGAATGATTTGGGCTTGTTCTTCAATGTTAACAGATGTACTATTCCAACAACATGAATTAATTTGATCTAAATTGGAGAACTTCTATGATGACAAGATAATAGAGTTCTGGATAAGATTGTATGCTTTACATTTAGAGTAATTGAATGTTCATATTTTCTTTGGAAATGGGGATCTATTTGGGAAATCAAAAAGTTTTCAATTTATGAAAGAATTTTTTTTTGGGTTTGATATGGTTAAATCATTATATTTAAATTAAATGAAGTGAATTATTTATATATATATATATATATATATATATATATATATATATATATATATAAAATGGAAAGTCTTTTAGAAGGTTTTTTTTTCCCTTTTTAGTAGATTATATAGTTAAATATTGCAATAATATTTACAGTAGATTTAAAATCGGTATAATAATTAGAAAGAGGGCCTTGTTAAAAATTGGATCTTGAAGAAGAAAGCAAAGGGGTAGAATGTTAAAGATATAGAAGAAAGGAAATAATGGGTTTGGAGGTAAAAGGTGAGGAGGGATATAAGAAAATTATTATGGAGACCAGAAAAAGATTGAAACGAATAATAAATGTTTCATAAGTTCAACGGAAAAGAAGGAAAATATTTATAAGGGAATTCAATGCTAGAAAAGGATTTGAAAGATGATAGAATGCAAGAAAATGAATTAAGGAAAGAAAATGTGAGATTGGTAATGGTTACATAAGATGAGAAAGGGCAGGGGAATATGGTTATGATAGATGAGAAAGGGTTGTGAAAGAAAGTTGGTGGAGAGGTTACATGTGTAAGGGTTGATGCATTGGATAAATATATGTATAGGTAATCAAGCCTCCCCTTCTATCAAGTAGGGCTTTGACCCATTATTCATTTTTATAAAGAATTGGAAAGATATATTTATTTAATTTTATTGGAAAAGAATAATAAATTATATACTATTTTATTATTATTTTTAAATATATATTAATATTTAATAATAAGATAATATGATGGTAAGAAAAATACATTTAAAATAAAAATTTGAAGAAAAAAGAAAAGAAAAACCACAAAAATTAAGTTACAGATTTTATAGTTTATAATGGATTACAACCCATGATCTAATATTTATTCTACAATTAAATCTAAAATGTCAAATAAAAATAATACACAATATTATCAATATATATAAAAGTTAAATTGTTAAAATCTTTTTTCAACTTATAATTGCTAAATAAAAATAAAAATAATAAAAAATTGAAAACATACAAACGAAAACTAGTGAAATTTTCTCAACTTACCACCATAACAAGCATCTAAAATAACATATTTATTTAATATATTTTTTCTATAAGGTGGAATGGCCCTCTGGGATACTTTACATTGAGGAAACAAAGAGATCCATTGGAACATGCAGTAGATATTCCTCCAAAAAGGAAAGATAAATCAGCTTTGAGAGAGCATTCTTACAAAACCAAGCATACTATCTGCATTGAAGATGCCAAGATAATTGTTCCAGCGGGGACACATGCTCCATGCAGCAATTATTAGGGCCTCTGCAACCTAATCATGAGTTAAGCTGTTCTCGTGCCACGTGTTGTGAAAGCATTCGCTGGCCGACATGCAGGCACTGCGCCGGGTGAAATTTCTGTGTTAATATTAATTATTTAATGGCGGATGCAGTACAGCTGAAGTTTCGAGATGACATCCTACCGACAACCAACGAAACGGTTGGACGGAAAATACGAATCAACCGGACCGAATTCAACGGTTTGGATTCTACGTCTACGGGTGGATTCTACTAAGTTGTACGCTGTTTAGTCAATATTTTATATTAAATAATAATGAATTTAAAAGGGGCAGAGTGCCTTGGAGCTTCTTTCTGTCTCTCTAAAGAGCACGTGTGTAGAGTTTAAATCAAAGCAAATTACGCAAGCGGGACGGCCCGTACGGGTTCAGTGGTACGTACGGTTTGGGCTACGACGCGGCTGCCCCAGGTACGAGTCGCGACCCGACAACCCTTCGAAAAGCATCGAAGAAATTTAAAAAATGAATCTTCTGTGCGCTTGCAGGTCCATGGTCATTAATCAATTCTCAGGACCGCGTTTTTCTTGGGCTGTGACGATGCCAGGAAGCTTGGTGGGACTGCGACGCGGACTGCGACTGCGACCCCACCTAAAGGAGAGCCAAACGATGCATGTTGTTGTGTTTAGGTGGCGGCAACACCCTCGCAAATGCAACGCCGGCTGGAATAAACACGCTGCACTTATTGGAGTTAGGTGTGTGGGAAGTTTACCTCCGCTCTGGGACCCGTCCTTGTGCTTCCCCTCATTTAACCATTCATTATCATAGCGCTTGCATCTTCTAGAAATTACTGCTCCTGTCAGAGTACTCTACTTTTATTGCGTGTTGCTGGATTTTTCTATAAAGGAGATGCTCAGTTGTTAAAAAGGGTATGCTTACCGTCTACTCTGCTGTTTAATGACAGATTGTGGCTACAGGAATAGCATAGGATTTTTAACTGGCTCGAACCCTGGACGTCCCGGTTTAAAGCGAAAATGTTTGGGAGCTCGTCCGTGGTACATGGCGTCTTTTGTTTCCTAATATTCATAAGCAGTCCGGGGATCTTCCAGCTGAACATGCTTGCGGTGGCCAGAGTCATTCGGGAGATCAATGTAAATGCTGAAATGTCAAGAAAGATTCCAGACTTTAGCGAACTGCCTAGCGTATTGAGAGAGCGGATGCATATAACCGGGTACAGATCGTCGACTCTTCCGATTTTCCAAGAAGCTCCGGCGTTTCGTAACGGCAGAGAATGCGTTATTTCAGCGCCGGCGTGGATGACGATGTCATCGGAGCAACAAGGAGAAGAAGAGCTCTATGATTCGAACTCGGTACATATTGCAATGACGCTGGACGCTGCTTATTTGAGAGGAGTCGTCGCTGGAATTCTGTCCATTCTTCAGCACGCTGCTTGCCCGGAGAATGTGGTGTTTCATTTTCTGGCTTCGGACAGGAAAGCTGATCTGAAAGCTACGCTAATGGCTACTTTTCCATACCTGCGCTTCAAGCTGTATCATTTTGACGAGAATATTGTGAAGAACAAGATATCCTACTCCATTCGGCAGGCTTTGGATCAGCCATTGAACTACGCCCGGTCTTATTTGGCTGATATTTTGCCTGCCTGCGTGGGAAGAATTATATACCTCGATTCTGATTTGGTTGTTGTGGATGACATAGCAAAGCTTTGGGAAACAACCTTGGAATCTTCCATACTTGCCGCTCCCGAGTATTGTCATGCAAACTTCACCAAATATTTCACGGATAATTTCTGGTCGGATCCGGATTTATCCCGAACATTTGAAGGTAGAAAGGCTTGTTATTTCAATACAGGGGTTATGGTGATCAATTTGGTGAAATGGCGTCAAGGGATGTACACGGTGAAGATCGAGGAGTGGATGGAAGTGCACAAGAAGAGACGGATCTACGAGCTGGGGTCTCTGCCGCCATTTTTGCTGGTGTTCGCGGGAGGAGTGAAAGCGGTGGATCACAGGTGGAATCAACACGGCTTGGGCGGGGATAACTTCCAAGGGCGATGCAGGGATCTTCATCCCGGCCCCGTGAGTTTGCTCCATTGGAGCGGCAAAGGAAAACCCTGGCTGCGTCTTGATTTAAGGCACTCTTGCCCGCTCGACTCCCTCTGGGCTCCCTATGACCTCTTTCACCCCGCCTCTTTTCTCCACGGATGATTTTGCGTACTATGTAATGTATAGCCAATTACAATCTGAATACTGAGCAAGGAGCTGCCTCAAGATAGTGCCGCTAAAACCACACACAGACCTATATTACTAATAACGTGTCTTAGCTGGTATAAATGTGCATTGCCGATAAACAAGACTGGTGCAGTGGAAAAAGCCAGACGTTAATGCAAATGTATGGGCATCCATTCCGGCTGCCAACTGCCAGCTCGCACAGCCGCTCTTCACAACAAACCGCCCCTCTAAAACCGTGGACACTTAGTGATATCACATGAAATACCATGTCATTGCCCCTCACAATCACTGCCTAAGTCACTTTGAAATCTTTCACCTCTTGTAAGTTTTGTATGGCTTTGTTGTAATTTCTCTATGTCAATATATCGATAACATAGACAAACATAAGTTATAATATAGACTTTCGAATCTCAATGTCTTGTCTCCATATCATTGGCATTGCAACGTTGATTTCGATTGCATATAGGACATGGAATCTTCTCACAATCAAATCAATGTCATGTTCATGTCCTCCTCGTTGACCTTCACTATAGTAAATGTCCAATCAAAGAACCCACCACCTTACATGTTGTGTACCCCTTTCTAATCGATGCAAGCCATTAAATCTAACAACTGCCTTAAATTTGGATAGTCTTATGAATGCCTAAATGTTGGCTCAAATCCCAATGAACACAAATGTAATCTATCATGAAATATAGATGGCACATTTTACATGAAGGTTTGGAATTGGAATGAGATGATGATTGTTGGCCTAGATCATGTCTCTAAGTACAGTATGGAAATGATTTTTTTACCAACACATCACATCGTGTTTGATAACCCCAACAGATGGCCAAGAAAGGTAATCACAAATGGTCTGAACATTTACAACTTCAATTTGGATATATTGATTGTATATACCCATGTCCACTTCAATTTTTTATCCAAATCCTAAAAACCCAATCACCCAAAGTTGCCCTGACCCCAACATGTTGGGCTCTTCAACTAGCCAATATAAATGTCCCTTTATCGAAATCAAGGTAGTTATAATTTTGACGTAAAGATTGGGAAAAAACACCATCTCTATCTACAAAGAATGCAAGCCATCATAGATGAAAGCATTGAATGTCAATTCATATCCCGATCCCCATATTTCAATTGTTTTGCATGTAATGATGTTGCTTCACATATTACTTTTTTTGCATAGATACAACATGTAGAATTAAAAATTTACTTTGGAGATGTGTTTCTTCAGTAAATAAAAAACATCTCTAATAAATTATAAAAGGTGAAAAGAGAATATTTATCATTCTCATTTTTATCATGATGAATTTTGAGATTGTTGAAGATCAACATCTTTTTCTCTAAAGATCTGTGTTATTTTGAAAAAAATTGAAGTCTTTCGTGATATGGTGTAATGTTTTAAAGCTCTTTCTCTCTTTATATTTCATTTTTAACAAGTTCAAAATTATCTAAGTATCCAATCTCCAGGTAATAATTTGAGTCAGGTAATCATTTTTAAGGTTTAATCTCCTTTTCTTTCAATGAGAGTCTCTAAACATTGCATATTCTAGAATTTGATGGCATGAGTGTGATTGAGTAAAGATGATGACATCGTAATATAATTTTGCCTCACACCATTGGATGATTTTTTTTAAGTGGGGATGTTATGCTATCAAATGAAGGACCTTTGAAAATTCAAAACACATGGTTACAACAAAGGGTTAAATCTCTCCACATTAGTATCCAACCACTTGATCATTTAGGTTATCTCCTTCCATATGATCCTCTTGATTGATAGGGATCATATTTTTGGTCAAAGACATACCCCTATGTCCCACTAGCTCATTGCATTAATCTCAATCCGTTAGATTTGTTATTATCCAATGGCTTGAGTGTCTTTTGTTATAAATAATTTTGTTTAAGGCTGATAAAATGCCACACACCATTAGATTGACAATACTTGGATTAATTCAAAGTTTTTCATCTATTTAAGCTCAAGAACATGATTGTTTGGTTTAACCATAGACAAAAGCAGATGAATTCTTCCACAGATTCTTCTTCCATTAAGCTTAAGTTCAAACTCGTTCTTTTGCAAAGTTGTTGGGTGGAGTTATTTTGAAGTGACGATTCAAATGAAGTTTATGGAGATGCAATCTTGGCTTTAAATTTAAAATCTGCAGGAGAATATGGCATGTCTGCTCATATGAATCGAGTATGCAAGCATTCTTGATTTTAGAGAGATAGCCCATGCTAGGTATTGAAAAAGGACACCCCCACAACATTCTCAAAGGGAATGGATTTGAGTTTGTAGGAAATGTATCGAAAAGAATAGACAAGACTTAGTTGAAAATACTTCTCAGCAACACATACATTTAATAATAATAGATAAGTTATATTGTCCCTCTTTTATCGATGTTATATATTGTAATTTTCTCATTTTTTGAAGGAGATGGTATTCTGAGAATTATATGCTTACCGAGTTTTAAAGACTCATATCTTAACCTTTGCTTTATCATCGTGTATGTATACCCTGAGCCCTCATTGCAATAGAGTGTGATTGTCCATAATTCCTACATAATATAGTTATTGTGGCTCTTTTTTGTTTGCCCCTTGGCTCTGGTCTTACGAATACAATTTTATATGTGGTAATTTTTACTACGTATTTAGTGGAAATTAAGGCTCTCTATGAAATCTTGTTCATTACGAAGATCAAAGATGTTTAGTTCTCTTCATCAAAGAGATGACTTCTTAAGAGTTGTTAGCACAACTCTTTGGTTTATGGTTCAAATTTAAACTCCTTTCTTCAACCTTAAATTCAGAGGTACAAATGAATGAACCCACAATTTTGCTTAGCAATCACAAGTTGTCAAGAAAAATATCTCAAAAACTTAGATCCTATATTTTATATTTCATATCTTATTTAAAATATATTTTTCCTATAATCAAATTACCCTGTTATAGTTACTATTAAACATTAATAATATATTCTAAATAATTTTTAGATCTAAAAAAAGTTGATGGAGTGAGGAAGACATAAGCAATAAGAAAATAAGGAAAACCCAGCGCTGAATGCTACTGAATTCCTTAGGATATATCTTTACATGTGGAAAATATTTATTTTGAATAGTTGGAATGAATATGTTGTTTTGTATGCTTTGGCCTACCAAATAATAAAATCAAAAAGTTATTCATGAATTTGGGTCATATATGTTTCATTTGTATGTGATGGAGATTACAAAGCTAGGTTTGATGAAATAGTGTCGCTTTTACTTTATTTATCAAGCTACACATCTTTTTAGATATTTGATTGTGAGAATTAAATAGAAATACTCATCTTTTAGATATTTTGACGAATTGGATGTCCCCTAATAAAAATGCTTAATGTAAGGAACACTCATATTTATATATAAACCAAAACATAGACAAAGATACCGATATCTATATAATTCTGAATTTGTCCTTCAATTTTTTTTTTTAACTCTATGAAAAAGTACAAAAAGATACAAATTAATGTCGTTTTAAAAATATAAGATGTAAGAAGTTAAGTGTCAATATGGACGATGAATAGTTAGTTGCAGGAATAGACTCTTTCTCTGCAAAACGGACCTAGACAGAACAGAGCAGAGCAGAGCAGCATTCGAATGGGGAAAGCGTGGGTGAGATTTAAAAAGTCATCCCGTCGGTAGCTTAGAATATATCATAATACTCTACACATGCCTGCTTCGAATATTCCCCAGTGAAGGCGGCTCTGCTAGCCGAACTTAAACTCGTATTTTTAGTCGGGTTGGAAGAGACATCACCAACAAGCAAGGGCACCTAGATATACTACGCCAAGCGCATCATACACACAGTCAGAGTTTGCGATCTAGTTACAACTGCATCCCAAGAACAGGATTGCCATAGACTTATTCGGTACTCAAAGACTTGATTGGTACTAAAACAATTTATAATCTAATTACATCCCAAGAACAAGACTACCATAGACCTATTCAGTAATCAAAGACCTGATTGATACTAAAACAACTTATTATCCAACTACATCTCAAGAACGAGAATGCCATAGACCTATTCAATAATCAAAGATCTAATTGGTACTAAAACAACTTATAATCCAACAGCTTCGCAAACAACTTATAATCCAATAGAATTTGGTTGTTCTTGTCATGACACTTTAGGAGAAGGTGGTTTCCTAGATTTGAACTCTTATTGGTTTCATTGAAGGTATCAATAGCACCATTAGTGTTAAACACGGTTTTATGCTTTTCTAACTTTATTTGGTTTCTACATAGATGAATTAGAAGATATCATTGGAAGTTCAATAAAAACAAGTAACAATTGTGTTCTTTATGATATACTCATCACTATTTTTTTTTTTTGATGACATTATTCTCATGTCGCATACTACCACAGGGATACATATACTTCTTGACATTCTAAGATCATTTTGTTATATTCATGATTTACAAGAGAGCTCGAGTAAAAAAACATCATGGTTTTCAACAAAACTAAACAAAAATCACACGGGACTAATCTAATTTACAAAGGAAGCTTAGTTGAAGTGGTTTTCCCCTATACTAATCTTGGCATGCGTTTCAAAGGACCTCCCTTCAATATGAACTATGTTGTAGAGAGAGATTGAAAAAAGGGTATGTTGCACTTTGTAGACTTGAGAGACAATGTTACTAGTGTCAATTTTAGTGTGCCAATTTTTTTTTTTTTATGTATCTTCTAAAATTTAGTGTCACCAACATTATTGTATAAATATTATGAAATTTGGAGCCCTGTACTTTGTAGTAATAGTTGGAATTTCATTGATAGAGTTCTTATTTAAATGCTATCAAATATCTTGCAAGAAAAATAGTCGGTTCCATTTTTAATTTTTTTTTACTAAATTTGGCACCCATCCCCTTCATATTTCAATTGCTTTGTATGTAGTGATGTTGCTTCACATATTAATTTTTTTCATAGATACAACATGTAGAATTAAAACTCTACATTGCACATATGTTTCTTAATTAAACAAAAAGCATCTCTAAGAAATTATAGGTGAAAAGAGAATATTTTTCATTCTCATTTTTGTCATGATGAATTTCAAGATTGATGAAGATCAACACCCTTTGATATGAAGGTCTTCATTATTATTGGAAAAATAGAAGTCCTTCCTAATATGGTGTAATATTTCAAAGCTCTTGCTCTATTTATATTTCATTGCTAACAAGTTCAAAATTGGCTAAATATCTAATCTTCAAGTAATAATTCAATCAAAGCAATAATTTTTAAGGTTCAAGCTCCTTTTATTTCAGTGAGTCTCTAACCATTAGATCTTATATAATTTGATGGCATGAGTGTGATTGAGTAAAAATGATGCCATTATCATAGAAGTTTACCTCACATTGTTAGATGAACAACTTTTAGGTGGGGATGCTAGGCTGTCAAGTTAAATACCTTTTAAAATTTGAAGCACGTGGTTGCAATAAAGGGTCAGATCACTCCACATTAGTCTCCAACCATATGATCATTTATATTATCTCCTTTCATCCAATCCTCTCGATTAATAAAGATAATCTTATTGGTCAGATACACACCCCTGGGTCCCATCATCTCATTGCATTAATCTCAAGCCATTAGACTTGTTATAATCCAAAAGATCAAGCATCTTCTATTATAAATAATGATGCAAGATTGGTAAAATGCCTTACACCATTAGATCAACAATACTTGGATTAATTCATAGTCTTTCATCTACCTAAGCTCAAGAATACAATAGTTTGGTTTAATCAAAAAATATATATGAATTCGTCCACACAAATTCTTCTTCCATTAAGCCTAAGATCAAACTCATTCTTTTTCAGAGTTGTTGGGTGGATTTATTATGAAGTGGCTATTCAAAGGTAGTCTATGGGGATGTAATCTTTGCTTTAAATTTAAAATATACAAGATGATATGGCATGTCTACTCATCTCAATCAAGTACGTAAGTAAACTTTCTTTTAGAGAGACAACCCATGTTAAATACAGAAAAAAAGAAACTCACACAACATTTTCAAAGGGAAGGCCATTTCATTTGTAGGAAATGTACCAGAAAAAATGAAAATAGACAAGACCTAGTTGAAAATACTTCTCAGCTACTCATACACCTAACAAGAAAAGACTCAATATTTTTTGTTATTTCTTGATGTTACATATTGTAATTTATTTATTTATTAAAATAGATGACTTTATAAACATGATATGCTTACTAAATTTTAAAAACTAAAATTTAAATCCTTGCTATTTGGATGTGTATGTGTATCCTTAGCCATAGTTGCAATAAAGTGTGATTGTGCATATTTTCAGAGTAATAGAGTTATTGTGGCTCTTCTTTGTCTACCACTTGGATTTGATCTTGTTGGTGCAATTACATCTATGGGTTGTGTCTTTCCCTTTATAGTTTATTTGTTTTGTTTTGTTATTTTCTCTTCCTACATATTGGTCACATTGTGTTCAAATAGATAGAAAATCCTTCCATTTCTATTCTAGTGAATCATCACTTACTTTATGTTTCTTTATCCCTTTTCCTCTTCAAGTATTATTTCTATTTATATAGGTTAGCATTAGGATAGAAAACATAACCAATCGACTCTAGTGGTTCTCTGGAAGGAGAAGTCTCACACTAAGTAGAGATCCCATGTTTTGTTTGAATACGAGGGTGCCATCATGAGGTCATTTTAAGACATTAACACAATAATTGGGCATAATCGATATCTATTCAAAGATCTTAAATCATTTATGAAATTGTGTGAGCAAGGGATCAAGAACACTTAGTATACTCAATGCACGTGTTTCCTACATGGAATTGGTGTTAATGTCCATTGTTTTCCTCTTGATACATTTTTAAAAAATCAAAACTACCTACATGTTGAAAAAATACCTTCATAGAGGCATAAGAGACGAGATTTAAAAATCTAACATAAAATTAACTTGCGCAAAACCATAAAAAACATTGAAAACAAAATGCATCACTAGATGAAACACTAACTTCAAATAGAATATAGATGTATTATTACTTCCAAGTACACCAAGGTTTCTTTTAGTTTGATATTTAATTTAGGTCTATTGTGGTTATGCTCTCATAAATGTTGTATGGGGTTAGTGTACTTTCTTTTGTACCATTAGTGGATATGTAAACTTTGCAATAGAATAAAAAAATCATAACATCATTTTATAATTAGGTGTCTATTATATTATGAGATTTGTGATAGGTTTAATTGTCTCTTTAGAGGAAATTAAGGTTATCTATGAGATCTTATTCATTATCAAGATCGAATATGTTTAGTTCTATTCATCAGAGAGAAGACTAAACACAAATGGCTTCTTAAGAGTTGTTACAATAACTCTTTGCCTTATGGTTCAACTTCAAACTCTTTTATTCAACCTCAAATTCAAAGGCACAAATGAATGATCCCACTTTTTTATTCAACAATCACAAGTTGTCAAGAGAAAAACCTCAACAACTTAGATAATACATTTTATGTTTCATCTCCTTTTTATCATGCTTGCTCTTATTTAAATTGTACTTTTCATGTAATCCTATTACCTTGTTATAGTTACTATTAGGCATTAATAATATATTTTTTTAAATTCTAGATGTAAAAACTTTCTTGATGGAGGGAGGGAAGACAAAAGCAACAAGGAAATTAGTTGAAAAATATATGTGAAAACTCCAAGCACAAGGAAAGTTGATAGGTACTACTAATCATAGAACCCAATGCCACCGACTTCGAGGTCTCTATCCTTGGAAAATATCTTTACATGTGGAAAATATTTATTTTGA
The DNA here is from genome assembly GCA_037957365.1 of Torreya grandis. Classification (NCBI taxonomy): domain Eukaryota; kingdom Viridiplantae; phylum Streptophyta; class Pinopsida; order Cupressales; family Taxaceae; genus Torreya; species Torreya grandis. Next base: position 3,640,718 of record JARHVA010000046.1, read on the forward strand.
ATAGTTGGAATGAATATGTTGTTTTAGATGCTTTAGCCTACCACAATCTTTAAAGTTCACACAGGGTTGCAAGTTCCAAACTAGTTGTATAATAAATTGATATCGATATAATTTGAAGTTTTTGAATCACAAGTCACCTTCTACAAAAGACTTTTTTAATCATTCCATACTTTACACCATAATATATATATAAAGTTCCACATTATTTGTATAATAAATTGATATTGATATACTTTAATTTTTTTGAATCACAAGTCACTCTCTATAAAAGACTTTTTTAATCATTCCATACTTTACACCATAATATTAGATCTTTGAGATTCGACCTTTGCACCTCACATTTTTTACTGTTCCGTATATGTTCATGTTAACGACGCGAATTTTATTTATTAAATAAAAAGTGAACAGCTGCCGGGATTTTTTTTATCCTGGCTGCTCCGGCAGCGTCGTGCTTGCTGGTTAAGCTCTTCCCTTGAATGGCCGATCGAGTGCCGGGTGGGTGCAGGGTCCCACGAGTTGGGAGCGCAGGTTTGACCCTGTAAACGGACTTTTTAAAATTCGAATATGAACGTAGAAGTGGATGTGTTCAACATCGGGTGAAATTTCTTCGTCATTGCCTCCCGAGTAGCATTCAAAATTGAACTATCGGGTGAAATTTCTTAGTCTTAAGTAAACTATAAGATTTTATTGAATATTGTGAAAATATGAATATCATCTAGAATTTAGAATTTAGTACTCAAATTGTTAGTCTCATTGCCAGCGTATGTATTTTCCCTCATATTTCTATCACTATCAGATACGATACATTTACGTAGAGATATATTCTACACCGAGAATGCAACTGTTTATAACAATGAAACGAGCTTAAGCAATTTTGATGAGCATTAATGAGTCAAATTTTTGTTGTGTAAAGTGTATAATCGTTTAATTTCTCGCTATTTATATTATACATTTGTTTGATACCTTTGGATTGTCGCTGATCTTTGTGCTTGTTTTCAAAATCCGAATGAACGAAATTTTTTATGGATAGAATAAAATTTTAATAATAATAAAAAAAATTCAATTAATGCTTTTGAATTGTTGCTGATCTTTGTGTTAGTTTTCAAAATCCACGGAACCTATTTGAATGAAAAAAATTTATAAATAAAATAAAATTTTAATAATAAAATTAGTTCAAGATTTTCAAGACTTGACCCCCACTATAAAACTAGAGATGTTAAATACTAAATAGGTGTGGAGAACATGCTTCTAAAGCATGCCCCCACTGAATATGATAACTAATATAAGTACCATATACTGAATGAATTTAGATAACGTGCTTCAAAATCATGTCCCCACTACATCTAAAAATTATGAATGTGTGGAATCCATGCTCATATGACATGCCCCCACTAAATCTAAGAACTATGCCAAGTGTGGAGAACATGTCTCTATGGTATGTTCCCACTAATATGCCCCCTTTAAGGTGAGGAAAAGATAAGAATTGGTAGTTATCTCAACTCAAAAGGATGATATAATTGTATAATATGTGAATGTAACCATGTAGCATATAAAATGAACATGTCTAGGTAGATATAACATTGAAGTGCATAGAACCAATGTGATCACATGAAGGCCTAAAATGCATGATAAAGATCATGGAAATATTTGGATAGTAATAGTATAAACTCAACAAGTAAATCAAGCACACACATAAGAGAACTCAAAAGCAAGTCAAAACACAATAGTCCAAGGAGACCACAAACAAGGGCATGCTCAAATGTTGCACAATCGAAGGGACTTGACTTGGTCAGATGCCCACTAAAGAAAGAATGTCATAGTCAAATGTCCATACAATAAACAATGAAATAAGCAAATGTTAATTAAAGCATACATACGAATGAAGGCCACAAGCAAAGGAACATATTTAAATATTCAAACAAGGCATATAATAACAAGGCAAGACACTCAAGGAAGTGCATAAAGTAAAGCATAAGCAACCATCATAAACATGTCATAGTATCCAATGGATCTAATGTGTTAAGAAAATTTTATCAAGTGTATAGCATATCAAGTACTTTGTGTAATATATAATCATGGATAATAGGCTTGTGTAAGTACATATATAAGCTCAAATAATTCTAAAGTAGAGTGATCATTGAATCATATAACCTATGTGTATCAAGATCAAATAAGTCGATGTTGCCAATGTCCATATGACATGAGTATAGGGAAAGCCCAACATCTGAAATAGTAATGTATCATCTATCTATGTATGCATGTATCATACTCAAGTAGAAGTGTGACACATATGTGTATGTATGAGTAAATGAGTATGTCATCTATCAACATGGATCTAACACATATATGCCAAGGAGCCAATAGAACATGTAAGTGCCAAAAATGTTTTTGTATTTTTGAATGTTTTTTGTTTTTCTTGGTAGAGTAAATATCATCCTATGATGTCATCCAATAGATGGTCATATATCTCTCCCTAAGGTGAAGTTGATGTAATAGCCCATATATGATGTCAAGGAGCATGTATAGGTGTAATATTTGTCACTATGGTATCTATTGTGCTCTATGTATGTATAATAGGGATATGTGGTTGTGAAATAATAGTAGGAGCAATAGGAGTAGGGGTTCTTGGAACCCATTGTTGAGTGCCCTATGGTTTCTTTGGCATACCATTAATATGTAAATTTTCAGGTGCTCTAGATATCTAAACATGTTGTGTAGTAGAAGATCATGATTCCATGAAATCCATTAGATGTATCTGATGTAATGGTCTCTCAAGTACAATCTACCTAGTAAAAGGGATTCCTTATTTCTTACTATTTTGTGGTGAATTAACCTTAGTAGGCTTGATATCTAGTTTTATGGGTATAAGTTTCTTTTGTTCAAGAAGATGCTCATATAGAATTACAAAAATTGTAATTACTTAACTGGCATGAATGTATTTAACACACCCATACATTGTAGAAGGTATTGCTCTAAGAGTGTTTATCCAAGGTCTTCCCAAAAACATATCAAATATGCATGTGGAAGGGATAACAGAGAAAGTTATAACCATATGTGTAGGACTAACCTGTAAAGGTAGGTCAATCTCACCAAGAACCTCTCAAGATGTCCCATCAAATGCTCGAACTGATCTAGTAGAGGGTCTACAAAATGATAAGTATAACCTAAGTGCGTAAGTAATGTCATGGTGTAAACTTTTGCACTTACACCAATATCAATCATAACATTTCATATGGGGTGTTTATCAAGGTATGCTCGAATGAATAGAGAATGAAGATTAGAGTCATCATCCCTGATTTCACTATCATCAAAGGAAATAGAAGTTTCTGAACCATGAGAGGTATATGCCATGTGTAAGTATCAATAATCCCATCTAGTTGGTACCCATAATGTGATGGAGGATGTGCATTATATTCCATTTGTACTTCTAGTTCCTTCTTAGAATGGTCTTGCAAATGATTGTTAAATATTTTCTATTTATGGTGATTGTTAGGTTGTGAACTTGATTCCTTTGGAGGAACCTTAAATGTAAGATTTTGGTCATTGATAAGATCTTTGATCTTATGCTTCAAGGTAAAGCATCTACTTATATAATGTCCTAGTCCTTGATGATAATTACAATAAACAATCACATCATATCTTTTGGATAGAGGTTGACTACTATCAACCTTGATAGGATGAGGGAGAGATATAAGATGGTACTCTAGCAACCATGGAATTAATGAAGTTGGGGGCTCATGTAAACACGTAAATTGTCTCTTTGGTACATTAGATAATTCAAGCCAATTAAGCTATTTTGAAACTATGTTAACTATGGTGGTTGTTTCCTTTTTAGGCTCAAAGGCTTTACCTTATAACTTGGTTTGATTGTAAACTTAGTACTATGTGTATATATAATCAACGTGTTTGTGTTGGGTTATTTTAGATAATTCTAGCTCCAACACTATAGTATAGAATAATGAGATAACACACTGGGCCTTTCATGCAAGATTTAGGTCTTATGTGCTCACCTGAAGCACATGACAAAGGACCGATTCCTGAAGGTTTTGTCACATAGTTTGGATAACTTGTTCATATTATTCTCTTTATATCAATTAAATGAGGATTATATACAAGAATAAAAATAACTTAATCCTATGAGTTCTAGGTTTGATTAATATCATCATGCAGATTATAGTCATCTTCTATTAGTATTAAGTGACTAGAAAAGAAAAGAAGATAAGGTCTCTCACATAGAAGTCTAGACACTTAGTTCATACCAACACTCATAGTAACATAAATTGATACAACTTGCTATGTCATATATTAGCTTAGACTAAAGATCCATCATAATATCATTTTAGAATTCATCCATCCCTCCCCCTTCATAATGCTTTACAATAAGGGTATTTATACTTGTTTTGTCCTAACCAAGTGTTACAATCATTAATGGCATAAAGAATTGGCCAATGAACTCTCAACATATTGTGAGTCATAGTGCTCAACAATCAGTTCTTCCTAAAGATCTAGGCCTTTAAGCCCCCCATATTCTCTCTTTATGTTATATCTCTATTGTCATGTGTTCCTTTCCTTGCATGTTAATATTAAAATTCCTATCAATAAAGTCAGAGTGACCTGTATGAACTATTCATCCAATTGCTCCCATTTCCCAAATGCTCCCCTAGTCTTTCACTTTTATTATGAGTATTACATATTTGGGTTCCTCATGAATCATTCTCTTCTAACTAGGTCCTCTTACATTGATTCCTTCACACCGTTGTCCTCTTACACCCCATAGGTTCCATGCCACGACATTTCTACGCCTATTAGATATGCACCATGGTCATTTTGCACCATGGTTCTCTCGTGCCATAGTCCTCTAGTGCCATGGTCCTTCCACACCATGGTCCTTCTGCACCATGTCAGTTCTATGCCAAAATGGGACATCACTTAGTCAAAATTCTAGGGCCAACATCACCCCACACTAAAACATGTTGTGTTCCGCCATGAAAATAATAAAAACTTAGAAAACAAAATTATAGAAAGGGACATTTACACGTAACAAAGGTAATGCTTTTATTAAAAATAGTAAATCCTAAATTAATGGCATAAGCATTATTAATTACAAAAACTTTAGCTATTCTAAAGTGAAATATAGCTGAAGTTGGATTCCATTATAGAGTGAAATATGCAAAGATTTCCTAGGTGGCATGTGCATTTAGAGTCATACAACAAGATCTTCATTCCTAGAGAAAATGTTTTTTATTTATATGGTGATCATACCATGCCTTGTGCTTATGTTTTTATACATCATAGCTCTAATGAGTGAGGAATTGAGTCTCATCAAGTTGTAATAGAGTGTCTAGGCATGATTTTAAAGATGATTCTTCATCTAGTTGTCCTATGTGTACAATACATAGAGATGGTACTAAGAAATCTATTGGGAGGACTGTTTCCTTGCCATACACCAAGTTGAATGGCATGTTTTTGTTTAGGCACTTGTAGGTTGTTCCATAAGCACATATAACTACAGATACCCTATCATCCCAATCCACTGAGCTAATGTTATAGATCTTTGTCAAAGTGGTACCTAGGATTTTGTTGAAAGCTTTAGTAGTTCCATTGGCTTGTGGGTGATATGGGGTTATTTTGTGGTGTGTGATCATGAACTCAGCTAGTAAGATGTGAATTATTTCATTCAAAAAGTGGGTTCTATGATCACTAGTGAAACTCAGGGGGCATCTAAACTGAGTTATGACATTTTATTAGATGAACCTCAAAGCAGTAGCAATAGTACAATCCTTTGTCAGTGTGGATTCATCCTAATGTGTATGATAGTCAGTCACTAGAATGATGTAACACAAACCTATCCATCATCTTGTTCGATTGATGGAACCAACAAGATCAATAGCCATTTTTAAAAGGGTTCCTGAAAAGGGATGTGTCATAGATGTATAACATCTCTTTTATTAGGTTTGCCTATGCATTGACATATGTCACATTACTTAACATAAGCTTTAGCATCTTGGAAGAGAGTTGGCCACCATAATCTAGCTAGTAGATCCTTCCATGCAGTAGCCTGTCTAGCATAGTGTCCACCAGCAATACCTTCATGACCTTTGCAAAGTAACTTGAGGTGCTCATGTTGCATTACATAATGTCAAATAAATTCATCATGGCCCATATTGTAAAGATAACCTACTATAAGCTAAAAAGGTGTGCCATGAATAGTGAATTATTTTTTGGCTTGTGAGGTGAGACACAGGCACAAAACCAGTGGTCAAGAATGCCATAATGTCTTCCAATTCTTTAGGCACCCATGTAACACAAAAAAATTTTACATTAGGAAGATCATCTTTTATGGTGCATGGTGGTTCTCCATTCTCAATTCATAAGAGGTGGTCAGGTCCATAATTAGCTTTCCTAGGTTTCACCATCATCAAAAACTAGACTTTTTGGAACAAAATAATCTAGTGATAGATCCATCCATGTAGTATAAGTTTATTGATAAGGTACTTCAATGCCTCATGATATATATAGAAAACAAAAGGAGTGGCTAATAGGCATTGTCTGAACTTCTATAAAGCGTAGACCATTGACAATGCTTTATGCTTTGTAGTGGTATAGTTTCTTTCAGCTAGTGTGAGCTTTCTACTAGCAAAGTAGATTGGGTAATCCATGTGACCTTCACCTAGTTGTGCAAGAGTTGCACTAATGGCCATGCCAGATGCATCAACATGGATATGAAATGGTTTTGTCTAATTGGGGAATTGGAGAATAGGAGCAATGACCAAATTTTCCTTGAGTGTTTCAAAGGTCTCCTTACAAGATCAAGTCTAATATGAAATGCTCATTCTGCTTTAGAAGTTCTTCCAGGGGTGTGGCAATATTTATGTAACCATAAATGAACTTTTTATAATAACCCATGTGGCCCAAAAAGGCACATACATTGCATTGATTTTTGAGCACTAGAAGGTGAAGAATAATAGATACCTTCTTTGGGTATACCAGGAGTCCTTACAAATAATATACCCTATGAGTACACCAAAAGGTGTCACAAATAGGCAGTTCTTTAAGTTTAATGAAAATTTTAAGACTTGACAATGCTCAAGCATAAGTCTGAGGTTAGCACAATGGTCCTTGACCAAACCATATATTGTCCTATCATCTAAATAGACTTAGAGGATTTTATGGATAAAGTCCTTAAAGGCTACAATTGTTATTCATGAGAACACTATTGGGTCATTTTCAACCCAAAGAGCATAACAATATAGGAAAATGATTCACATTTAGTGGCAAAGGTTGTCTTGGACTGGTCTTATTTAGCTATTTGGACATGATGGTACCCCAAGAATCCATCTATGAAAGAGTACACTTCATAACCAGAAATGCCTTAAAGGATTTCCTCCATATATGGCATTGGAAAGGGATCTGTTGCATAGGATGCATTGAGCACTCGTTAGTCCACATAGATACAAATGCATCCATCCTTTTTGATACTAATCACCATGGGACTGACCCACTTAGATTTACTAATGGGAGTGATTAATCTGACACATAGCATACTACCAATATCCTCTTTAATGTACGATCAAAGATTAGGATTAATTCTATATGGGTGTTTTTTCACTGGTCGAGCACCGTCAACTAGCTTAATATGCATCTTCCCCAAGGATGGGTGGACTCCATTCATTTCACTATAGTTCCTTGTGAAGACATATTGATATATTTTTAATCAATTTAAATATTTTTTTAATCTTTGTGTCAGTCCAATAGTTTCCTACCATAGCCAACTTTGATTCATGTTTTAAGCTGATGTTGTGCTAAACAGTCTGAATATGCCCATGGTAGGGGTTATCCATGTTGGCACCTATGTCTTAAATAGTTCTTATGCCAAAAAATATAAGAATATCTAAATGATTAGATTATGGGTTGAGTAAAGTGGGTCCTTCTCTTCCTTCCACTTATAATACAAGCTTTTGTTTTCCAAGATGAATTTATTCACTTCAATTTATATTAAAGGTTGGCATGGGTGTAGGTACTTGGTGTATCAATGGTTCATAGAATAAGTGTAGGGGATCCTAAAGGTCCTGATGGATAATCCTTAGATGTTCTTGAATAGGACATGGGTCACCTACTGCTACTTCATGCATGGCTTGGAGGGTGAGGTGTAAATCCATTCCTGGTGAAGAATAAGATAGTGCTAACTTCATGTTCTCCTTTAGTAGATGCCAAAACCCGATACCCATGTGTTGCTCTTCATTAACATACCATGCTCATGCCCAAGTGTGTAAAATTCCATAAAATGCATGTACCCATAAATAATCTGATAAGTAAGACTCATCATTTTGCCACATTGTTTCACAAGCTTTGATGTGGGGCTTAAGGGCTTCTATTCAACTATAGCTAAATGTTCCCTTTACTTTGATATCATGATGGAACCGGTGGTGTAAGGCTGAGCATACCTAATCCCACTAGATGATTCATTCATAATGGGTTTGCCACCGTCATCTAGTTGTACCATCAAAGAGATTAACCAAATATTGAAGATGATATTCATGAGTGTAGTAAAATTCTTCAAAGCACTAGATGAAGTCTCAAACTTTCATCTAATCATGGAACCTTAGAGCCTCATTAAGTCTTTCAAGTGGTGTCTCTATGATAGGTCCCCTTATGACTAGGATAGTGATAAGGTAGATGAACCTATGCCATTTATTAAATTAACATGGCATATTCTCTTGACTGTTGATGGTACAACATACTCTGCCAGTGAGGTCATAGTCACCATGAGCCTAACAATTACATGCATTGCGTGTAATGTCAGCGATGGATTGAGTATCTGACCATCGAGGAAAACCATCTAAAGTGGGATATAATTTCTTAGCATTCCTTATAATAATGTTATAGATATGATTTATATCTTCATCAACATGGACAGGCTCTATGTAAGTGGACCTTTTTGCTTGATCTAGTGGTATTACAACACATTGATCAGTTTTTTTAAAACTAATGTAACACTTCTTGAAGCTTAAGTTCACATTATTTTCAAAGCACCAATATCTTCCCACTAGATTTGGGTAATCATTAGCTTCAACTAGTTCTATAACCTCAAAATCCACTTTGAATAATACTCCAAGTATGTCAATTGTTGTATTCTTGAGGACCCCAATAAGGTGCATGCAAGTCTTAATTACCATGAATAAGACATGAGGTGAAGGCTTTCATTCTAGATTGGACATTTTTCACCCAACATCCTTGGTGAGGACATTGACTTCTGCACTAGTATCTACTAATATATCCCAAATTACCCATCCATCGATGACAACATTAACCAATATTTCTCTATCTTCCAGGGGAGTAGAAGAACTAAGAGTATCCTATCGTTGAGCATGATTTAAACAATGATCTTCACTTTACCTACTGAAATGAGGGTGAACCTCATTTGGTATTCGAGGTTGACTCTTGAGCCAAACACTAAGTTGTGGGATAATATCCTCATCCAACATTCACTTTCAAAGTTCTTGGAAGTCATCTTGTGCCACATGTCAAGGTTTAACTTCCCTTCGCATAATAACATGTTGTGTTATGTCTTTATCTTTAAAGAACTAAATCTCTCCCTTAATTTCTCATATGAGTGCCATCATATCTTGGAGGACATATTTTTGTTACTAAACTTTAGGATACTTTCTAGTGTGTGTTTTTTCTTGTTATAATTTCTCGATAAGATTAGTTGTTGACTAGGTATTCCCCCACTATGAGTGGTAATGCTTACCTATTGAACTATAGGGATGGTTGGGCATGTGCACCACTATTGTTTATTAATTTTAATAATACTAGCACCTTTTTCATTTCTCTCCTTGGTGATAGCCACATATAAGTCAAGACACTCTTCCAATCGGTGGTCCTTTTTACAAAAAGTGCACGTTAGGTAATCTAGGCAATCCCTTTGTTAATGGTCTAGAGACCCACATTTGTAATAGGTCCTAGGTGGAAAAAAAACCACCTCTTCATCTTGCCTTCTTCCTCATCCATAGTAACCACCATTATCTTGAATATTTGCTACTGAGGTTTGGTATGTGCCACGTGCTCGAGTTTTATGGATGTCACTAATCAAACAACAGTTGTTAGTGTCATGAGTATAGGCATCACAAATATTTTAATAGTCAGATACCTTAGTGTGCATAGCTCACTGCAGAAGAGGACAAGAGTGGACATCATGTTCCTCATGACATATTTCACAATTTTGTTTCAGTACTAAATGGATGTTCTTATGTAGACAATTGCTCTGTGTATGCCCTTTAGATTCATAGTTAGTGCACCAAACACCATTGCATGTTTCATGTGCATTATTAGATGTCAAATTATCAAGTTATGATGCCATAAAAGCTATTTGTGCTTCCATAAAGGGATTGATCCTAGTGTCAATTCTTACAACTACCTCAGCATAAAGAGTAACTTTTAAAACCTCATGTGGGCTAGTGAATGTTCATTAAGACAAGATTCATTAGAAGGGTAGTAAAAATCCACCCACAAACCATTATGTGTATTGAGAAGCACTAATTTCAAATGATAGTTTAAAGAATAATGTTATGAACCTTACATCATATTCATGCACACTTTTGGTAAGTACTTACTTTATGTCCTTTAAAGCTGCTATACTCTGTTGCCCAAATTTAAGAATGTCAAATTCCTTTAGGAAGGCTATTTTGAGCTGATCAAAGTCAACCTTCACTTACTGAGGGTCAAACTTATGGTACCACTTATGCATGCATTTTAAAATAGTAGTTATGAACTATGTGGCCTTATGTTCAAACTAGGTGATGCCCCGTACTATCTAAATTAATTCATATTTATAAATATGATCTACTGCTTTCTCCACTCGGTATTTAGGTAAGTGTAGTGTCATCTCATAGTAAACCATCATTGGTGGAGGTGCTTGAATGTATGGTTGATGGGAAGCTCTAGCCCCTGTCCCTTGAGGAAGATGTCCACTTCCTCTTATGCCACCTCCTAGTCCTCCTCTAGTGCCTCTAATAATAATGCTTGTGATGTGAGGCACGGTAGATGGTTGATTACTCAAATCGGGTACTGTATTCTATCCTTTTAGGCTTGGTCCACTAGGCATCCCAAGTTGTGTCATATAATTTCCTTGAAGAGGGAAAGATAATGTTAAGTCTAAATGAGAATCAAAAGGCTCAGGTTCAGTATCCCTTATTGATTCAATTTTTGATTTCAAACTATATGTACCCCAGTTTTGTATGTGTACTTTATCTAACTCAAATGCATGAGCATGCATGATGGTGGGGGAGTCAGGTTGGTTTAGACTTGGTTCCTCAGTTCGTACCATCCAAATTATTCCTCCTTCATAAGATAAAAGTAGCATAGATTGTGGCTTGAAAGTGATGGGGTCCTTGTGTGTTTCCACTTCCCTATGGCTCCTAATAACACTCCTTGAGTTCTCATAGTCTCTTCTCATACTATTGACTCATATAATCCTTTATCTATCTTCATCATACTTCCATTTTCATAGTGCATGTTGGATGGATACCATTTTGAACCCATAATCTTCTACCAACTCCTATTCTCCCCTTCCAAATGTGTGGATCATGCACAAGAGGATTTAGCTCTCCATTGGTATAGTTTCCAGTCCAAGATTAACAAATAACTTCTTAATTTCAAAAGCAAAAAGCTTAAAATAGTGACCACATGGTTCCCAAAGGAACTGGAACTTAGATTCTTTAGGGAATGAATAAGAAGTTACAACATACTCTAAAATGTAGCTATTTAGAACTCCTTTCCAACAAAAGTTAACTACTCGCATCCATGAGACACCAAGTTATGTTAAATCCCTTTGCTATTTTAATGTCCAAGACTACCTCCTTCTAAGATTCCTTGATTGTCCTTAAGCATATGCTATCAACCAATCATGTAAATTAATTGAGACCTTCAAAAAGAAGGTTTCATACAATACACTATAGATATTCTGCTCTACTTACTATTGTGCAGAGATTCCTAGATCAAGATAAGGAATTGGAAATTTATCTTCAACATTGATAACCCATTAATCTATATTCTCTAGCATAATATGCTCAAAAAAATTTCCATGACTGCACTTCAAGTGCTTCAAATCCTAGCAATGGAACCAAAATGTTGGGTTATTTTAGTTAATTCATGCTCTGACACTGAATCTTAGCCTAATGAGCTAGCGTGATGGCCCTTTCATGCAATATTTAGGTCTTACATGCTCACCTAAAGCACACAACAAAGGACCAATTCCTAAAGGTTTTATCACATAGTTTAGATAACTTGTTTATATTCTTCTCTTTATTTCAATTAAATGAGGACTATATATGAGTATAAAAATACTACCTTGATCCTATGAGTTATAAGTTTGATTAATATCATCACATAGATTATAGTCATTTTATATTAGTATTAAGTGCCTAGAAAATAAAAGAAGATAAGGTCTCTCAGTTCATACCAACACTCAGTTCATACCAACACTCATAGTAACTAAATTGATACAACCTGTTATGTCATATATTATCTTAGAGTAAAGATCTATCATAATATCATTTCAAAATTCGTCCATCCCTCCCCCTTCATAATGCTTTACAATAGGGGTATTTATACTTGTTTTACCCTGACTAGGTGTTAGAATCATTAATGGCATGAAAAATTGGCCAATAAACTCTCAATAGACTGAGAGTCATAGTTCTCAACAATCAGTTCTTCCTAAAGATTTGGGCCTTTGTGCCCCCTATAATCTCATTCTATGCTATATCTCTATTGTCATGTGTTTTTATCCTTGTGGGCTAGTACTGAAATTCCTATAAATAAGGTTAGAGTGACCCATGTGAACCATTCTTCTAACTTCTCCCACTTCCCATGAATTCCCCTAGTCTTTAGATTTTATTCTAAATCCTACGTCCTCAGGTTCCTTATGACTCATTTTATTTTGATTGGGTCCTCTCATGCTAGTTCCTTCAAACTATTTTCCTCTTATGCCCCGTAGGTTCTATGCCACAGTAATTTTGCACTTATCAAATGTGTGCCATAGTAATTCCATGCCATGGTTCTCCCATGCCATAGTCTTCCTACACCATGGTCCTTCTGTGCCATGGTCCTTCTACACTATGTTAGTTCCATGTCAAAATGGGACAACACTTAGTCAAAATTTTGGGGCCAAAAATTTGCTACATACTTGAGCTTATTCAATGACACAAGTTTCATTTCATGGACCGATATAACATGGCATACGTCATCAAAATATTTGAAAATTTTAAAAATAATGGACTCATGTAAAGGAGCAAGAAAACTTTGTTTGAATATATACTAAAACTCTTTGTCTACCATAAGATTGGTCATTTTGGCTAGCATTTTCTTATATCTCAAGACATTCATTGATAGGTTCATTGACTCATTATTTGATTTTGGCAATTTGATCATAGGAAACCTTTTCAGAGATGTTAATGGAAAAGTGTGCTAAGAACTGGTTGGTAAGAGGTTTGAATAATTTTATGGACTAGAGAGGTAAATCATGGAACCACCTCAAAGCATAGTCCTTGAGGCTTCTTAGAAATAATTTGGTCAAACATTTATCATTGGAAGCATAATCAAGGCATGACACATAAAAGGTTTGAAGATGTTGTTTAGGATCACCCTTTCCATCATAAAATGTAAACTTAGGTGAAACAAATCTAATTGGCAAAGGGTTCAAAGAGATTTCAATTTCAAAAGGGTTATGCAATACATCTTGTCTATAACATGAGGGGATTTTAATGTTTTTTTTCAATGTTTGTAATCTTGTCTTCCAAGGTTTTTATAACTTGAAGGAATGATTGAATTGTAGACCCAGTGGGTTTTAGATTATCAAGTTGAGTAGTCATAAAAGGGAATGAAAACATGTTTTGAGTAGTAACAGGCATTAAAATCAATATTTATGTTGAAACAACTGGTAATTTCATGATAGATGTATCAATAATAGTTTTAGGGAACATAGTTTTAAACACATAATCCATGTTCCCACTAGATGTAGGGGAATTGGTAAGTGTGGGATGAGTTATAGTACCTTCTAAAGATTCACCATTAATAGGTGATGTAGTCTTTGTTTTAACTTATTTACTTATTGCATCTCTAGTAACATATACAAATGCATCCATTAAGTCCTTTTTATTATTGAGATGAGTAATCAATGATTCTTTATCTTCCATGTGGAATTGGGGTTTTGCACTAGTATTTTCCATTACTTCAAAAGTGAAAAAAATAAAATTTGTAATGAAGTAAAATAATTAAAAAAACCTTATTTTTCTTAGAGTTTGATGTTCAAAGATCAGGTTAACCAAATGTTAAACCCTAAAAATCTAGAATGGGGTTATCTATATGTCAAATGGGTATATATAAATGAAATAACAAAAGGGTGATAATCAGATCTATTGTAGGCCAATTAAATCTTAAACTCAGATATAAGCATGCAATGAAATTATTATGCTAAGATAGTCTAAATATGGAAAGTACAACTATGCTAGATATAAAAATTGAAAAGTAATGTACTTAGATTGTTCTGATGTTAATGAAGTTATGGATCTAAAACATGTATAAATCAGGTGGGAAGGAGGTTATAGAATAATCTTTAGATTCTAACTAAGATGCTTCTAGCTCTCTGGACATTACCATCAGCCTAGGATAGTTGCATCAACACTATTATCTGGGTTAGATGCTAGTGTTCTATATGAAATATATATTGAAATAGGATGTAACCACCTAGATACTTTTGGGTTTTTCTTTCCCTTTGATCTGGTTCATTTATATTTGGGTCATGGAAAATCACTCCTTGTAAAATGGAAAAACCCTAGCTTTCCATATTCATAGTGACCTTGGGGGAAAATGGGTTAGTGGGCACAGGATGTCAAGTTGCCCTAAATACCCTGATATCATTGGGCACTACCTATATATCCAATAATATAGAAGAGGATCTCAAACTTGCATAATTCTCCCCTATGTATTGGATTGTGTGTGAATTATATAATATGTAAAAAGCAAGTATAATAGTGACTTAGCTTATAACTTATCAACTTAGGCTCTTGGGTTGCTCCTTTAGTACTTCAGACTTGTAGATGTGCAGTCCCTATGAATGGTACAAAAATAAGAACAAATAAAGAATATTTATTCAATTGAATGTTATTTGAATGATCTTTTTTCAAATTTTAGGTATATCTAGGTGAGGAAGGAATGAGGGTTGATCTTGTATTTATATCAATCCATTTGGAGTAATAAATTGTATTAACTCACTTAGGCTAACCAATAGGATACGTTTCATTTCCAAATTGGATGACTTTAGGGCAATAGACACTTGTATTGGGATAGGATAGTAATGTCAATGCTATTGTCTATCTCAGATGTTAGTGTCTAGGGAGAACGAAAGTAGGTACATGTTCTAAACTTGAAGATATAGAAGATAAGTACATTTTAATCATTATGGGAAAGATAAAAGACCTAGGTCATCAATATAAGACATAGTTGAACTAAGATATATATGCCAAGGGGAAAAAAGATAGAGCAGATGCAAGACATGTGGAAAGTGGGAAAGGTGCATAACTGAGAGGAACATCTAAGGTCTTAGTTGGCCAAGTGTATAATATTTAGGTGCTATATAATCATAAAATATAATATACAATTTCCAATCATTTTTTCTTAGAATTATTTGATGGATCTATATCCAAAGATGGGAAAATGTACATGGACTAATAGGAGAGAAAGTTTGAGTAACATTTGAAGGTCATGATACCTATGGAGTTGATAGAATTAAAGGAAGTTGAGGGTGGTTGAAAACCATAGGATGGGATGTGGGTTATAAATGTTTCCATGGTATAGGTAAAAGGAAATTGTTTATAGTTAAGAGGAGAAGAGAAATGATTATAAATTACAATAAATGTTAAAAATAATATTTGGATAAATGTGAAAGAAGTATCTAAGTATTTCAAAGATAATTTTTACCATGGGGATGGACCCAATCCATTAGAAACCATATGATCACTTCATTTTAAGGGATAATGATGCATGTTTTTAGTATTTTCAAACAACTATATGGGTAAATTTATATGAAAATTTTCAAGGGTAGGATGAGATAATGACTTTGGAGTTTTCTTAGAGCTTTAAAAATGGAGTTGCAGTATTAGAGGTCAAAATATTGAAAATATGGAAGGAGTTGTAGCTATGGAAACTTAGTTTCCATTGTATGGGGATAAATTGATCAAGGTAAAAATGGCAGGGGCTCAATACATGAATGATTTTATTAAGTTAGGAGAATTAATTATGGACATAGGAAAAGGGGTGATGGGGAATACATTGTATAACATACATGGCTAGAAGTGGCTTTGATTATTCAAAAAAATATCACTTATGATGGAATGTAATATTTCTTATTTTTATATTATTTTAGGTTTATTTCACATTTAAGACACAAGGTGAAAATAAAGTTTCCTTTTTTATTATAAAAAATGTTGGAAATAATAATTATTGAAGTTCATGGTGATAGAGTAAAATCCTTAGCTATTCATGTGATAAATAAACTATAAATTTTAGAAGTTTTGAAGAATAAAAACCTAAGGGTTTATTGGGAGGTTTTTGTTTGAATAAAAGGAAGGGTAGACAATATTTTCCTTTAATAAAAATAAGGAAGAAACTAATATTTCCATCCTCCTCTGACCACTATAGAGTTAGATCTCATTCTAGGTTGATATTCAAAGAGCCAATGTATAGGAGCCAACTATGAATCTTAATAAAACATATGATATTAAGGGAAAGATGCTATAATGACATGAACCTATTGGGATTGATATGGTTGGTATTCAGGGTGGTGAGTTGGTTGGTAATGTATACACATAATATTTTTCACTTTATCATTTACTGGCACTTTCTCCTACAATGACCTGTTGAACATTAACTCCCTAAGTGCACACATTAAATGGTGCATCAAGAAAGGGGGAGGTAGGATTATGGTGTTTTTAAATATATATTGTGATCATATCATTTATAATACTAGTCTATATTCTTCATATTGTCTTTTATATTTACCTTATTTCATTCTATCCTCATGTAGTTGTGCCAGTTTCCCTATATCCTATGACAACAAGGGAAATACAATCTACTTAGTTCCTTTCTCATTCATGTCTTGTATCAACCAAATTGACGCAATTATAAGACCATTTGATGACATTTATAGTGTATCAACTTGTCAAATATTTTTCTATGTCAACCAACATCTTTTAACTATATTAGCGTACTATTGGCTTAGATTTTAGGTTTATTTTTGGGTATTGGATCAGTATATATAGGGCCCATATTTCATTCCAAACATATCATATACACTCTAATTTCTATGATTTTTCTCACTTTTCTACCATAAGTCATATTTGGAAGAGTTAGTGTTTGAGAATCTTGTCTTGAAGGAAACTTATATTATGGTAGTCTTTGAATCTCAATAGGAGTTGAACCAAGGAGGTGTCATAGTCTTTGGAGTCCACAACTTAGGATATCTAGGTTTCTTATTGATTTTTAATTCTTCAACCCACAACATATCTTGTAAATATACATTTTAATCAAGGAAAAAATTTGAGCTTGATGGGTCTATAACAAGGTAAGTATTTCTAACCCTATGCTCTTTCCTTTATTTACTTAGTAGTTAGATGTAGTTTTTTTCTTAGTGAATGATTATGTGTGTATCCTTGTCTAAATAATCTCTACACCTAATATTAGTGTGTATATAGGATTTATTAAACTTTCCATATTCCATTTTAGGTTTCCTAGACCCCCATTTATTGACAATGGCACCTTAACCTTTATGATCACTTAAACCCTTTCCATTTAATTTAGTTTATTTTACTTGCATAACTACCGACATTGCTTATTTGTAATCATTTAATTTCATAGAAGTCTAATAAGAGATATTTACTTGTGTCTTATGCTTAGGATTTGGAACCTTCCCTCTTGACACTTGTGACATAGGAAACCCTCTACTAGATTTGTGTATTTCATTGGTCATTTCTCAAACCAGCTAAGTATCATATGCTTTATTTGATCACCCTTCCCCAAGCTTGAGTCTATTGAGATAGGATAGTTGCAGGTTAATCTTATCCCATGCATACATTCTAGTTAATCCAACATGAATACCTATTCCAACCTTATTTAATTCAAAAAATTGCATCAGTTTACTTGATATAGTTTTATTCCAATTTTATCCTTGAAAAAATTGCATTAGCTAGCATAATACAATTTCCTGCATGTCTGCCATTGACATAAACTAGTCCAAGTCATTCTGTGTTTGCATAGACTATATTGGCCAACCCAAGATAGTTATATGTGTTTTATTTCATTATAATTTATTATCTAATTATATCACCTAGTGGGATATCATTGTTTACCTTTTTATTTCAATTCATTAAATGCTTAAAATTAGTTTTTGATATTGATTTTTGAACTTTATTTTCTCTTTGTTTGGTTTTCCTTAGAAAATATGTTTTGATAGTTTTAAGAATACATAGAGATCTATAATTTTTAGCTAAGTAGGTGATATGTTTTATTGTCACCATAAATTGAGGGGTATTATCCCAATACCTAGTCCCTAGACATTGCTATACACAGAGTTTAGTTTCCATATACATCATAGTATATCAGAAATGCTTAAGATATTTTTTTTCAACTTAGGACACCAGTCATTCATTTCATTTTGAGTTTAATTTGTGAGGATCGTATCACCTATGGAAGTTAATATCACCATACCCTCAAAAATGGGGTTAGTGACTGGTAGGTACAGTTTAGCCTCTATAGTTAGTGCTCTAAAACATTTGGTTAACACTAATCAAAAAATGAGAAAATATATTTGAGAGTCCAAACTATTAATCAAACATTTTTAGTATATCTCCTTGATTTTGTTTTCAAAAATTAGTTAGATGAAAATTTCTACCTTGTTTACTTATTGTATCGTAGACTATATCAACCAACTCAATACCACTATGTGTTGTGTGTCATAACTACATTGTCTAGCTTGGTACAATTATTTGTGTGTATGAACTGTATCAGCCAGTCTGATACATTTCCCTATTTTTTTCTCCCTAACTACACCAACTAGCTTGATCTAATCTCTTTTACCATTCTTTAGCCAAACATATCGGTGATCTCAATACAATTTCTTTTTTCTATCTTGACTGCATTAACTAGCTTGATACATTTTGATTTTATTCATTATTTACCTTCCTAACTACATTAGCCAACTCGATATAGTTTGATTTAGCCATTTTCATATTGATGACTACATAAGCCAACTTGATATACTCTGATTTTTACAAGTTCATTTCCTAACTTCATCAGCTAAGACAATATAGTTTATTCCTTATAAATTTACTATACCAGCTAGCCTAATTTAGTTAATCTTTTCTCTTTTACTATGTAATACATCTTTTTTGATTTTGAAGAGAAAACCTAACAAGATATGATGGAAATGACTAATCCCTATTAAACCTCTAGAGCTCATTTGCCTTATAATAACATAGAATTTCAAAATACAATCAATTATCATGTGACCCATAGAACTACAAATAATGAACCACTTATCAAATTTAACTTTCTTGATCAAAATTACCCACCTTTATGCATGAGTGTTGTATAGGATGAGTGTCATCTAGAATATACTATGAAATGATCATTTACTTTAGAAATCATCTTAATCATATACACAAAGTTTAGATTACCTTAGTAGTCATTTTTTTATCATTTACTCTTACCTTTTATACTAGACTTGGGGAAAATTATTACATGACTTCTCCATTGCCTTCTTCTTCCACCATGCCTAGTATTGCTACTAACATGACAAGTCTTTCCTATAGTAGTTATACTCAAAATTTCAATATTAATACTCACATTAATGTCACTACTTTTGCATTTTAGCAAACTTCTCAAGCTTCTTCCTCCAAATCTTTTTGCAAGCCTTAAACCAAATGACTAAATTTTAAGATAATAATTCCAATAAAAATATGTAAATACAAAATCAAATTCTAAAATTATAACATCATCCTTAATATTTTTAGTCTTGAGAGTGTAAAATCCAAATGCACCCCACCACCCATTAGATATGCTCATGGAAATCTCATTCTGCAACCTCTTCTTCACAACAAAACAATTATACATCTTCAAAATGAACCATTGGTTCCTCAAATGGAAAACATATATGGAATCAATCATATAATCACCTACGATGGATCCACCAATCCATATTTGCATTTGAAAACTTTTGGAAATATTTACAAAGATTTGATTAAGCTAAACACCTTTGTGGCTACAAGATTCTAACCAAAACCTTTTCCTGTGATGTCCTAGATTGGTACAATCAACTCAAGAGTAGCATTGTCTTTAGTTTATAATACTTTTTTAACATATTGGTTTTGGAATTTTAAATGAATGATATTTGTGAAAATAGATTATCCCATTTTAGGGTATGTGCATGGAGTTGGGGGACAATTTCATGGACATACCCAATAATACGTACGTGTTTCTTAAAAAAGGAATGCATATGCATTCCTTTATCAATAAGAATGTGTATGCATTATAGGAACACATACACATTCTTAAAACTAAAAATAATGTGCACGCATTACCTAAACTTTAAAAAAACCATGAATTCTTCATTTCACTGTAGCTCATTTGGATTCATATTTTTATCTTTGGAGTTCACGTTTTACCCTCTAGATATCTTATAGCATGCATAGAAATCATTGCTTTTATTCCCACATTCACAAGATTATTGATGTTGCCATGAAGAAAATGTAAGTTTTATAGATTAAATCATTTTTTTTGAATTTTTGGTGATATTTTTGCATAGTTTTATTTTTAATTTTTCTCCAAAAATTTGTCATGCTTCACCTAACCCTCCACCAAATCCTATTCTTAACCCTCTACCTAAACTTCCTAACCCTATGCTTAACCCTCCTATAATTCCACTAGATCCCCCAAATAGTTAGGATAATATAGTTACTCACATAGTGGAGAACAAAATTGAAATTGAGTAGATAATTAGGAGAATGAGGGAGCCCACTTGCATGAACACCCACCACATGTATTTGGCCAATACCCTAGAGTTAGTATTAGGTCAAGTTAACTTGATAAAAATTCAAATTGATAGATAGAGCTCATATGAGGATAGATGTAGGCTTACTATGCTAACAAATTGTCAGCATATGAGGTGAAAAAGAAATAAATAACAAAAAAACAAATTTGTGCCTTATTTATCAACCCAACCACCAATGCACCATTTCCCATAATGACCAAACATTTTCCAATCCATTGATGCCAACTTAATTTAATTAAATCCATTTTTTGGGGTTGATGGTGGATGTTTTTTTACTATCCACCTTGTAATAACCATGAATTCCATTTGTACTTTCTGAGGAAACTCTATTGTGAGTTCATCTTCAATGAAATTCCAAACTATTTTGACTATGGTGAGTTTTAAGGTTGAGGGAAAGGCTCCACGTAGGATCAACCAGGTACACATCATACACCTAATCAGCTTATAATGATCCCTACCCAAAAGCCACTTCATCTAGAGATTCCCTCTATGGTGAAGGAGGATGTGGAGATAGACATTTTGCATGCACTTAGTGCACTTACTGATACACTCATCCATGTAGGATTTTAGAGATAGATGCTCGAGATACTCCACCTAGTGGTCATACCCAACCCTACCCATGTAGATGTTATGGTGCTATATGCACTAGACCTTTAGATGATGATGATGGCACTTCAAGGGGCTTGGAGGATATGGTTTTGACTGATGATTTGTTGGCACATACATTTGGTTTGGATATGTTGGGACTCTCTACACATATGCAAGTATCTTTTATATAAATTTAATGTTAAATTTTTAAGTTATATTTGAAAATTAAAAAGGTAAAAATTAATTTACACATTTAAATTGAATAATATATATGTATTTTTTTTATGTTCCAAGAGGAGACATTGCCCTAGACATCACAACTAGGTAGTGGTCCAACCCCTACTACATCTATCTATGTTAGTACGTCACCATATACATTTACAGAGGTAAAATTTTAAGTGAATATTATATACTCTAGATGTACATTCATACACCTTAATTTCATCATTGGTAGATTTTGTGTAAGAAAATATAAAATACCTAATAATTTTGTTGGACTTTTAATTATTTGATGTATAAACATGGATTAGCATAGTATTAGAAAATCATCCTCCATATTAACCTTTTTTATTTTATTTTGGCTTTCAAGCTATGTTTTCAATAACCAAAATAGTGAGTTGAACATTTGCTTGATATCTCATTATATGTAGTTCCCATAGTGGGTCAATCCCAATCCATAAGATTCAATGTGTATATATATATATATATATATATATATATATATATATATATATATATATATATATATATATATAATTCATTTAATAAAATTTGTTTGGTATAATATATTTCTATCAATTTCCCAATCGATCATAGCATGTCTTCATCAATATGCACACCACTCTTTTCTTTGAAATATTGGCCTCATATCTAGCCACTTGATTCCTTGTTATACTAATCACATATAGTGGTTTAATCTCTATGATCAATATCCAAAATAGTCATAGCTAGCAATTCAATTCCCATAAATTCCAATTGATAGTAAAAATTTCATCTCTATCTATGGAGTTATAAATTTATTTGGAATAGCCTCTTGATCCCATACCTAGTCAATTCTAATTTCCAACCAAACTCTAAATATTTATTTATATAGAGAGGCAGGTCAATCCCACTTGATGAAAAATGCTTAATCTTGATGGGGAATAGTAGGTTGATCTATCCCCTATCTATCTCACTCCCAAAATATTCATAACCTTTATATTTAATTTGAATTCACTTGATCCAACTTTTCTAATGTTATTGATTCTTGTGTTTCATAGGCTCTCAATAAAAAATAATCAGTTTGGATTGATAGGTGCTCAATCCCAATTGGGGATCATCATTTGATCCCATTTTATAAGAGCTAGTATGCCCCTCTCTATTAGTAGAGCTATATAGAGTATGCCATTAGATTCCATTAGTTTATTGGGAGAACATTGACTATAAACTATAACCTATATGTATATGG
This sequence comes from Torreya grandis, assembly GCA_037957365.1. Taxonomy (NCBI): domain Eukaryota; kingdom Viridiplantae; phylum Streptophyta; class Pinopsida; order Cupressales; family Taxaceae; genus Torreya; species Torreya grandis. Next base: position 3,663,853 of record JARHVA010000046.1, read on the forward strand.
CATAGGCCTTACGACCATATACAAATAGGGGACCTCAACCCCATATAGATAGATGGGGTCAAGTAGTTTATTACCACCACCTACTTAGGGGGCCTAAAGACCTACTATATCTATTTGGGGGAGAAGGCCTATTTATATCCATGCACTTTTGTCATTCAAGTGACATGCCAAATGTATAAGACTATAACACCTTTCATCAAGAAAGTCCTCCTAAAATGAATATTGATTGTTGACAAGACTATAACACCCTTTGTTGACCTTAACCTACTTACACTATATATATATAGACATTGCAAAAATTGAGTGAAATCTAAGGATAGATAGTCATCCTAATTTCACCTATAGGGAAACAAAATCACGCACTTGTAGAGAAGACTGTAAAGGTTACTTGTCTTATCATAATAACTATTTCAAAGGGATTTTTGGTCACACTAATACTTATGTCAACTAAAAAGCAATAAATTTTTGTAAGCCAAAGTATTCAAGGTGTTAATATGATCAAAATTTCAAAATAACTCAACTCAGACACCATAGCTCATAGGACTGCCCTCAACTATACCAAGTAATTGCCTTAAGATAATTAGGCCTAATGACCTTAATCAAGTCAAAATCTGAAATACACCTCAACAAAGATATACAAACATACAAACTAGTGTATATATGTGTATCAAGGATGTTTAAACACCTAAATTGCATTCAATGACTCAATTTCACAAAATTCACTCATAAATCCTCCCTTATTGTCTTGTCATTCTCCCTCATGAAATTGACATTTTTTGCCTTTAGTATGGTGTTACAAGTCACATGTTGCACATATCCACTTGTCACATTCATGCTTCTCGTGAACTCATTAGAATTTTTAATATCTTATGTAAGACTAAGTTTGTTAGCAACATGTTTAATCAATGAATTACCCAAGTTATTAATTATTAGGTTGTTTGTTCAGCTAATGACTAGGGTAGAGAGTCCTCCATAATTGTGAGTCAAGATAGACTCTAGCATTACTACTACAATGCCATCTACACAGGCACTCATCAAGATATGTATATTCACTTATAATTTTGAATTGTAATTTAGTAATTTTGTTTTAATAATTTTGATATATACTTGGGCAAATATAACTTATATGCATGAATGTATTATGTGTGCAGGGCTATCATATGACATTTGATAGTCTAATTCAGATGACTAATACAATAATTCCTCATGTTTCTTCATCATTTGATATACATGTTCATGAAGTTGAACTTGGTACTGACCCAAATAAGCATCAACAACAAATTCATAAGGACCATGAGATTACAATAAGTGCATGTTTAAATGATTTTTTTATTATAGTTTAAAATGAGTTTTTTAACTTGGTTTCATGTATACTTGTTGATTATATAATAATTTTTGTATTTGAATAGGTTCAGCTGCAAGTGAGCTATGAGAATAGTACCCATAGTCAAACCTTGGATCAATCTAAGGCATTCAGGATATCTCCATCTACAAGTAGGGCATCCTAAGGAGAGTATTCTTTGAAGAAGGCAAAGAGAGGAAGACTATTTGATGATTAGGATGTTGTAGATGATGTAGTTTTTTGTATGCCTATATGGTAATGTACTCAGTTTTGGCATTGTACAAGCATATATGATGTATTCACCTAACATTAGATACTATGTTTTTAGATATGATGTAATTTTTGGTATGCCTATATGGAAATGCATGTATTATTGACATTGTATGCCTATATATGGCATTCGTACATATCATTATTATTTTTTACATGAATATTTAAGAAAACTAATGAAGTAAATATTGTTTGAATCACTTGTGTTCATCATATTATGAATGATCGGTTTTGAAGTATTATTAAGGATTATAAGTTTTATGATATTGAGAATAACTTGCTAGGATAATGTTACAAATCAGATTGGTATGACAGAGCCTACAGTTAGAAAGATTGACATTTATTTTTCTTAAGAAGCTTTGTTTCTATAAGAATGCAAATGAAATAATAAGTAAAGGGTGTTGAACCTATCTTTTCATTAATTGACTCCTATATTGGTGATTTAATAAGTCTTATATTGGTAGTTGTTAGACACATAGTCACTTATCTTAGTTCTGAGTCTTGTGCATGGAGTGGAATTAAGGGCAACAAAACCTTATAAGAAATAAAGAATATCAGTGATTAAAGTTGAATTATGTTTGTATTATGATGCATAGGTATGAAGGAGAATTCTACAAAAACATCATGAGCTGGTTCTAAACCTAACCGATTACATTCACTTGCTATGGTTTGATTTGAATCTTCTTTCACAAGCTAGCTCCTCTTTTGACTCTTTGGGATTAATAGCTTCTTACATCTAGTACTTATTCCTTGTACTCTTAGTATCACCTCCTTGATGGAATTTAGCTCTATCCATACATTCACAACTCATCCTTTACTTCATTCCATTCATCTCATTCACAAACTTCCTCTCAATCTCTTTGTATAGTCTAAATAGGCACCTTCTTCGGGTCTCAAGGACTAAATCTTGGTCTATGTTTCAAGAGCTCAACCTGTTGTCACATATGGTCTTAGATGATCTTAACATACTTATTATAATCCCATTCAATGCTCTCTCAAACCTTGTATCCTTTTTTTACTATATTTTACCTTGTACAAAAAAGTTATGATTTCTCAAGAAATATTAAGGGAATTTATAGGTACTCTCTATCTTTTTCCATGTCTATGTCAAATTTCATATCCCAACTCCACCTTTATCACTTCCTTCATTAGCCTACCCTCATTTAGGCCTAATTATCCCTATTCCATACCCTCAGTCGTAGAATCATACACAACCAAACAATCTCAAGTTAATTTTTTTTTATTCACCTTTTGCATGTATAAGGGATCAAGATTACAAAGTTTCATTAAATTCCCATTGTTAAATCTCTTTAAAATGCCCAAACCCTAATCTGGGGTTTCCTATGCCCTATATAAACCCAAGGTCCTAAATAATTCCATATATTGAGACCTATAACGTTTAAAGGGACCAATTTTCCTTCAATAGGTATTTTTTTACCTTACCTAACTCATCCAATCATTGTAAATTTGTTATCAATCCTTTGTTCAAGTGGTTTAGCTTGATTTATGTTAGACTATGCATTCTTTTGTAGATTGTGTAGGGTATATTTGAACTATGTCACTTCAATGTAATTGAAAAATTCACCTAAAATATCCTAATTACACCTAAAACATCTCATAACACCTTTTCAATGATCAAAATACCAACTTTGTCTTTATACCTTTGAGATTGTCTGTGGGGATTTGAGCCTACCTGTAGGGATGGCTTGAAGTTTTGAGTGTGAAAAACATTTAAATGTTTTAAATAGGTTTAAAAACATCTTAACATACTTATAAAATTCTTCTCTAATATTGGAACCCTCAATCACACATTAAAACTCCAAAAAGTATGCATGCATGAATAGTGACTATTATGAGACATGGAGGGGAATGTGACAAAATATTTAGAACTGATACGTATCATATGATCATAAAAATATTATTTATTGGTATATTAGGTAATTAATACCAATTTTACCAAGTTTAAATCCATTTTGGTATGTATTGTTTCCTGTAGACCCTTTTTACCACAATTTACCTTAAGCTACCTGCATGCTTCCTTCATGCCAAAACTTGTCTTTCAATTTTTTTTTTCATGAAACCCATGAATGTGATAAATTAAATAGGATAATATAGGTTTAAAAAATCATATTATATAGTTTTAAGACCTCTCCATATCCTAAACTACTTAGCATCCACAATTGACAAAACTTGATTTGGTCTCCAATGGTTGCCTTCTTGACTACAAGAGGACTGTGTCAAAACATAAGGCACTTTAAATATATATATTATATTTATAATTGAATGGTGTGTTTTTTTATGTCATGTATAACATTATTACCAAATTTTGTGCTTTGAATCAAATTCTAGATGCTCCAAACTAACCAATTTCTCCAAGGTAGGCTCCAATGTTGACCATGATTTGACATAGGGTTGACTGTGCTAAATTATTGAATAGTTACCATTGTAAAAAATAATAAAAAATATATTTAATTGGTATATTATGTTATAATTATCCTCTCCACCAAATTACATGATTAGATCTGGCATATTTTGACTTGTAAGCCCATTTTACGTGTCAAATTTCACAAATGAATCCTCATCTTATTTTTCCTTGGATTGTGTCTTATCATGATTATTTTTACTCTAAAATATCATGTAACCTCTCCTTTCATTATTACACCCTTCATTTTCTATCTCACAATCTTCCATGTCACCTTGTACCTTCTCAAAAGAACTCATATGATGGCATGCCAATAATACCTTGAGATTTATACTATGAGAAAAGGGAGTATTTGGTATAATTCACACCCATTTATCCAAATTAATACTTATGATTCACTAGAAACCACCCTCAAAACTTCCTCTAACATGTTTTGACCACTTAGCAAGGCATTTGGGCCTTACACTGTCAACTTTTGTATAAAGGTTTGTACTACATCTTCATGTTCAAGCATTTATTTAGTTTTCTTGAGAAGATTAAGATATTTTTAATTTACATTTGAATATGGTTGAATGAATTTTAAATATGTCCTTATTTACTTGAGAGAAACTTGAGTCCACACTTTTAAGCATATGATTGTTCTAAGCATCTTGATCTGTGATGACTTTCATCAAATGAGTGTGTCATTGTACTATAGACCCTCTTCACCTTACCTTCCTTAAGCTATAATGACCTCATCATTACTTTAGAAATTATTTGCATTGGATATGAACTATATAAATCACTAACCCTCAAACTACATGATTCAGTCCTAAAGGATGACTGTATTCTCATGACTGCATGTCAATGCTAAGACTTCCATGAGTGCAGATTCCTTTAGATAACCCTCCTTGTATTGGTCCTTCCATGTTTCATGCTCTTCATGATGGAACATTGAATTATGCATCTCTAAATATATAACCATTTATTTCATCATTTCCCCTTTGTTTTGAAAAAAACCCTTGTCTAAAAAACTTGTGAGTATTTGAGCCTTGATGCTAACTGTATCATTGATTAAAATACCTTTTCATGATATCTAGGGTTCATTTCTTAGGGTTTCCAAGAAACATAGTCATATACATGACACTCCTTTCATAAATAATTTTCATCTCAACCTATATTTACTTGAATATAGACCTCAATCCCTATGATGGTTGTAGATACATGTTTTCAAAATCTTACTTTGGCAAAAAAACTTCACCATTGACAATCTTGACTTCAGGACTGTGTTTCCCTAGATGTAGGTGCATTCTTTGAGGGCATGACTACAAGTGTTTTTTGGAAACCTCTCCTAGAATTATTGACTTTGTATAATTCCACCTCTCACCTTGGACACCACCATCCCACCATGGAATTAGTCAAGATGACCCATTGTCCTATGTATGCACACTAACCTGAAGGATAGACTATAGGTAGAAGATTTTGATTGTGATTGAAGCATTAGGTGTTCAGGAAAATTTCTCAAATTATCCAAGACCCCAATAATCTTTGATTCTCATGTAACCTCAATGAAACACCATTATTAGCAAGGAAACCTTCATTTAATCTTTCTTGATAGTATCAACCCTTCCAAAACCAACTATCTTTCCTTTAGATGATAAAGTCCCCATCAGGTGTTTGACTACTCCTTGGTTATATTGAGGTGATGTAAGGAATATATTCATGATTTATGGTGCTTATAAATATTTATAAACCAACGAGGTGTCTTTGATTCTTCTATAACATGATAATCTCTTTGATAACTTCAATAAGCTCCTAAAATGGTCCACACCCTTTGAAAACACCTCAAAGCCTTGCTATGCCTTCTTAATTATATCTCCTTGTTGAATCTTTATATAGGTATCCATTATGTGGAAAACCAATCCTATTATTTGGTTTCCATTAATATCTCAATCATTGAACTCCAAAAAGCATTTGTCTCACTCTATTTACCATATAACCCTTTCACTAGTTTTCCACTAGGCAATTCACTTAAGTCTCAAAGGCCAAATATTGATATAGGTTTCAAGAACTCATCCTTTTATCATGGATGGTCTGATTTTGCATCATTATACTTTCCTTAAACCCTCTTAAGTTATCTAACTCACTCAAACATCCCATTTCACATACAAGACTCATCTTGGGTTTCTAAGGCTTATATCCCCTTTTTTTGGACATTTCTCCATGGTTTGACCAGTCTATGGACTCTCTTTAAAATATGAGACCATTTATAGATTTTTGACCCTTGGAATACTTTTAAAATCCTAAAAAAAACATTTAAAAGGTCTTTAAACCCAATTCCAATGGCATTATCTTCTAGCCATGTGTATATGGTGCACTTGGACTATTAGGCCTATTAGACCTTATTTACTTCTTAATGGCATCCAAATATAAAAATAGCACTACCAACATGTTCAGAGGGTTGGACAGCATCTATTAAAAATTTATTATCCTCCTATATGTACTGGTTGATAAACCTACCATGCGTTTCAGGAATAAGAACACCCTTCCCAATACAAGAAAGATGATGATTTTTAGCCTAACTTTGGGCATTCATAAAACCAAAAAAGTAATTCATATGAAGGAAACATAAGATATATCATATGAATGGGAAATACCTCTAATTTCATCTTTAATCTATTATAAATCACCTATAATATAAATATGTGGTAGAAGTTGTAGTAACGGGTCCTAAAATGTAACGTTTTGGCAGTGAAGAGACAACTTGTTGACCTCCAACTAGCAATTTTGCCTCTAGGACCGGTAGGTGAAAATACACCACTTAAATCATGTTTATATAGAAAAATTACATATTATATAATTACCTTTAAATTCAATACCAACTGTAAGTGCATTTTCACTACTGTTCTAAAGCACATATACACTGACAACAAATGTTGTCAAGGTTGAAACTATGGTCTAAGAACTCCATTTTTGGTGCTTGTTGGATTAAAAATGATAGTAAAAACACATTAAAAGGGGTGGATAAAATCCAAGACTATATTATTGGGCTCTCATCTGGCTCGATTAACAAACCCACCATGTATTTCAAGCTCAAAAATGGCCTTCTCAATACAAGAAAGATGTTAAAATTTAGCCTAACTTCAGACATACATAAAACCAAAATTGTAAGTTGTATAGATGAACCATAAGATCCTTAATATGCATGTAAATAAATATAATTTCACCCTAATATATTTTTAATCACCTATAATATCAATCCATGTTAGAAGTTACAATGATGGATCCTAAAATGCAACTTTTTAGAAGTTAAGAGACAACTTATTGACCTCCAACTAGTAATTTTACCTCCTAGATCGATAGGGGTAAATCCACCACTTTGAGAATTTATATATAATAAAATTACACATGATACAATTACCATGACATAAAATTCCACATGTAAGTGTATTTTCACTACTATTCTAGAACACGAAAACACTGACAACAAATGTTGTCAAGGTTGAAGCTACAATTCAAGAACTCTATTTCTAGTGCTTGTTAGCTAAAAATTGGCACTGCCAACACGTCTATAATGGTGGATAATTTCCATGACCAGGTTCTTGGAATACCATCTATCTTGGTAGATAAACCCACCACCCATTCCAAACTCAATAACACCCTTCTCGATACAACAAAGATATTGATTTTTAGCATGACTTTAGGCATACACAAAACCAAAAATGTAAGTCATATGGATGAACCATAAGATTAACCATATGCATGGGAAATCCCTATAATTACAGCCTAAGTCTAGTATAAGTCACCTCTAAGATCAATCTATGGTAGAAGTTGCAATAACAGGTCCTAAAGTGAAGAGACAACTTATTGACCTCCAACTAGTAATTTTGCCTCCAGGAACTACAGGTGCAAATCCACCACTTTGATCACATCTATATATGAAAATTACACATGATCCAATGACTGTGACATAAAATTACACCCATAAAATAATTTTCACTATTATTTCAAAGCACAAAAACACTGACAACTAATATTGTCAAGGTTGAAGCTACAGTCCAATAACTCCATTTTTGGTGCTTATTAGCTAAAAAATGGCAATACCAACACTTCCAAAGGGGAAAATAAATTTTAATACTAGGTTATTTTCCTCCCATATATCTCAATCAACAAGCCTACCACCCATTTTAGGCTCAAGAATGCCCTTCCTAATACAAAAAAAATGTTGATTTTTAGTCTAACTTGAGGCATGCATAACACCAAAATTATAAGTCATATGGATGAACTATAAGATCCTTCCTATGCATGGGAAATCCCTCTAATTACACCCCAAATATAGTTTGAATCACCTCTAAGATCAATATGTGGTAGAAGTTGCAATAACAAGTCCTAAAATATAATGTTTTGTAGTGAAGAGACAACTTGTTGATGTCCAACTAGCATTTTTGCCTCCAAGACTGGGAGGTGAAAATCCATCACTTTAAAAATGAATATATAGATAAATTACATGTGATAGAATGACCATGAAATACAATTCCACTCGTAAGTGCATTTTAACTATTGTTCAGGAATATCATACCAATGAAAATACGTAAATCAATGAAAAGTGTGTTTGTTTTATGTGTAACAGTGGTATGTAATGCCATTTGAGGCAATTTTAATGCATTTGGTTTAGATAGAAGCCATGTAGATAATTATAAACAAGGAAATTTATGTGTTTGGAAGGTTATAAGGAGAACTAGATCTGTCATGAGCAATTGTTCAGGAGCACGAAAACACCAAGTACTTTTAGTAAGATTCTCTTAGCTTCAAGAATATGAAATTCTTTACTAATAGTGCCAACCATGTGAAGGTGGAAGCTTATTTGGCACCACTAACCTAAAAAAAAATTTAGTAATTAAAAATGAAATTTATGCACATACTACATAAAAAATAAAAAACAATTGGTAAAATTGATTACATCTACATTTTACAAGTCAACATACCTACACATTTTAATCCAACAAACCACTTGGATCTACTCTAATCTTGATAGTAACAAGAATAACTTCATGGTCTAACTCACAAACTTTCCATAGATTCTTATTTCTTAGCCTCCCATGATATTTTTACAATTGAATATTCATTGTAAGAACCAAATTTGAATAGTTTAGTATCTTCCTATGCATTTCAAAGTCTTCAAACAACCATACATTTGAATTTTTTTATAGGATATTATCCAAACCAAGTTTCAGTGACTACCATAGACCCAGTGGGATAATCAATGTTTTCTCCATCTATGACTGGGGAAGTCAATTTTTTATTTCTATCTACACATTGACATAAGTAGTAATATGTTCCCTCTTTATTATCCTCATCTGTAATAACTATAAAAACATGGCCTACATCATAAAAAAATCATTTTTAATGACACTATGAAGATAGATAATGAAAATAAATAGTACATAAAGATTAATCTTCTACCTAGCTACACTATCAAATATATGGTCAAAGTCATTTTACAGTGTCATATCTGTAAGTTGCAATGCTGGTGGAACCTAATATGTGTTGTTTGGAATTAGAGGTTCATAACTCTAGTCATCCACCCACTTGTGTGACTCACACTCATTACAAATAGATTCAATGCATGCAAAATAAAATCATTCCAAGTGTCACATATGAATAGTCCAAGAACTTGCATTTAAGCTATGAAATGAGTGGATCTCACTTGAACCTATTAGAGTCATAAAATTCTCATAGTTTGCCAAGTCTTTTTCCTCCATTAACCAAATATATATATGAACAATATAATTTTATTGAGAACCATTAAATATTTTCTAATTACACTATTCAACCATAGTTTTTGCATAAATCAAATTAGCAACATGGTCAAATTTTAACTCCTCCCTTGTAAAGGCTCTTTTTACAAATGCTCTAACACTGTCATGCTTCCCTTTTCCATGGGTATCCTTAGTGAAACTCTAAATATGTTCTACACCAATGGTAACATGCATCTTGATCAACCAATAAAACATATGTGCATTTTTGAATTATGATGTGTAATTATCTGACCAAATGTAATGTTGTTTGAAAGTAATGTTCCTCTGAGTCAATTATCCATAGAACTTCTCAAGACAACCTTACACATACCCTGTACAATGTGAGCAGTAGTCACTGACATAGAAATGGTACTCCCTTAATAATTTTTATCTTCCTTTGTACTATCAGGTGCATTCATGAATGTTATATGCATGAATATGGCAACTTGTGTTGAGTTGTAATAATATGATTGAACTTCCATTTGTGGTTTGAATGTATAATTTTATCAAAGTTGACAACTAAAATAATAGAATAAAGTGTGAATGTGTCCTTTTTTATCTTGAAATGTTCATCTAATCTTTTATCCCTATGTGTGTGCCTTGTATACCCATAAAAAAAAATTCTCCATGAATTTGACCATAAATTATGAAATAGGCATCTCTTTCATAACAAGCTCACACGTTTTAGATTATTTGCCATCTTTTACTTGATAAGTCATAGATTTGTATTTTCTCAAACCAACTAATTCCTGTCTAATTAAACTTGTACACTCCTCATGGATATATTTTTTTAATTTTGGCAATCCATCATAAATGTTACAATTTCCATCCAAACATGCTTTCTTATAAAAGAATTGTCCATCTAGTCTTTCACAAAAAATATTTGTAATAAATTCCCTAGATGATTTTGGTGGAAATTCTACACCACACTCATGAAAATTGTTGTTAGTATGCAAAGTACAATGAATATGGAAAAAAACATCATAGTGCATTGAAAATTTAACATGTTGACTACAACAAGTGGTGCGTGTGTGATTTGTTTTTACATAAAAAGGTTTGATCATCTCAAAAAATCTTTGACTAATAGCAATTTTTGGATGTTTTTCCAAAAACTTAGAGTACAATTGTGTTTGAGTCATATCCAATAAATATTTTGGATGCAATTCATGATTATGAGAACCAACTCTTCTTTTCACTACATCTCTTGCATTGGGCAAAACTCTTGTATTATCTTTCCAAAATTGTGCAAGTATTTTTAAGCATCAACTATAGCCTTGTCCTTTGAAGGAAGTCTACTACAGAATGCTTAGAGCTCTTTCATTTTGGGTTCATTAAGTATTTCACATCTTGAAATTGATTTCATTAATGTTTTTCTATTTATATCAAGTGTTCAGGTTGTTTTTGAAATCAATCATTTTTTCCCTGTTTCAGAACTTACTGCACAAGTTGTCATTATACATTGAGTAGCATTAAAATCTTTGTTGCATGACTTTGAGCCTACAATATGATATGAATCATATGGATTTTCAAAAATTTCATGATTTTCATCATCCATGTTAGATGTTCTTAGTCCTAATGTGTACATTGTAGGTCTCATCTTAACTAATTTCATCAACAAAACAAATAATTGACATCTTTGACTATCATACTATACTTTATGAAATAAACTATCCCAAATTTCTTGAGCCAGTCTTCTTGAATGGTGGTCAAACATTTTGTTATGCACTGGTTTCAAAATATTTTCATCAACATCAATTAAGTACTTGTCTTTTCTATGCATAATTCTTGCAGGTGTTATAATTGGTGGAATCCATTCAAAGGGTATTTAAAAATCATTATATGTTTCCATGAAATTTTCTTCATTGTTTGTTTCTTCATTATATATTTCCATGAAATTTTCTTTATTGTTAATTTCATCATTATTTGTATCCATTAAATTTTATTCATTTTTGGTGGGTAAAGTATCATGCATAGGCTCTTCATCAACAAAAACAAAAACTTTAAACTTTGAAGGTGAATTTCTAACATTATCTAATTTATTATTTTTAATTTTATCATAATTTAATTAATTATTGTGAATTTTATCATAATTCAATTCATTATTTTTAGGTTCATTATTATCAATTGCCTCATTATCTAAGGCATTTGGCTCATCAGTGTTAGTGTTTGTACCTTGTCTAGAATGAAATGCTTGCATTCGTACCTTGTTTTTTCTCTCAACACTTCTAATTACTCTAGTGTTTTTTTCTTCAACTTCTTCCTTTTACTTGAATGCGAACCAAAGCCTATTTTGATAAAATCAATTAAGAAAGCACTTCAAAATGTGGGGTCAAAAAAAAACTGCAAAGAAAGTATGCAGAGAATATGAAGAGTGCTTAGGGAATGTATGTGGGGACATCTTGATTTGGGATAAAATTTGACATAGAAAAGTAGTTTTTTTTTAAAAAAAAACTTTAAAGAATGCATATGCATTACAGGAACACGTATGCATTACTATAACACACATGTGTTCCTTGAAGTATAAGGATATACTATAAAAACAAGCATAAATGCTCATATTCCATGCATGAAATCCCCTATAATACTATAATATGATGCAATAAGACTCAATAAGACTATAGTATGATGCATAAATCCCCAATATGATGCATATATCTCCAATACATGATGTAATAACACTCAATATGTAAGATGAAATGAGATAATTTTTCTCAAAATCCCATCATAGGTCCTTACAAAACTAGGTGAATAATGGGTTCACAAATCAACACTAATCATATTCATATATTTTTGCATTTGTGATGAAATTAGGGAACTTAGGGGTTGTGTTTGTTATAAAATTAGGATTTAGGGTTAGGGGTTTAGTTAATGGGTTTGTACATGTGTATATGCCATGAAATTAGGGTTTAGGGGAATTGTACATGTTTAAGTGATAAAATTAGGGTTTACGATCAACATGTCACAAAATGTGACCTAATTTAGCCCATTTAATCACAACATAGACTCCAATTTAGGTTCAATGGGTTTAGATTAGCCACATTTGCATTTGTATTTGCATTTTTGATTAAATTATAGTTAGTTAAGACATACATGTTACATATATTATACAATTAATTAAGCCATAAATTTGGTTTAAGGGCTCAATTTGCCCAAATCATGTCCCTAATTGCACCAATTGACTAATTAGTTTAATTCATGATCTAGAATCATAATTAATTTTGTCCCAAATCATATATCATGATCTTATAGTTACATCAAGAAGGGTTTCAAATTAGCCTCCCATGCCTCCTTGATTGAATGAATCAACTCTTTGGTTCATTGTATATATACATGATGACATTATAGGCTTAATTTTACTAAAAATCACATTATGTATATAATTTAAAATAGGTTCATACATGGCTTATTTTGACCCTGATTGCCTCTATAATTGAACCTTGTTGTGCCACTGTGTACCTCATACCCCCAAAAGTGTTAAAGTTATTAGAGATATATTAGGTCTTGGAAGTTTTAGAGTTGACAATGCCTTGGGAGGTCAAAAGCAATTACATATCACCACGTGTACCTCATACATGCTTGAAAGTGTCAGCACTATTAAAGACTTGTCAAGTCTTAGAATTTTTAAAGAGATATTAGAGCCCTATGAGGCTCGAACTAATTATATGTCACCATGTGTATCTTGTACACACATATAAGTACTAGAGATATAATTATCAAGTCCTAGAAACATCAGATTTATCAGAGCCTCAGGATACCCAATCCAATCAAATATTTCCACACGTAGGTCTAGTAAATTTAGAGAAGTGTTAAAGTTGTTATATATGTACATAAATTCTAGATCCCAAAAGCATAAGAGATGTTAGCACCCTAGGAGTCCTGATCTAATCAGAGATGAACATGTATACTTCTATACAACAAGTGGCCAATTCAAATAGATAAGACTAATAAGTTGGGCCTAGCCCTGCTATCTCAAGTCATCAAAAGTATTCAATGATCCCATTATCAATAAGAAATACTTGGAAAATTATAAACACATCTTATATGCCATGAGGGTCAAATCTAGGCATGTTCATGCTTCACTCTCTACATTTATTAGCTCACATGAGTGGAACTCATGATCTTTGATACCTAGATAGGTCCCATCACCTCCAACCAATCCAACTAAGGCCTATTCACAAATTTATCATACATACATTTAAGCCAAAAAAAATTAAATATTGACATTGATCTCATCAAATCATGTTTAGTAAATAATTCACATGATGTGAGCTTCCCACTTACCATTACTATATGAAAATTATCATGTAGAGCCCTTTAAGGTCCTATCCAAATTGAGTGAGCACCGAACATTATCATTTTTCTATGTATGTATTCAAATTATTTAGATCCCTCTACTTTGAATTACATCTAGATCCTAAATTACAATCGTATTAAGTCTTACATTTAGGAGAGAACACAATTGAATAATGGAGTCCTCAACCTCAAATCCCAAGCTAGAGAAAGAATTTTGAGATACTACTTTCTTGTAATCCACATCATAAGGTTTAAACTCATTATAGTGGCATATGAACAAGATGATTGAAGATATGTACAAAATATATAATATTAAAACCTTTAGCAAGGAGTGCACACTAGTTTTCAATTCTGATCAACCATCTATATGAAGTGAGCAACATTATCCATATGAACAATTATTGGGTCCCTCTACTCAGCATCATCCTTGAGGGGAAGCATGTCTCAAATTTAGGGGACATTATCACCTTTAATGTATCTTGAATAAGATCAATATAGTTTGAGTTGGGGTAACTTATACATATGTCATACTTGGTCAATGCCAGGTCTATGCCACCCTATATTTATATATCATAACCATCCCGTAATAGTTTCAAATAAGGCCCCTAGTGTATTTAGATATTTTCTAAGATATACATTCATCACTACATGCACATCTTAAAACCACATCATCACTAATGGATACATGTGGCCATTTCAATTTTAGTGAGCTCAAAACCAAATATTATACAAAATAAAATGTGTACCCAACTTGACCATAATATCAAAATATATAATTGAAAATATGTACCTTGTACCCATCATCCTACTTTCCTATCTTGCCATCCAAATTACATAGTAAGGTATAAACTCTATAGTATTAATCAGCACTAAGTGTTGTCTTTATTGTTTTTGAGCTTGCAATTATTGCATCCATGGTGCGGCTAGGACTAGTTCGATGTCAAAGACACACTCTTGAGATGAGGTGGGAATGGATGTAGTGGTTGATGATTTTCCCATGTGTGATGGAGGGGTAGATGAAGCAAGTGCACAGAATGGAGGATTAATAATATTTTCACAAGAAATATTAATTTTAGGAAAATTTTGAAAAATGTATTTGAATACATTAGGGGAATCTTGAATAATTGCAAGAATAGAAGACTCTTGTTAGACTTTCAATTAGGACCTCAAAATGTAGGTCTATTGAATTAGATGCACTGAGTAACCTTAGAGGAAACTTAAGGGACTTTATTCAACACATTTTAGGAATGTTTTTGGGACAATCCAAGGCATGATTCACAAGTATTGGGATCTATTTGATAACATTATTGAAATAGATATCCAAGAGATGCACTATTACACCAAGGGCTTAATTCTTATTTCTACTTACACAAGATTATCTATTCTATATAGTCCAATTCAATGGGTTTGCCTCTTAAACATTTGAATTAGTTCAAAATTTATAAATAAAGAGGTAAGGTAGGATAATATCAATAATAAACATGAAATTTAAGAGCAAGTAGGATTTTAGACAAGGTAGTAAGGTATATCCTTGCCATATTATAAGAAACACAAAATTTTCTTTTTTAATGTTATTTAAAAATAACTCGTATGCATTATATAATGCGTACACATTATACAATGTAGTATAAAACATGTATGCATTATGTAATGCATACATGTTATGTAACACGTATGCATTATTTGAATTTGAATTCAAAACTGAACCTCTAGGCTCGAAAATGGCTTAGATTTCTGAGCCAAAGGTTTGTGACTATGCATCTGCAGCCAAGACCAAGAGTTTTGATAAAAACCAAAAAATTTCAAATTCAATTGACCAATATGCTATGGATTTCAACATCAAAATTCAAAAAATTATTACCATCAGATGAGCATGCTATCCTCTTTTCAAATATATGATTTTCATATTTTTAATGATATTTTAAGGGTTCAAACTATATTTATTTCTAGCTACACCTTTTTTAGGCCACTACATGTCACACATATACATGCCTATTCATGTTTATGTAATTTATTTTTCATTGATCTAAATGCAAAATAAAGT